>JAVHZZ010000011.1:2029532-2087032 GCA_036250195.1 Mixophyes australis | reverse complement strand
TATAATACTACGATAAACAAGCCCTGATCCTAAGAGAAAGGTTTCTAGAAAAGGATTACGAAAAAAATATTATAGAAACAGCCTATCTGCAGTTGAGGAAAACAGACAGAGAAAACCTGTTTAAGAAAAAAAATGAACGAGCACAGAATTCAAAGACCACGGAACCACCAATCCTCCCCTTTATCACCACCTACAGCAGAGATCCAAGAGAGTAGATCATATTATTAAAGAACACTGGAACATCCTACTGGGCGATAGTGAACTAAAATCTTACCCCCAAGTCCAAAATTTGTATACAAATCTGATAATCTAAAAAACCAATCTAATTAAGAGCACAATTCCCCCTGAAAAGACAAAAGAAGGCACTTGGTTAAATGAAAAAGCCAAAGGCTACTATTATTGCAACAGATGTACAACATGCTAGAATAGCAGAGCCAGAAATACAAAACCAGTGACCTCCTTCACTTCAAATATCACTGGAGAGAAGTTTGACATTAAACTAAGACACCTGTGATACATCTGGAGTATTTATGTTAATTGTTCTATAAGTTAGACAAGTTATTCTTAAATGTGGCCAGGTGGAGAGTTAAATCGGGGGAACTTGTAAGCTGGTTAGCAGGGCCCTCTGACCTCTCTGTTTTACATTTGTACAGTTTATATATCACTGACCCTTACACAGAAAGTTATTTCAGCCACCTTCATGGGGTAACACTGTATGTGACACATTATTTCCTATTGAAATGGGCCAATTCAGCAATTAACATAACATCAGTAAATCTCTTAACATCCTTCTCTTCTTTCCATCACTTTGTAATAGAGATTACAGGATGTCTGCCGATAAGACGTGTGGTTGTACATCTGCTCACTTACCTTTGGGATGAGCCATTCACTGACTCTGTCCATTCAGTCAATACCACTTGTGGTAGAGATACACAAAGTATCTCACTAATGAGTCTTGTGTTACAGTGTATACATTATACATTTACCTGGATCTATGCAGTCGTCGGTATTTTCATTGACAAACGTAAACATGACATATTTCTGCACAATTACTACATATTTGGAGAATGTAACAGACTGCAAACTAAAAGAGTGGATGTGGTGTGTGTGACATTGTGCGTCCTGTCAGTCAGTGCTTTGTAAGTGTCACCTCGTTTAGCAGAAATTACAGATTCCAAACATTTCTTGTAGCCGACTCAGCGGCTTCTTTTCCCTCTCGTCCTTGTACAACTCTTCTAGCTCAGAAACTCTCTTAGGTCTGCTCGCACCCTCTGCATATTTCACATCTCCCCACAGATCTCCAATAATATTCACGTCTGGGAACCTTGATGACCAAACCTTAATATCCATTCCTGTGGGTGAATTTGAGGCATGTTTTGGATTGTCTTGCTGAAGTATCCGACCCCGTCACACAGCCCTATGGTATAATGCATCCACCCCATTCTTTGAGGCTGCAAGGTCTTCTTTTCTCCAAATGTATATTTTGTGCTTTTCTCCACATATATATTTTGTGGCTGTGGCCAAAACATTACATACAGACCACATCACTCTATTCAAAAGGATTTTTGACTTCCCTAGGTATAATTTTACATACTTGAAAATTGACATTGACTTTTTGATAGAGGTATAGGTAGTAAAATTTATGTCTGACAACAGATACTTTTTCTGCAACCAACCTCTGGACATCACTCTGGTGTCTGTTAAGTCTTCTAAAGGGGGCCATTCCAGCGATAATGGAAAATAAACATTCCAGTGTTCACTAATGGGTTATTCCCTATGACTCCATGTGTTGACAGTAATTAACAAGCTCAGTTATTTAAATACCCCACTCTTGCTAATCACATAGGTCTTAGAACTGGGCCGAGCTAGGTGGTGACAGGATTGGGAAAATTGTTGGGCAGTGCCCTGTTTAGCTACAAGAAAAGATAATTCCAGTAAGTTGTCATTGTCCTGCACTATACATAGTAGCGGTCACTTGTGGGACCTACCTAACATTTCCTATTTGACAAAAAAACTATTTAAAACAAATTATTGAACAATTGGTAAGCCTGCGAGCAGGGCCCTCCTACCTCTCTCTATGTATGTTTTTCCCAGTACTGTCTTATAAATGTTTGTTCCCAATGGTAAAGCGCTACGGAATCAGCTGGCGCTATATAAATAAATGTTGATGATGGTGATGATGATGAAATGGACAACAAAACATTCTGGCTGGAACTCACTTGGAGAATTTCAACATTTTACAGATTAACCAAATAGTTCAATTAGAACCATACTGTTGCCCGTCATAGCTCCTCCTGAGGCTTAACACGGCTGGAAGGTATAAAAGGCTTTGTAACGATACTGGTGGTATTATCTGAAGCCCAATAGTTGAGTAGCTATCCAGACAGCCGTCAGACGTTTGCCGGTTCGGTACACAAGCTGGTAGTCAGACGTTTGCCGGGTCGGGACATAAGCGGGTAGTCACAGATGCAAGGAAGTGTAGCAAGTTGCAGGAGCTAAGCAGGCAGAACACTCAAACACATGTCTGATCCAGGAAGTGCCTATTATAGGCCCAAACAGGATCCAAGATGGTTTCTCCTTGATGCCATTCTGGCCATCTTGGATAAAGGCAAATCTGAGGGCAAGTTTACAAATGCAGCGACCTCTAGTGATCGGAGGTGCAAATATCAAAGTAATTCCTTACAGGCTTTGTGCTTTTAGATTGATGGGCTCCTGCATTGCCTGAACATTGTAATATTTCCTGATCTGTAATTTAGTTTCAGATAGATATTCTAGAAGCTGGACAGCCTTTATCTTTACCCTCAACATAGATTAACAGAAATTCATAACTCCTAATGCATTGGGTCCTTCAACATAAATGTAGAAACTTCTGACTACATCCAGGTTCTGCCACATGTGTTCCTCCAAATGTTGAGAGTTGTAAAATAACTGAAGCAGGTAACACCTGGGCTCACAGTCCGGCCAGGTCTCGGTACCGCTCTCTTCTGTTGGATGGAGATGGAGGACTCTCTGCGTGATGTGAATACCAGCAACAAAGCTATATTCAATGACAAATGTTCCTAAGAAATTGACTGTAGGGGCTCAAATGTCCATTAAACTTGAGAGCAGAACTTTGGCCCAAGCTCTTGTCTAAGTATTATACAGAGGATGAAGCTATTGAGGAAGAAAAGAACGTTTGCCAGATCTGATAATACTTTGATGACATGGATGATTTTCTAGCTGTCATCAGTATATTAAGAGTTTAGTTGAGAGCTCATGTATCTGGTCCTCTAGAATACTGAATACTGATTCTCTCCCTGATGACTCTCTCCCGGGCTGTGAAGCTGATTATTTCCCTTGCAGGGTGGCTTTATGTGTCTCCCATATGGTGATTGGCACAATGTCGGGTTGAGCTGGAAAAGGTCACTAATTGCCCCATCTCCAGAGCACAGGTGAGATTTAGGTAAGATATAGCTATCAAGATGCCACGGACCTCAACACCACACGCTGCAGTCAAGCTCATATTTAATGCAGACTCCTGAGTGATCTGACCAGACACCTGGAGCTACGTCATAAGTTTATTACTCAGTGATCAGTGTGGAGAAGAATAGTGTATGATCTGTAGCCAAATTATTTTTCACTTCAAGTATCTCCTAGATTATTTATGTTTAAGAAATTGGAAAGTTTAATTGAATCATTCACTGCATGAGGATCTCCTGATTCTGTGGAAGATTTTTCCATCTACTACTATGTTAAAATCCCCAGCAAGCATAATATTGCTCTCTGCCACAGTGGATAGCTTTTTGCAGATTTTTTTCAAGAAATGAGGTTTGATTAGTGTTTTGGGTGTGCACATTGTCACCAGGGTAAAGATATGCAGACTACATAAGCCAAATACTATGAGGAACCCGCCATTGTGAACAGTATGATTCACGTTCGGACATAAGTCAGTTTACATTCCGTATCTTGCGCAAAATAGCTCAGAAACGGATGCAAGCTCAGAAACAGAGCTTACACTAATGAACGCATTGCATACAATTCATGTCCAAGCACAAATGACACTTACGACTGCCTACGACTCGAGGGGTGAAACAGGTGTGAGAAGGGGTGGACAGACTTAGGCCGTGTACAGTGCCAAGAGCCGTCTGACGCAGCTGCAGCTGATCAAATCCTGGATTACGGTTACGTACCCTTGTTTTCAGATGCAACATTTGCACCAGCTCCAGGACAGCCGTAAATGCCGACTCAAAGTGATGACACGGCATAATGTTTCTCTTTTTCATACAACAGACCAAACATGACCATCTTTCCATATGTTCCTTGGGTCCATGTGTTATTTACTGTTCCACCACATCAACAGCAGCTCTGTAGAGACCATTCTCAGATAAAGCTCCACCAACGTTGTGACTTCCAAGCTGGTGAAGCAGTGAGTGAAGCCTTACCGGTCGTCAGGCAGCTGAGTGATACCCAGCAAGATGTCATTAATAAATTGTGGAGATAACAGATTTTCTCTCGCTGGGATCAGCGCCCGTAGATTCATCAGAGCGATAGAAAATCTGTGCTTCCACCGCAGATTAATAGATAGGGGCCATAAATATCTTTTAATGAAATATGTAAGAAGTTAGAAGAACAGTCAGACATCGTCCTGTAAGTTGCACAATTGGGCTATTTACTAATTGTAACTTGTAAGTCAGCAAAAAGCTTCCATCAATCACGTCAAGGAAGACGTTACCGGTCATGTAGGACAGTGATAACCGACCGGCCCCCGCAGGGTTAATGTCATTTATTAGGAGGAAAATAACATTTCTGGGAAAGGCGTTGTATTGTGGTACTAGAAGGCGCCCTCTGCAGGGGGGGTGGGGTACTGCTGCTGGAAGAAGGGAGCAAAGAAATAGCAGCATTTGCACAAATTCAGATTTTTACCTTCTCACAAATGACCTTTACTGAAAGAAAATGATGCTTGGTGACTATTCACATTTTACACATTGTTAGTACATACCTCTGTGTCTTTCACTCATTAAACACACAGTCCTCTATTCTCGTACCTGTTGTACAGTGATGTCCTGTTCCCGGCACATGTCTACAAGCCCACTGCTTCTACATGAACCTGATCGCTGCTGACAGAGGTTACGGATCATGTACAGTGTCGGAAAGCTGAACGAAGAGCATTGTAAAGGCATTATTCTGGGAATTTCAGATGGAAAACTGTGGTATATAACTATGCTGGCAAATAGTAAATGTACTTTTACTGGACTTGATGCTAAGCAGGAGCAAAAGTGGGATATAGCAGAGTTTTGGGAGGATATCAGTTTTGCAAATAGAAAATGATTGTTTTGTGTTAACACTTTCCTAGACATTGTGTGTAGTCTGTGACCTCTATCCACACTTATCACACATTACCATGTACCAGCACATACAGACCTGCCCTGCTGTGATTTGTTTTTTACAAAATAGCCAAAGAAGACACCATATTGCTTGTAAACATACATTCAAGACTGCCGTACTGCAGCAACAAAATGGCTGACCCCGACCATGGGGCCTATTAGTCAAAATGCGGAGATAACAATGAATTTTTTTATCGCTGTGTTAAGTTACTAACACCACAATTTAACAATAAAATATTGAGGGGGCAGCTCAGCGATACTGACCCAGAGCAGTAATAGGTAACTGACCACCTCAGCCCGCCAGTCCCTGGGGATTCCTGCATGCAGGACCTGTATAAGCCAAAGTTTTTGGGTTTTTAATTGCAGTAATAAATAAATACATTGTAAAAAAAATAGCTAAAAATATTTGTAAAAAAATTAAAAATGATAAAACACTGAAATAATTCTGCATTTAATAATATATAATATTCTGCTTAACCCTTTGGTTGATCGGGTGAAGCAAATGCGTAAGCCCAATGGGCTGAAGAAACGGCCACATTCGCTTTTCACCCTTTGATAAATAAGTCTATTATCTTTCTTCTGTAATATCACAGTTACCGGATTCACATTTGTCCCAAGAAGAAGTTACAGATGTAAAGTAATTATTGCCCGAGAAGCCCCTATTGGGTGACTGAAGCACACAAAGGATTTCACATTTTCTTTGAAGCATTGGCACAGCAATGTGGGTGGAACCCTGAGCGCTGCACTGGAACCCCTGTTACTAGGTCGTCCCGCTCCAGCAGAGCGGTATATTTATATCAGGGTGCTGGTGAAAATAGCCATTAGTTCTTCATGGTCCAACCTATTAATGGGAGTACTGCCAATGGTAAGAATCACTGGTTATCACAGGCAATGGTGTCCCCACGTGTCACCATACCTCACCACAGGAGGGCATTACCAGAAGAAATATATATATATATATATATATATATATATACATATATATATATATATATATATATTATAATATATCTACCATGTATATTGTTTTTAAGGCCATTAGTTTTTCTAAAATTTTTCAGATAATAAGGGGTACAGAAAAGGGAGTGGAACAGTGTTGGTGAATGGCTGGGGGACGGGGGACATCAGTAGAAGTCACAGATATTATAGAAACAAAACATTACTGAGAGACCATTGAGATATGTATGATAATGAACATACAATTCCTGGGAGGTTTTAAGGAGAGCCCGTTTGTTCAGTGGTGGGGAATATGCTACTGTGGTGTATATAAGTCCAATAGTCACACACACACACACATACATACATACATACATACACACACACACACACATACATACACATACACACACACACATACATACATACATACATACACACATACATACACATACACACACACACACACACACACATACATACACACACACATACATACTATATATGACAGAAAATAATGTCAATTTTGCATTGATATGCGTTACCGTAATAAACAGGCCCCATAATCTCCAGGTTCACAGATATCAAGGTGATCCGGGCACAACTCATTGATGGGTACAGCACACACACTAGCCACTGGTGCGTATGGCAATAAGTGGGTGTGGGGATGTTGGTCAGGAGCGGACTAACACTTCAGAAATGATCCAAGGACCAGCGAAGTTGGATAATATGCTGTAGACACCATACATGTATTCCCAAGACTCTATCAGGGTTTTCAGGATACTGAGGCTATCTGCTGAGTTTGCCGCTACCCTGTCCGGAGTCTAACGTATCTCTGGTCTTCACTAAGGACTCCCACAAGGTAGTTTGTATTTAGCTGCAAGGGACACGTAGGTCGCGGTTCTCCAGGAGGGCACTCAGCGAGATAGAATTAAGTAATCAGATAGTATGGAAAGCTGAGGTGAAACCGTGCAGGCAGCGTAATACACAGGGGGGATCTGGTGGAACAGTCAGCAAAGCCGAAGTCAGATGCCAGGAGAATCGTTGCAGAACCGAGGCAGAACCGAGGAAGGATCCAGAAGAACAGAAGCCGAGTCAGTAACCGTGGAGTCAGGCAGGAGAAACAGAACCATAAGTTCCTGGAACTACGGGATGTAATACTTTGGCACCCTAGTGGTGCCAAAGCCTTCTTTCTATAGAGGATGAGGTGGAAATGCCAGGTCAGCGGGGCTGACATCAGCAGCAGACCCCGTGAGCCGAATAGCGTCCCGTTGCATCATACATCACACTCCTGCACATCACACTCCTGCACATCACCCTCCTGCACATCACCCTCCTGCACATCACACTCCTGCACATCACCCTCCTGCACATCACACTCCTGCACATCACCCTCCTGCACATCACACTCCTGCACATCACCCTCCTGCACATCCCACTCCTGCACATCAATCTCCTGTACATCACACTCCTGCACATCACCCTACTGCACATCACACTCCTGCACATCACCCTCCTGCACATCACACTCCTGCACATCACCCTACTGCACATCACACTCCTGCACATCACCCTCCTGTACATCACACTCCTGCACATCACCCTCCTGCACATCACACTCCTGCACATCACACTCCTGCACATCACACTTCATTTTACTCTACTAAAATGCTGCTAAATCACTCTTTCATTTGCATACTGCAGCCACTGGCATTAGTCATGAAGGGAGGGGGGTGGCGACAGTGATCAGACACATTTCATGCTCTGTATATACAAATAACAAAACATAATAACATGTAAGATGAGGGTGTTTATGATTCCCATATCGCCCATTTACACCATCCTGACTGAGCCCTGCTTCTCTGTGACAGTCATTCTTCCCTCATTTGGTTCACATTTTTTTCAAGATTCCTGATTTGTCTTTGTCTGTCTAATTTCCATGCTTGTTAGATTTGCATGATCTCAGTTTAAAGACGGACGCTGGGACTTACATGTAGCCAGTTCTTCACAGCACAAATTTAAGTCAGGAATTTAGGGCATGGAACCAGGTTCACGGAATGTTACCAAATACGGCAGTTACAGGTTATCATTTCTGTGGAGTGAGCAGAAAAAGAAACATTCTTTATGGAAGCATCGCCAGCTGAACCCAAAATTATGTCTTCGCCCATTTCATAGAGCTATTTCTATGTTACCTAACACTGGTAAACAAAACAGTTAACCCCTCATATTACTATCGTAGTCCTGGATTTCCCAAAACGAGTATAACCCCAAGGGCAGGGGCTAAGTGTAGACAGATAGCTGAGTGCAAAGGGAACCCCATAGTTCAGTAACAACATACTTTTTCAGATACAGCCATGGGAACATGACCGGCACAGAGATCCGTCACTTTGTTATAATGTATATATAGAGCTCTGAGTAACACCACAACCAGGGACTGGCTGGGCTGGAGGCAGGGGGCTAATAGGCTGCTGAGCTCTCGCCCTCCCCCGACTAACACTTACCAGCCAGCCCCTGACCACATGTAATCAAAGTGTGCACACAGGATCCTAGTTTTACATGACACAAAAACAAATAGACAGAGCAATCTTCTTACAGTTTATTTGGCATCTGAAATCTCAGACCTTTCCTCTGCGCAGCAATACACTGATGTACCTGATGAACATCCCATTTATCTTGGCTGGACCTCTGTGATGCTACAGCCATAATCTGTGTCCTACATGGTGACCTGAGACTCCAAGCACGTTTGAGCACACTCTAAATCCCACCATCCTATTCACTTACCCAAAGCAGAGCTAGTTATATGTCCCTCATCTAGTGCACCTCATGCTCCAGAATTGTCCATCACTGTCATCATCATCATCATCATCATCAGCATCATCATCATCCTATTCACTTACCCAATGCAGAGCTAGTTATATGTCCCTCATCTAGTGCACCTCATGCTCCAGAATTGTCCATCACTGTCATCATCATCATCATCATCAGCATCATATTCATCACACCTAGTTCACATGCACTTGTTCAAATCCATTGCTCACGCCCCTCTTCTCACCTCCTCACCGGTACCAACACCGGCAGTGGCACCGGTGGTAGTCAGCATATCGATGCTGACTACACTACAGGACCATCTACAGGACTTTTGTAGAGATTTTTCCTGTGCTTCATTAGACTATCCTCCACCGTTATCATCATCATAGTTTATTTCTAGGGCACCACAGATTCCATAGCGCCGGACAATCAATATACAGACTTGCATGAGTACAGCATGCTAACAAATACATGTTACACAGGGTAACAATCTCAGAATTACATAGTCTATAGGCAGTACACAAACAAATACAGATAGGGCACAAATTCAGTGATACTGTGTGAACAAACGGCAAAGCGCTAACACATTCCAGCAATACATCTGACAAGGGTGAACAGGGTAGACGGAGAGTGGACAAACAAGAGACATAAGGTAGATAAGACCCTGCCCATTAATCTTACATTCTTAAGGGGCGAGACGGGGCAAACAGAAACAATAAGAGCCAATGGGGCACAAGTGTAAACTGTTTGATATAGTGGATATGAGAGTCTAGGAGTGCGTTGAGACATTTTCACTATAGAGTATTTGTCTACACTTTGGCCCTGATTCATTAAGGAACGTAAGTCCATTTGCTCAACCGAGACCTGTGGCAAAGTACGTAATTCATGTTTGCACATAATGACACTTATGACTGCCTACGATTTAAAGGACAGAACGGGGTGGTAAAGGGAAGGACTAAGGTCGGCAATGTACAGTAAGGACATGCCATGGCGCACAGCAGCGTCCGATTCAAGATCTGGGCATCTTCAAGATATGTGTTTGTCAGTGGTATTATTTGCACCAGTTACAGAACAGGTGTATTACTAATGATGACTCGGCAAATACCCCTAATCACCCCTTTGCCCCCTTAGCTCTTAATAAGAGGAAAATAAGGACTAATTGCTGACATATGACCAGTGATTATTAATCTGGGGCGGAGGACTGAACGATTGTTTTGCCGAATTGGAAACTGTATTTCTAAATAAAAAGGGACTTTAGGCTTAAACACAATATCTGTGCCAGAACTGTAAATTGTTAATGATGTATTTACAATAACGGCTACGCAGCTGATCATATTAATGATTAATACATTCCCATAATGCGTGAACAGAGCATAGCATTACATTATAAATCCCTGAACCATTCCTTGCTCCAGCACACAGTAATTGGGATGGTGTTCTCATGACCGATGAATTGGCAGTGATATTTATGATTTAATAAAATGCAGCAGATGACCCAGAGATGGTTTCCTAGCAGGATTATGGTCTGGCGATTCCCATAGCTTACTGACTGACTGGAATGTGTGTGAATTTGTGGTGTCTATAATAATGCAGACAGCGAGAGAGGAACAGTAATAAATTCATATACATGAAGAAAGTCAACATATGAAATGTATAAAAGAATGTAATAATATCACTGTAAGCCAGACAGAAAAATGAAAATTTACTCGAGAGAATGAAAGCGGTATACTTCAATTCCTTTCATGCAAAATATTCAGCCAGCTCCCCCAAACTAGCAGAACCTCAAGGGTCACTTGGCCAGGACTCATGGTTCAACAAATACTCTACCTCACCAACAGCTGCACCACCCATGAGCCACGGCTTGCCCAATAACTGCATCAGCACCCACGAAGCATGGATTGCCCAATCACCACCCATGAGGCACAGCTTTCCAATTCACCATCACCTCACCACCCATGACGCATGACTTGCCCAATTACCACCTCACCACTCACAAGGCACAGCTTACCCAATCACCACCTGACCAACCATGAGGCATGGCATGCCCAGTAGCCGCTTCACCACCCACAAAGCATGGCTTGACCAATCATTACCTCGCCACCCATGTAGCATGGCTTATCAAGTTACCACCCATGAGGCATGGCTTGCTCAGTCACTGCCCACCACCCAAGAGGCATGGCTTGTCCAATCACCACCCATGAGGCATAGCTTTCCCAATCACCAACTATGAGACAGGGCTTGCCCAATCACACCCTCACCACCCACAAAGCATTGCTTGCCTAATCACCACCTATGAGACAGGGCTTGCTCAATCACACCCTCACCACCCACAAAGCATTGCTTGCCTAATCACCACCTATGAGACAGGGCTTGCCAATCACAACCACACCATTCACAAGCCATGGCTCAATTAACACCTCACCATCCATGAAGCTTGGCTTGCACAATCCCTGCCTCACCACCCACAAGACACGACTTGCCCAATCTACTCCCATACATCACCCTACACAGAGCAGTTTGTATGTGAATACTAGCTAAAGGAAGTATGTCCACGGTACCGAAAACTTTTATGAAATATGGACAGTAATTACTTATGGTGCACTGAAATCTTGAAGGAGCAATGTCTGCCTAAGAATACTATATGATCCAGCCACGCAGTAATGTTGTTCAGCCCTGAGGTCACATCACAAAACACGTAGGGGGACAACCGACACATCACTCCAAGGAAGTAGCAACTTGTGCTCCACACTGGAATGCACATTGACTATTGGATTCCAACACAAACCAGCGCTGCACCTTCTCCTATACAAAGACGGACATGGCTCGGCATGACCACACTGACATTACTACTGGAAGCCCTTTTCTTCAGAGCAACTCATCACAAGTATTGGAACTTTATCCAAACGTCCAAGTATCATTTGATTGTTGTTAGATTTGTTTCACAGACTCCACCCGCAGGGGCATATGGACAGCTGGTAACATTACAAGCTCCTCTTGTCATGTACCATGAATGGACGATCTAATTATAGATCTCTTGCCAGTGCATATTACCTATCTACCTTTTTATGATATGAGATTAGATTATATTTTATTTTAACTCTTTATTAATAAATGATGTATTGTTAGACACTCTATTGCACTTATTCTAGCCATCTGTACACAGATATAGGCATAAGTACCACATTGGGGTACAATTAGCGAGTGCTGAACCATGGTACAATATTGTTCAGGGGGTTGATTGAGTATAAAAAGAAAGAAAGGGTGGTAATAGGGTATCCTGCAGAGGTTAATAGGGTGGTAGAGGAACACTATAAGCTTGTCTGAAGAGGTGGGTTTTCAGAGAACGCTTGAAGGTTTGAAGACTAGAGGAAAGTCTTACTGTGCGTTGGAGGGAATTCCATAAAGTTGGTGCAGCCCAAAAAAAGTTCTGTAACCGAGAATGGGATGTGATGAGAGTGGAAGAGAGACGCAGATCTTGTGCAGAACGGAGGTGTCAAGCTGGGAGATATTTTTAGAAGAGATGTATGTTGGTGCAGTTTTTTGATGGCCATTGTATGTTAATAAAAATATTTTATATTGGATTTGGTAATTAACAAATGAAAAATGCAGAGGCTGACAGAGTGGCTCATCAGAGGAAGAACGATTTACATGGAAAATTTATATAACAGCTAAGTGCAAAATTATGAGAGAGGCCATTAGCCGAAGGAGTTTAAAATCATGTGTTGTGAAGCAGATAATGTTACTTACCACTGGGGGTTTTAAGTCAGTGATGGAATCAGCCAATAGGGAGGAAGTGGGAGTGTCGTGGAAAGAATAAATCAAGCAGTGGAAGAAGGAGAGAGCTTCCTGTTTCCTGGATCCGGATACCCACCCACCCGCCCTGGTTTCAGGTTATATTTGTTATATTTCCTCGTCACGAGGAGCGAGGTTTTTTTGAATGGCAGGAGAGCATGGCAGTCATATTGTTTGTTAAACATACGGTACTTAAGTGTTGGCGATATAGCCTTGGTTCCCTCAATGTTATTAGACTCGTTGATACTCTTGTAAGGAGTATCAGGTTTTGCCTAGAAGGGGCTTAACCAGTTTGAGTTCAGAGGGTATTGAGTTAATCTATAGTGTATAGTACCGGCCAATAGATAAGGTTTAACCTGGGTTGGTGGAAAGGAGACGATCTACCACCGTATTGGTTTATGTTGGTTTTAGCTGGCTGCCCTTGCTCTTCGCCACCTCTATAAAGAAAAAGGTCCAAATTGTTTATAGCATTTTGATAGTTTTGATAGATTAAATAAAATAAAAATAAATAAAAAAAATAAAATAAAAAAATAAAAAAATAAAATAAAATAAATAATAATGTAATAAAAGGACCTTTTTTATTCCAAACTTAAGTCGGTGTCCGTGTCTTTATTTTATGGTTGGTATATGAGGGATTTTTAAACAAAGAGGGGAGTGCATTTGAGGCGTAATCAACACTATGCATTTTATAGATTGTAGGGGTGAGAGTTTGATTTGGGGAAGACCAGTAAGGAGGGAATTACAACAGTCGTTGCGGGAGATGATGAGTGCATGAATTTAAGTTTTTGCAGTGTCTTATGTCAAATAGGCCCATATTCTCTAAATGTATTTTTAGATGTATGTAACAAGATATATATAAAGATTATGTATGGGGATAAAAGAATAGATCTGAGTCAAGGATCACACCTAGGCAGCGGGCTTGTTGGGTGGAATTTATTGTAATGTTGTCAAGAGAAATCAAAATGTCAGGTAGGTATTTCTGTAGCGGGTGGGAATATTATTAACTCTCTGAAAGTCTCAGGTGGTGAGAGGACATCCAGGATGTAACAGTCAGTACCTGTCAGTAAGATTGGATAGCGCAGATAGTGAGAGATCAGGAGAGAATAGATACATTTGGGTATTTGAGAGCTTTCTCCTCTTGCTGTGGATTTCACCATTTCTAATTTCCAAGACATGTGGAAAGAAACTCAGGAGAACTTGCTGAAACCACCGACCATCACAAAACGTATACTGATTGGCGTGATCGACCTGTACCACTCTACAACCAGGAGATAAACAATGGCACTGTACCAAGTATATTAGTTACAGGGTCCTTTCAATGAAACTTACTTTTCAGTTCTTTGGGACATACAAGATTGTAGACAACCCGCACGCAGTCTCCCTCCACTCTATGTACTTCCAACGTTTTACTTTCCAAAACACGATGCAATCAATTGTTTCTGCCATAAACAAAACTCTCGATTGAATGTACAGTAAACTTTGTGGTTAAAAAAAAATTAGATAATAAATTGTTGCTTGTTAGACAATTTTTCCAATTGATTAGAAGGGTTGTGCCCTGAAGAATGATCCATTGTTAAAGCACCATCTGTACATTCTTCTGGTCAAGACTTTCCCTCTATGTTTCCCAGTTAATACGGGTAATGGAGAGACCATCTGTAAGAGGGGTGTCTTATGCTGCTCTCGGGGTACGAGGTACCCAGCTCCTCTGCCCCCTCTTCTCTTCCTGTGGGGGCAGATTCCACCTGCTGTCTGGATTTAAGATATTACTGCAAAATATGAACATTGTAAAATAGAGATATAAACCTTATAGAATCAACAAGACATTAAATTCCTAAATAAGTATCAGGACCGACCATCCAAAACAATATACTTTCCCAGTCATACGTTCTCATACATTAATCCTTATTGTGCTCTCTTTATATCAGTGGTCCATATTTTATAAAAATGATACCAATATATTTTTTGTTTATAACATTTTACATCATCACTTGTCACTAATAAAAGTGCAAAATGTGTCAGTGCAACGTATTTCATCCTACACAACAGGGTTTATGTTTCCACCTATCACATAACATCGGACGTGCCCACAACATAAGTTTGGTAATTGTCCCTGTAAAATCACTGTAATCAGCTGACCAACACATTGGAACTACCCCTCCCCATAATATTACACTTTGTGAATGTTGTTCTAACATACAGCTACTTCCAGCCTCATTGTAACCTCCTGCTATCTGGTTGTCACTCACCGGACCGTGAGTGCTTCTTCTCGGACATTTAGGAACCGTGGCCGTCCTCCATCCTGAGGGTCTGCGCATGCGCAGCCCTTTCCTATACTTCAGTGTATGTCCCTTTAACTCAATTGGCAGATCAGGCAACACTCCCTATATTAAGCACCTGTGGTCAACACCACGTTGCCTGATCTTGGAGTCTCATTCCCCATGAGTCTCTGAAGGTGTTCCTGTATTCCTCGTGTATTCAGCGCTGCTGATTCCTGTGGTTTCCAAACCACTTCTATCTCTGTGGTTTCCAACCACTTCTACTACTGTGGTTCCCATACCACTTCTACCATCAACTGTATCATCGTGACTGTTTGCTGATTCCTATCCGCTGCCTCTGTGCACTACAGTCTTCTAAACCACTTCAACGCTATTATATATCATTGTGACTGTTTGCTGATTCCTATCCGCTGCCTCCGTGCACTACAGTCTTCTAAACCACATCAAAGCTATTATATATCATTGTGACTGTTTGCTGATTCCTATCCGCTGCCTCCGTGCACTCCAGCTTTTACTTCACATCCACTCACCTGTTCATCATCAAGTCTGTGAGCTGATTCCTATCCGCTGCCTCCGTGCACTACAGTCTCCAGCTTGCAACTCGCCTGTGTTCATCATCGTGACTGTTAGCTGATTCCTATCCGCTGCCTCCGTGCACTACAGTCTCCAGCTTGCAACTCGCCTGTGTTCATCATCGTGACTGTTAGCTGATTCCTATCCGCTGCCTCCGTGCACTACAGTCTCCAGCTTGCAACTCGCCTGTGTTCATCATCGTGACTGTTAGCTGATTCCTATCCGCTGCCCCTGTGCACTGCAGTCTCATCTCAGCTCTCCTGTGTTTCCTCGAGACTGCTGCTCTCATTGCCATCCGCTACTCTCCGTGATCAACAGATCCTGGTCTACTCTGCTCTCCCGTGTTCCATCGCTATTGGCACCTGTTGGTTGCTACTGGTTACCTCCGTGTGCCCGCAGAGTCCTGCTGCTGCTGTCAGCGCTATCGTCCATCTACTGCTGATCCGCTCTCCACGCCTTCACGTGTCCCGCTGGTCTCTACCCTCCTGTCAGCATTGGATTCGTATCTCATCAACTACTCCTCTGCTGGATCATCTCCATTCTCCTGGGTCCTCCATGAGTCCAGTTCCATGTGTTACTGATTCCTGTGGATTCGTGTCCCTGTTGGTCTACTTACCTGTGCGCTGCACCTACTAGACCCCTGCCTCATCCATCCAGGGACTTCTCATCCAGCCGGCCTCCTGCCGCTCAGGTATCGCTGCACTCCTATCTGACTGCCTGCTTCTGAACCACGGTATGCATACTTCTCATTGACTGTGCTGGTGTATTGCATATCTTGCTGGACTGTGTTGGTTCTCCTCTGGAGTCTGCTATCCGCTGAGTCTATTGCCATCATTGACTGTGTTATCTTGTGCTGGATTACTTCAAGAGACTTTCTATATTTGCAGACCTGTTCAGTCATTTTAATATATTGTGCATATTACTGTGGATCGTGTATAAGGTGCCCGTGTATATCTTGTGTTGCAGTCTCTCCCCGTGCACCTCCTCACATATATATTCAGTGGTACAACTTGCTGATGACAGACCACTGATCCCTGTTTCCTGTATCACCTGTTCCAGTATCCTTTCACATAGCAGTGGTACAACTTGCTACCGCAGGCCACTGACTACCCGGATACCTCCACTTGGATTCCATTCCTTCACTCAGACAGCGGTACAACTTGCTATCCGCAGACCGCTGACTCTCATCACCTCCTTGTTTCTGTTGGACATTCCTCCTCACTATAGCAGTGGTACAACTTGCTATCGCAGACCACTGACTACCTTCACGTGCCCTTGTCCATACAGTTCCTCGTGTATTATTACCTCCATATTACCAGTGCTGCTAGTCATAGACTTTCCTGAGCATCTCATCATCTACCATTTCCTGTTCCGTGATCACCCAGCTACCAGAGTACCCTATTACCATCTACATTGCTCTGGTAAGCCTACCACCTGGTGATCCCTGGCTAAAGACTCCTAGTGCCCGTGACACTGGTATTCCTGACACCCGTATATCCACACTTCAGTCCACCCTAAATGCTGCTGCAAGACTGATCTTCCTCTCTCACTGCTCCACATCTGCTGCACCACTTTGCAAATCCCTACACTGTCTCCATGTGTCCTCCAGAATCCAATTCAAATTACTGACCCTTCCCTACAAAGCCCTCAGCAACATCACCCCTGTATACATCTCATATCTTATATCAAAGTACTCTCCCTCCCACCCTCTTAGATCTACCTCTGACCTGCACCTTGTCTCTGGTAACCACCTCTCACTCCCGCCTACAAGACTTCTCCCTTGGTGCTCCCCACTTATGGAATTCCCTAATACGCTCAATCAGACTTTCCAACAGCCTTCAAATCTTTAGATGCACTTTGAATATCCATCTCTTTATTAGAGGTGTCCTTATCCCCGATAACACTATTCACACTAATACACCCTCACAACTATCCCAATCTCCACTCTGAGCCACACTTACTCCTCTTGTTTCAGCTGTGCCCACTTCCCTTTAGAATGTGAGCTCTCTAATGAGCAGGGTTCTCCATACCCTTTGTTTTCATGTCTGCATTTATTTTGCCTGCCTTTTATGTCCCTGGTTTATGTATGTCCTGTTTTACGTATGTTCTGTTTTCCCTGCTGTACGGCGCTGCGGAGCACTGTGGTGCCGTACAAATCGCTGATAATAATAAAAATGTATGTATTAAATGCATCTTGAGTATGAGGAGACATCAGCCTCTATTACAGGCACCTTTCTGTGTTTGATTATAGCTAGTGAATGGTGTCTCTGCAAATATAAGTGCGATTTTCGCATCAAATGCATCTGGATGATAAAAAATGGAAGACGACTACCTGATTACCAGAATCCCCGATGCATCCATAAAAGACAGGTTCCTTTGTGGCAGCCCTCCAGTAACCAGGGAACACCCTGTAATTACGCCCTCTACATCCCTGACATTCCATTTAAATATCCCATCCCAAAAATCTCAATTTTGCATCGGCGCACAATCCAAGTCACAAGTCGCGCCCTGACCCACATTTAGGTAGGAACTGACTCCTATGAACTGAAGAGGCAAATTTGCATCCTCCATCGTGATGCACAGGCCCACGGCGATCCTGGATCACAATAAAACAACACAGCATTGGCACTGAAGGGGGGGTCAGTCTTTATGGGTTGGGACGTTTTGGGTAATAATTATGTATCAATAAGAAATGAGAACAATCATTTACATCCCAGCAGATCCTTATAAATACTGCAATGATGGTGAGACTGTAAGACTGGTTATCAGGGGCCCTGGCTGGCTTCATCCAAGTGAAAAAAAATCCACATTTGTTACATTTTTTAAAAGAAATCTGTGTCTGTTCTAAGTTCCATGACGATTTCTTCACATTATAAGATTGCTGAATTGTTGCAGCCTGGGCTGTCTTTTATCAGGGGCAGAGGGCAGATCAATTGCCCCCGTCTCCACATGTGTAAGAGGTTTGCGTGCCCTGATTATATCTTACTCCTTAAACACCAAACAAGCACAAAGCCTTTGTATTAATGGAGGTGGAGACATCTGCCGAGAGCGAGGATCTTCCTGATCCGCAGTGATAGACAGGCTGAAGGGTGGGATTTACTAGATATTATCCAGTGCTGGAAATGTCACAGACATAATAAGAGCACAACGTATAGGTCATCGCTTTCCACAGCTTATCTCACTGTGCGGCAACTCACAGCCTCCAACTCTCACATGTAAATCTCTGCAGGAACAGAAAACATTGTGATAATAAACGTCGTCATCGCTGAGATCCGTAACAGATTGTGGCTGACAACATCCAGCTGTCCTCCCAGTATTACATCTATTACTGGTCTATTACCTATAGATCACCGCTTCATTCAGTCCCCAAATGTTACTTCATCAAACTCTTCTTCATAACTGCAAAGAGAACCTCAAAATAATAACTTACTTATTAAATCATCCTTTTCAGCGCCAATTTGTTTATAATGATTTGCGCTTTTTCCGCCATCTGACATATGGACGGAGCTCATACCGCTTCAGGCCTTCGTTGCCAGGGAGCAGAGACTGCTGAGCTGCCAGGGAAATACTATTTTAATGCTGGTTTAAAGCAGCAATCAAAAATTGTATATACTGCGATGCAAATAAGCTTTTTTCATTAAATAGGCCCCAACGCATCTATTGTTGAAGCTAAATTTGGAGACTGGATCAAAATTCCCAGTTGTGCCATATATATCTTCATTTCTTTATAATGGACTTGACTGTACTTCTGGGGACTTTTTTGTCATTCTTATATCCTTTCTTGTTCTTAATCTTCATGGTGAAGCTCCTATTTGAAAATTCAATCACGAAATGTGGGACAATTGTACATAGGTGGACTCCAGTCATATAGTGTTATCTTAGCCAAGGGGTCAATATTTATACAATCAGTTATTATCAGATTTTCTATTTGTAATTTTTAGATCATTCCAAAATAAATCCATTTGGATGTAAAAATGTGAAATTTGGCAAAGGGGGTGAATATGCTCTATAGAGACTGTAGGGCTGATGATGACAGATTTGGACATAAGTGTATTTTGTGGGTCACCTAACACTTGTCGTGCTGAGCGTGCTCACACCTCCGCCATTAGTTTGAGCTGTACATATATAGCACTTGTGGTTCTTTGTGCTTAGAGAGAAGGTCAGGGGAGCACAGGGAAGACATGGAGCTGCACACGTAATTAGGGTTACATGTGTGAACTGAAGGTCTGATTCATTAAGGTAAGCGAAAGGAAGTAACTGGTACAATCTGCTCACAGAGGTCTGAGATGACATTAAATATCCAGAGAATTGTTGTTCTCTTATCATGTAACATTATTTACATACAGTTCTGTGTGTGGGGGCACCTTAAGCATCTGGATAATCAATACTGATTATACATTAAGACTTAATACATATTAGTTACAGAATAAGGCAATGCGAGGACTAGCTCAGGACTTGTAATTAATACTTCTATTGCCCCAGGACATAGAACTAGTTCATATTTAATATCCTGAGTTGGGTGCCCCAGGAGGGGGGGGGGGGGGGGGGGGGTCACATTATCCTGTAAAGCTGAAATAACAATTCACTAATCCTATAACTGTAGTCAGCGCTGGGATTGCATGAAACGTTTTGTTTTTCTCTGATAGGAAGTGGTCGCTGGTCCATGTCTGAGGTTCACAGGACAGATATAGGCCCAGTCTTCTCCGTTACCTGGAGAGCAGCAGAACAATATTACTGTACTAAATCCAACAATCTGAGCATAGGACGGAGCCCTCGGGAATGTCACAATCTGCCGCACAGCTGCGTCCGGGGTCACATAGATCTGACCAGAGATTACAAGTCTTTCCCAACAGTAAATTGCTTGTAAATGATTTATGTCTTTTGTGGTATGTGAGATGTATAAATGTATTTTGTATGTGTTCAATGTCTGATTGAGATGTGCATATGTCTATAATTGCAGACATTCTACAAACCTGTGTAATATCACGTATGGCTACATGGTGATCTGCTAACAGCATGAAATGAGAGTAATTCACTCTTAAAACAGCACAGAGAATGAGTATATTTTGGTCATATGCAGAGCCGTATACACCTGAAGACTCGTCCACCTCTGCATCCACAGCATATGATGGTCAGCAGCATATACGTCTGGTTTACGGTGGTCAGCAGCATATACGTCTGATTTATGGTGGTCAGCAGCATATACGTCTGGTTTACGGTGGTCAGCAGCATATACGTCTGATTTATGGTGGTCAGCAGCATATACGTCTGGTTTACGGTGGTCAGCAGCATATACGTCTGGTTTACGGTGGTCAGCAGCATATACGTCTGGTTTACGGTGGTCAGCAGCATATACGTCTGGTTTATGGTGGTCAGCAGCAGCCAGTATTTGCACTGTAGCAGGAGTACATGCGTGTTCCTGCAGGTGAGCTCCATTTGGGTAACCACGCCTTCACTGTACATGGCCTACGTTACAGTGTATGGACACCTTAAAAGCACAATATAGTCCTTTAATGATTTTGTAGAGATTTTTAAGTATAGAGAAGGGAATCTCTGTGATATTACAACAGTAACTTGTTTTGAATGCTGCACAATAAAATAAAGCTAATAAAAATATTATAACATTCATGGATCGCGGCATCCAAAACTTTAATCATAACATTATTATTTTATATGCATGTTCCAAAATCAACACCCAGAATCCTGGCATCCCAGAGACAGATCAGGCAGTTACTGGCCTTGGCACAGAACGCCCACCACCCCGGGCTGCCCTCCCCACACAGCTCTCAGGGAAAGGTCAGAGGGTAGGAGCCCAACCAGCCTGCACACTTATGGGAGCTGTTACAGACACCAAGGCCTGTTAGCGCAGGTCAGAGGGGTCACACAATCATAAAAGAAGCCAGTGATAGAGTAATACAGCAATTAGCGCTACGATCCCACACAAACCCTAACAAGTCTCCATTGTCAGCAGACTACACAGAGTTTGTGGAGATTCTACCTCTTTATCTAAAGATACAATGGGCTGTTTTGTTGCAGTATGTTATATTCCCATCACACAGAACCTGACTTAGGGGCCTATTACAGAACAAGCGATAAGTCCTATTACAGAGGAAATGGTTCTGCTGGCAGTAAGGATCATTATAGCTTTGGCCAATACATAAAAAGAATTACCAGTGGATAAGACAAAATATACACAACTTTAGTAACTATAATACATAAACACAGAGTCCTAGATGCAGCTGTTTATAGAGAAGTGTCAATCACTAATAAAAACACAACAAGGGATAAAGGTACTGAACTATGCAAAGTATGACCTGCAGAAAGGTAAATTGTAAAGAACTTAATAAATAATTGATCTACTACGTCAATCAAATGTAACTAGAGAACCAATATAGTTTTAGATAACTAGATAACTCGTTTCGCTGTTGCTTAATCAAGCAACAGCGAAACGCGCGTCGGCGTATTAGCTGGCAACACTTGCTGTTTGTACTAAGAGGAGTCTGATTATTTAACTACCCCTATAAGCCCAGAGTTAGAGGGGAAACCTAGCAGGCAGTTAGCAATACACTCCCTATAACAGCTATTATCATTTTGTGATAGCGCCTCTGAGACATCTACCATGCAGCGCTATTGAATGTGCTGCAGGGTAGTCTGCATAACAACCGATTATAGATCGGCAGGAACTAGTCAGAAGGGATTGCATACTGGCAACAATTATTCTGCAATAGCATTTCTGATATACCTTTCATGTTACGCTATTGAGTGTGTTGCAGGGTAGTTTACATATCAACTGACTGTTGATCTGCAGGATTTAGTCAGAAGGGATTACAACCAGCGCTTGTTATAAATATAAGAGGTAATTGGGATATTTGTTTCAACCTCTATCTGCTAGCTGGACATTATCAAGCCTGTATAGCCTGCTATTTAACAGGCATTATATTAGAGACATAACAATATATGTATAATCATGCTTATTATGGCGTATGTTTCTTTATTTATTATCTGACTTATTCATATTAATCACACTATTATACCTCTGTACCATATAACTTATAGTGGGATTATATAGGTACTACATTGAGTGTATCCAGCTTTTTTATCTATATCCATGGGATTTTAATTGCTATATTTTAGTATATTTCGCTTTTAAGTTACTACCTAATAAAAGTTATGTTTTATAGGATGGTAATCATCGATATTATCAATTAGAAGATTTAGAAGGTTTATTTCAGAAACTTTGCCTTTTTCTCCTTTTGTTAAGAATGCTTTAATATAAGAATAAAACATTTTTAATGCATTAATGTTTTAAAATGTGTAATTTCATCAAAAATAATAAATAAAATGTTTTTAAAGTTATGGCCTCCTTGTAATTTTCTTTGCTCAGTACAACTTCCAACGTCCTACTTCTACTAGTTACTAGTTGAAACTTTTATTCTGCGCATAGTATATCTTATTTTTACATGATATTATGTTACAGTAAATAAAACAAGCTCTTGATCAGTGAACTATTGTGACTTCCACAGCAGATATCTGGCAGGTTTCTCAGTGAGATGATTATATGGACGGGATTCCTTCTAATACAAATAGATTGTACAGCAGTAATCGCTGAGTGACGGGAGATTGCAATCTTCCAGCTTAAACACCTGCACGTGAGCCGGGTATAATAACTATGACATAATCATGTAAAATAAATGATTACAAGGAGAGACAAACTGCTGCTAAACTGGAGCTCTACACATGATCCCAATGTAACATATTCTATACGTCATGCAGGAGGTATGTGTTCTCATTGGAGTACAATTACTAATAACTACATTTAGGTATTTTTCCTGTACTTTCCCATGGCTCAGCATGGGAATCTGAACTCCGTGAATCTACAATTCTATTACAACTACAGCATTACACTGATTATACTGAATCAGCTGGGTGACTAATGCTGGTATTAACGTACAAGCAGCATATAGTATAACAGTGTGGCAGAGACAGCGCGTAGTATAACAGTGAAGCAGAGACAGCGTATAGTATAACAGTGTAGCAGAGACAGTGTGTAGTATTGTAACGCCTGCGGGGAACAGGACAGACGCACACAGATAAACTTACCCTACAAACGATGGTCACCTCCCGTCCACTTCCGATGTACCCCAGCCGCTGTCCTATCCCAGTAGACCAGCAACCAAAACCTCTGTCTCCTCCAACCACTTCCCTCTGAGGAAGAAACAAGAATTAGGGCCGTGCCTACCAGGGCAGGGCTGTCCGAGACCACGACAATGAGCGAAGACACTCTAGTCAAGCTCGCTTGCCGCCACTTCGTTTTTCTCTTGCCAAGGCGCGGGACTACAGGCACTTGAGACCAGGAACAGTCCCGCCTCAAGTACCCCACTCACCTCTTGATGAGGGCCTAACCGAAAGGGGGAATAGAGCACTATACTCCCTGGGACACTCCCACTTCCGGTCCTGTTCTCCTGCTCCCCCCCCTCCGACACCTGTGGGCGGCAGATAACACACAGCCTCCCTCTACTCTACCAGTGAGGC
Organism: Mixophyes australis; assembly: GCA_036250195.1. Lineage (NCBI taxonomy): Eukaryota > Metazoa > Chordata > Amphibia > Anura > Limnodynastidae > Mixophyes > Mixophyes australis. The sequence continues at coordinate 2,062,752 of JAVHZZ010000011.1, read as the reverse complement.
TAAGATGTACACCCACAAAACTACTTACTACAACAGGCGACCCGACGCTAACAACTACTATGGCAGGTAATGCAACTCAACTATATAACAATAACTCTAACTGGGTGTGGTGTACTATCAGGACCTACTCACTGTACTCTACGGGGAACACCAGCCGGTGTTCACGGTCTATTCCGGAGGGCTGTTCCCCAACACCCTCACCCAGGTCGTACCAAGAAGACTGTCTTCTTGGTTCGGAATCCTAAGGAGCGGCTGCACAAGGCCCGAAAGAGGCTCACTGGAACAGCACACCTACCGGAGTGTTGACTGCCGCACGGAACCGCCGATCGTCACCACCGGAAACGCGATGACTGCATCCACTCAGGCGGAACACGTATCCCACTCCGGAACCGCCAGAGAACCTGCACGGAACTCAGGACTGCGACACTCAACCAGAACCACGGGCCGCCCCTGGAATTATTATTATTAATATTTATTTATAAGGCGCTACAAGGCATCCGCAGCGCCGTACAGAGACAAACAAAATCACAATACAATGGGAGACAGCACAGTAACTGGAACTCAATTGAGCTGTGCCGCACTGCCAGTGAGACACTCAATCACCCCCTCTGGAAACCAGCGTAACCCCAGGGACCGACGGGACGGAAAAAACTACGGTGTATTCTTCCCTGGCTATGTGTAAGCTGGTAACTACACTTGTCCCCACAGTACAGGTTAATGCAGGAAAACAATCAGGAAACAAGAGTCTACCTTTAATGGGGGCCTGACATCTTGCACCTCGAAAAAAAGACAGCATAGCCCTAAACACAATACACAAGGCAATATTCGCTGCACAGACGGAATAATACTCTGTAACAGTATATGTTAGGCTGACCACGAAGTACACAGCTGCTATCTAACCAGCCGGTTAATACAGCACTAACAGGAGCCTTCTTCTCTACTGTTGTCTTCCACCTAGTGTACTCACCTCACACACACGGGACCGCGCCCTACTCTGCTCAGGGCTCTCACGCCACTGACTACACCCAGGGCCTTTTGCCCTACACCATGGGCCTCTCTGCCCAGCTGACTACAGAGCCTTGTGCTCTGATTATGGGCCTTAGTCCCCTCTCCACTTGGGCTCTGAGCCCACTAACTAGGGCCTTATGCCCTGACACTATGGTCTCTAGGCGTCTAACTAACTACCAGGGCCTTGTGCCCTTTATGCACTATGGGCTTTGAGCCCCCTGACTAGGCCCTGTGGCCTCTCCTACTATGGCATCCGGGCCACTAACTAGCTACAAGGGCCTTGTGCCCTTTGTGCACTGGAATGGACTTATAGCCCCCTAACTTTCTTTACAGGGCCTTGTGCCCCTCCCAAGTGCCCACGGGCCTAGCACCCGACCGTGGCCACGGGCCTTGTGCCCGACTTTATAATTACCTGCTCTGCGCAGGATACTCAGCTTGCCTCGCAGTCTTCTTCCAGACCCTCCAGCCGGCGGCGCCTCTTCTCCGCTTCGGCGCGGGTCTTCCAGCAGCTCTCAGGGGGGGGGGCACTCTCAGCCCTTACAAGTGCTCCCCGCCGGCATCTCCGGTGCTGCCCTCTTCTGTTCTTCTGACGCCAATCTTTTGAACGGCCGTGATTGGCTCACTCCTCCGGCCGCCGATTGGCCAGCAGAGAAAGGCAAGCCCTGATTGGCTCATCCTCCCCCCGCTGTCAAACCCTGCAGGAAGAAGAAAATATTTACCAATGCTGGATCGCTGGAACGGTAAGTAAATGTCCTCTTCTTTCTTTGCCCTCTTCATGGGCACAGCAGCCAGGGCCATCTTCTGTCCCTCCAGGGACACAGCGGCAGCCTCCATTTCCGCCCTCTTCACGGGCACCGAATCCGGAGCTCCTGGGCAGATCCCTACAGTATAACAGTGTAGCAGAGACAGCGTATAGTAAAACAGTGTAGCAGAGACAGCGTATAGTCTCTTTTATAAATTATTTCTTCATTCAATAATGTGTTTTTTTCAATACAAATCATATATAATACTAAAGAGAGTAATACAAATACTAAAATATAAATAAATATAAAATATAAATATAAATAATAAATATAAATATAAAATATTAATACTAAAATACTATAATCTCTAAAGAGAGTAATACAAATAAATACATTAAAAAGCAAACATGAATTGCTATATGAATAATATAAATTAAGAATATGTATTCTATGTAATGAGATTTTCAATTTTTGGCAAATTAGTTTGGGGTTGCCCCCTCCATCATTACAGTGTGCCCCCTTATCACACGCTGCCCCCGTGTCGCATACAGCCCCCTTATCACAATGTGCCCCCTTATCACACGCTGCCCCTGTGTCGCATGCTGCCCCCTCTCCTTCACCACATGCTGCCCCCCCCCCCCTTGTTAAACCTTGCTGCCCCTTCCGTTATTTACTTACCTTTCTAAGACCTTCTTCTGTCTTCTTCTCTTCTGTCCTCTGTTCTTGGCTCGGTGTGTCGCTAATATGCGCCGCTCCTCACTGACAGTGTCAGGACGTGATGATGTTACTCCCGACACGGTCAGTGAGAAGGGGGCAGAGGGGAGGGAAAGGAGAGTTTTTTTCTGTATTTTTTTTTGTGCCAGTGGACATTCGGGGATGGCAGGTGGAGGGAGAGCCCCTCAGTCTTGGCGCCACCTGCCTCGCTTACCTCGCTTACCGTGTTCCACTGGCCCTGCCAGCACGGACAGGTATAGATAAAGCACATTAAGGGCGTGTTTGTGTAATTGCGACACGATTAGAAGTGGATGCCTCTCCTGCAGATGCTGGTGCAATGACTATCAGTAATGCTATCTAGCATAATGTGTGCAGGAGGAAGCGCAGGTGATTTATATCACATCGCTCTGTGTGGTGAGGAGGGGATCCTGGGGGAAGGGAGATACTCACAGATAAGTAATGACCCTGAACACAAATTTATTTTCTTGACTATTTGGTGGGGGGAAAAAATCACTGTCAAAAAATGAAACTTCTAATTTCACAAACAAAAAAAGGACGCTGTGTTGGAAATTCCCTGTGACCTGTACTGAGATCTTACAATACTGTGTATAAGAAAGACAAATCTCTGTCTTGGTAATATATGGTGAGTTACAGTCTATGTCGGCGGTTCCCAAAGTGTGCGCCGCGGCTCCCAGGGGTGCCGCAGCGCTGTCACTGGGGTGCCGCGGGCCAGCCATAGAAAAAAGAAAGAACACAGAAACTTACCAATCCGCGCGGCGCCGGGACCCAGCAGCCTCCTCTCTCCCGCAACTGTCACTTAATATCAACGTCAGTGACAGCTGGGGGAGACAGGTGGATGCTGGGTCCTGGTGCCGCGCGGATTGGTAAGTTTCTGTGTTCTTTCTTTTTTCTATGGCTGGCGCGGGGCAGAGTGAGAGGGACCGTGACAGCGTGGCAGAGGAGGGGGACAGAGAGCAGAGGAGGGGGACAGCGTGGCAGAGGAGGGGGACAGCGTGGCAGAGGAGGGGGACAGAGAGCAGAGGAGAAGGACAGAGAGCAGAGGAGGGGAACAGAGAGCAGAGGAGGGGAACAGCATGGCAGAGGAGGGGGACAGAGAGCAGAGGAGGGGAACAGCGTGGCAGAGGAGGGGGACAGAGAGCAGAGGAGGGGGACAGAGGGCAGAGGAGGGGGACAGCGTGACAGAGAGCAGAGAAGGGGGAAAGCGCGAGAGGGGGCAGAGGAGGGGGACAGCGTGAGAGAGGGCAGAGGAGGGGGACAGCGTGAGAGAGGGCAGAGGAGGGGACAGCGTGAGAGAGGGCAGAGGAGGGGGACAGCGTGAGAGAGGGAAGAGGAGGGGACAGCGTGAGAGAGGGCAGAGGAGGGGGACAGCATGAGAGAGGGCAGAGGAGGGGACACCGTGAGAGAGGGCAGAGGAGGAGACAACGCGAGAGAGGGCAGAGGAGTGGGCAGCATGAGAGAGGGCAGAGGAGGGGACAGCGTGACAGAAGGCAGAGGAGGGGGACAGCGTGAGAGAGGGCAGAGGAGGGGACAGCTTGAGAGAGGGCAGAGGAGGGGGACAGCGTGAGAGAGGGCAAAGGAGGGGACAGCGTGACAGAGAGCAGAGGAGGGGGGACAGCGTGACAGAGAGAAAAGGAGGGGGGACAGCGTGACAGAGAGCAGAGAAGGAGGAGAGCGTGACAGAGGGCAGAGGAGGGGAAGAGCGTGACAGAGGGCAGAGGAGGGGGACAGTGTGACAGAGAGCAGAGGAGGGGGCCAGCATGAGAGAGGGCAGAGGAGGGGACAGCAAGACAGAGGGCAGTGTGCCTGGATGCAGAGAGGGCAGTGTGCCCGGATGCAGAGGGGGCAGTGTGCCTGAATGCAGAGGGGGCAGAGTGCCTGGGGGCAGAGGGGGCAGAGTGTCTGGATATAGAGGGGCATTTTTGCATACAACTAAATAAGTATTTCTGTCGTGACCTAAATACTTATTACAATTTTTTGACCCAACTACTTCTAAAACAGGACTGCTCAGTAATTATTTTGGAGGGGTGCCTTGAAAAAATTTGGAGACTCTAAGGGTGCCGTGAGCTGCAAAAGTTTGGGAACCACTGGTCTATGTTATAAGTTATAATTTCCCCTCGCTGGCTGGACACATTGAGATGAAAGGATTTCCCGCTGTGTAGATTCTATGCTCACTGTGCACATTCCGCCTCTCTGGTGCTACGTTGTGTTTATAGAGCTCCTCTCATATTAAACAACACCAGGGCGCTGAGATGGTTCCAGTTTGCTGCGCCAGAATTCAGGGAGGGAGCAGAACCAAAGCACACACAAAAAGACACATGTGGTAATGTCTCTAGTTTAGTGTTGTGTCTAATGTAGAGTTAGGAGCAGGGTCTGTGGATGATTTGTTTACATTACTTAGTGGGAGCTCACAGAGAGGATGTTATATTCTGGGGACAGAAATGAGGAGTTTTCAGTAGAGATCAAGGACAAGATCATGGCTAACTGCTTCATGAATATACATTATACAGAGTCCTCTATTACCACGTGATACAATGTGAATTCCTCTCCTGATACTGTACAGCTTTCAGGATGGTTACAGTTCTGGGGACTGGACAGTGTGATAAGATTGTGGGGTGGCAGGAGATGGCAGTGTGTTGAGTGTGGACATGATGTTTTTTCTTTACGTTTTGATGGAAAACCAAATTTAGATTAGTAGAAGATACCAAATTAAGTAAAATAAATTTAAACACAGAATCAGCCAAGAAGACAACTCCATAGAAATATACTGGATTCACCATCAGGAGATTCTGTACATTACTGTAAGTTACATCAAAGGTTAGTTCACGGCGCTCTGGGATCACTGGAACTAGATCTCACGTGCGCTTGTATTCCAAGTGGATCCCATAAAATGTTTCTGTTTGTACCTGGGTATAAGTGCGGTCTGGCTGTACGTTATGTGCCGTATGATAACAGACAGAACACACTGCCGGATACACACAAACATGTGCAATATAAAGTCCTATCAGAATACATACAAGAAAAATATATAAAACAAATTACCAACTCATAATACTATAATCATTAATAAAAATGTGTGTTTTAAAAAAATTATAATTTTTATCATTTTTTTACATTAAATCCATAACTTTGTGTTCTTAATGCGCACCGTACATACAATGTGACTTTATAGTCTATCTTCCTCGTATACACATGTCCTGTGCTATCTTGTATCATGCACACATGTAACTAAGATGAAGCTGTAACAGTCATCACTATCAGTAACTGGTGCAAGTGATCCCCTCACCCTATAAGATGCCCTAACTGTACATTGTGCTTCCTTCACCCATTCCACCTCTCCAGTGTTCGGCAGCAGTAAGTGTCACTTGCGTTCAGACATGAAATGCTTGTAATTGTGATCATTGATATAACGTCCATTCCGGGGCGTGCACAGAGCAATTACACACAAGATACGTCATACAGAGGGACTAACGTGTGAAGGTGGATCAGGTCTTCTGCGTCTGTACATATAAGAGAACTTCTGCTCTGCAAATCTTCCCCTAAATGCCAGGATTTTGCTATTTATGTTAAATTATTTTCTTAGGAGAGATTTGTGCTGCATTTCTCACTGCACTTATCTATCAGGAAACCCCCTCTGTCCAGAGCTCTGCTGGACCATGATCTTCCTATAACAACAGAGGGGAAGTAGGAACTTTGCTTCTGTCCTGAGCACAAGTCATCAGAGTCTCATGGAGCCTAGCAGTGGCCCATATGGTGCTAATAGCACAAGCAGGGTTCAACACATCTGTCCAAAATGTTATGAGCCACTGTCTGCCGAGACATTGCTGGTGCCAAGTAACCTGTAATAATATACAGAGCTTTATCTAGCGCAAAAAATATTATACTGAGCCGTGTCTGGTTCTATATGTATCCTATAGAGAGCCGTGTCTGGTTCTATACATCTCCTACACAGAGCCGTGTCTGGTTCTATACGTCTCCTACACAGAGAGCATGTCTGGTTCTATAAGTATCCTACACAGAGCCGTGTCTGCTTCTATACGTCTCCTACACAGAGCCGTGTCTGCTTCTATACGTCTCCTACACAGAACCGTGTCTGGTTCAATACGTATCGTACACAGAGCCATGTCTGGTTCTATACATCTCCTACACAGAGCCGTGTCTGGTTCTATACGTCTCCTACACAGAGAGCATGTCTGGTTCTATAAGTATCCTACACAGAGCCGTGTCTGCTTCTATACGTCTCCTACACAGAGCCGTGTCTGCTTCTATACGTCTCCTACACAGAACCGTGTCTGGTTCAATACGTATCGTACACAGAGCCATGTCTGGTTCTATACATCTCCTACACAGAGCCGTGTCTGGTTCTATACGTCTCCTACACAGAGAGCATGTCTGGTTCTATAAGTATCCTACACAGAGCCGTGTCTGGTTCTATACGTATCCTACACAGAGCCGTGTCTGGTTCTATTCGTATCCTACACAGAGCCGTGTCTGGTTCTATTCGTATCCTACACAGAGCCGTGTCTGGTTCTATATGTATCTTACACAGAGCCGTGTCTGGTTCTATTCGTATTCTACACAGAGCCGTGTCTGCTTCTATACATCTCCTACACAGAGCCGTGTCTGCTTCTATACATCTCCTACACAGAGCCGTGTCTGGTTCAATACGTATTGTACACAGAGCCGTGTCTGGTTCTATACGTCTCCTACACAGAGCCGTGTCCGGTTCTATACGTCTCCTACACAGAGCCGTGTCCGGTTCTATACGTCTCCTACACAGAGCCGTGTCTGGTTCAATATGTATCGTACACAGAGCCATGTCTGGTTCTATTCGTATCCTACACAGAGCCGTGTCTGGTTCTATTCGTATCTTACACAGAGCCGTGTCTGGTTTTATATGTATCCTACACAGAGCCGTGTCTGGTTCTATATGTATCCTACACAGAGCCATGTCTGGTTCTATTTGTATCCTACACAGAGCCGTGTCTGGTTCTATACGTATCCTACACAGAGAGCATGTCTGGTTCTATAAGTATCCTACACAGAGCCGTGTCTGCTTCTATACGTCTCCTACACAGAGCCGTGTCTGCTTCTATACGTCTCCTACACAGAACCGTGTCTGGTTCAATACGTATCGAACACAGAGCCATGTCTGGTTCTATACATCTCCTACACAGAGCCGTGTCTGGTTCTATACGTCTCCTACACAGAGAGCATGTCTGGTTCTATAAGTATCCTACACAGAGCCGTGTCTGCTTCTATACGTCTCCTACACAGAGCCGTGTCTGCTTCTATACGTCTCCTACACAGAACCGTGTCTGGTTCAATACGTATCGTACACAGAGCCATGTCTGGTTCTATACATCTCCTACACAGAGCCGTGTCTGGTTCTATACGTCTCCTACACAGAGAGCATGTCTGGTTCTATAAGTATCCTACACAGAGCCGTGTCTGGTTCTATACGTATCCTACACAGAGCCGTGTCTGGTTCTATTCGTATCCTACACAGAGCCGTGTCTGGTTCTATTCGTATCCTACACAGAGCCGTGTCTGGTTCTATATGTATCTTACACAGAGCCGTGTCTGGTTCTATTCGTATTCTACACAGAGCCGTGTCTGCTTCTATACATCTCCTACACAGAGCCGCGTCTGCTTCTATACATCTCCTACACAGAGCCGTGTCTGGTTCAATACGTATTGTACACAGAGCCGTGTCTGGTTCTATACGTCTCCTACACAGAGCCGTGTCCGGTTCTATACGTCTCCTACACAGAGCCGTGTCCGGTTCTATACGTCTCCTACACAGAGCCGTGTCTGGTTCAATATGTATCGTACACAGAGCCATGTCTGGTTCTATTCGTATCCTACACAGAGCCGTGTCTGGTTCTATTCGTATCTTACACAGAGCCGTGTCTGGTTTTATATGTATCCTACACAGAGCCGTGTCTGGTTCTATATGTATCCTACACAGAGCCATGTCTGGTTCTATTTGTATCCTACACAGAGCCGTGTCTGGTTCTATACGTATCCTACACAGAGCCGTTTCTGGTTCTATATGTCTCCTACACAGAGCCGTGTCTGGTTCTATTCGTATCTTACACAGAGCCGTGTCCGGTTCTATACGTCTCCTACACAGAGCCGTGTCTGGTTCAATATGTATCGTACACAGAGCCATGTCTGGTTCTATTCGTATCCTACAATGAGCCGTGTCTGGTTCTATTCGCATCTTACACAGAGCCGTGTCTGGTTTTATATGTATCCTACACAGAGCCGTGTCTGGTTCTATATGTATCCTACACAGAGCCGTGTCTGGTTCTATAAGTATCCTACACAGAGCCGTGTCTGGTTCTATATGTCTCCTACACAGAGCCGTGTCTGGTTCCATTCGTATCTTACACAGAGCCGTGTCTGGTTCTATACGTATCCTACACAGAGCCGTGTCTGGTTCTATATGTATCCTACACAGAGAGCATGTCTGGTTCTATATGTCTCCTACACAGAGCCGTGTCTGGTTCTATACGTCTCCTACACAGAGCCGTGTCTGGTTCAATACGTCTCCTACACAGAGCCGTGTCCGGTTCTATACGTCTCCTACACAGAACCGTGTCTGGTTCAATACGTATCGTACACAGAGCCATGTCTGGTTCTATACGTATCCTACACAGAGCCGTGTCTGGTTCTATACGTATCCTATATGGAGCTGTGCCTGGTTCTATATGTCTCCTACACAGAGCCGTGTCTGGTTCTATACGTATCCTACACAGAGCCGTGTCTGGTTCTATACGTATCCTATATGGAGCTGTGCCTGGTTCTATAAGTCTCCTACACAGAGCCGTGTCTGGTTCTATACGTATGCTACACAGAGCCGTGTCTTGTTCTATACGTCTCCTACACAGAGCTGTGTATGGTTCTATACGTCTCCTACACAGAACCGTGTCTGGTTCTATATGTATCCTACACAGAGCCGTGTCTGGTTCTATACGTATGCTACACAGAGCCGTGTCTTGTTCTATACGTCTCCTACACAGAGCCGTGTCTGGTTCTATACGTATCCTACACAGAGCCGTGTCTGGTTCTATACGTATCCTACACAGAGCCGTGTCTGGTTCTATACGTCTCCTACACAGAGCCGTGTCTGGTTTTATAAGTATCCTACACAGAGCCGTGTCTGGTTCTATTCGTATCCTACACAAAGCCGTGTCTGGTTCTATATTTATCCTACACAGAGCCACGTCTGGTTCTATATGTCTCCTACACAGAGCCGTGTCTGGTTTTATAAGTATCCTACACAGAGCCGTGTCTGTTTCTATATGTCTCCTGCACAGAGCCGTGTCTGGTTTTATAAGTATCCTACACAGAGCCGTGTCTGGTTCTATATGTCTCCTACACAGAGCCGTGTCTGGTTTTATAAGTATCCTACACAGAGCCGTGTCTGGTTCTATATGTCTCCTACACAGAGCCACGTCTGGTTTTATAAGTATCCTACACAGAGCCACGTCTGGTTTTATAAGTATCCTACACAGAGCCGTGTCTGGTTCTATATGTCTCCTACACAGAGCCGTGTCTGGTTCTATTCGTATCCTACACAGAGCCGTGTCTGGTTTTATAAGTATCCTACACAGAGCCGTGTCTGGTTCTATTCGTATCCTACACAGAGCCGTGTCTGGTTCTATATGTCTTCTACGCAGAGCCGTGTCTGGTTCTTTAAGTCTCCTATACAGTAAATGTAAAGTCTTGCCCCAGATTTCTAATGGAATTAAGGCTGTAACTGGGCCCCGTCCATTGCTGCCCTTGTAGTGGGCTTTGGATCATTGTCCTCTTGAAAAACAAACTTCCTCCCCAGTTTCAGCTTTTTAGCAAAGTGTAGTCGGTTGTCCTGGGTTTATCATTGATGTCAGTCCCTCACCATCCCGTAGATCCTGACAAGATTGACAGCCATTACCACTAAACAAGGTCCACATATTATTATACTACCAGCGATATACATCACGGTGGATGTGGTGTCACCTGGCTGGCGGACAGTGATAGATTTTTACCAAACATCTCTTAGATGGGGGATTAGGGGATGTCCTGTGCTTCTTCCTTGTAACTCATAAGGGCCTTTTCTGTGGCATATATTTGAGATTGTTGTCCCATGTACATTATCTTCCACCACTGACCTCTGTGGTTCTTACACTGTCACTGTATCTGGGAAGTGTGTAGGGGGCAGTAGTCCTTGTGTAGGAGCAGTGGTCCATATCTAGGGGCAGTGGTCCTTGTGTAAGGGGAAGTGGTCCTTATGTAGGGGACAGTGGTCCTTGTGTAGGGGACAGTGGTCCATGTGTAGGGGACAGTGGTCTTTATGTAGGGGGCAGTGGTCCATGTGTAGGGGGCAGTGGTCCATGTCTAGTCTAGGGAGCAGTGGTCCTTGTGTAGAGGGCAGTGGTCCTTGTGTACGGGGCAGTGGTCGTTGTGTAGGGGACAGTGGTCCATGTGTAGGGGACAGTGGTCCTTATGTAGGAGGCAGTGGTCCTTGTGTAGAGGGCAGTGGTCCATGTGTAGGGGACAGTGGTCTTTATGTAGGGGGCAGTGGTCCATGTGTAGGAGGCAGTGGTCCTTGTGTAGAGGGCAGTGGTCCTTGTGTACGGGGCAGTGGTCCTTGTGTAGGGGACAGTGGTCCATGTGTAGGGGACAGTGGTCTTTATGTAGGGGGCAGTGGTCCATGTGTAGGAGGCAGTGGTCCTTGTGTAGAGGGCAGTGGTCCTTGTGTACGGGGCAGTGGTCCTTGTGTAGGGGACAGTGGTCCATGTGTAGGGGACAGTGGTCTTTATGTAGGGGGCAGTGGTCCATGTGTAGGAGGCAGTGGTCCATGTGTAGAGGGCAGTGGTCCTTGTGTATGGGGCAGTGGTCCTTGTGTAGGGGACAGTGGTCCATGTGTAGGAGACAGTGGTCCTTGTGTAGGGGCAGTGGTCCATGTGTAGGGGCAGTGGTCCTTGTGTAGGGGGCAGTGGTCCTTGTGTACGGGGCAGTGGTCCTTGTGTAGGGGACAGTGGTCCATGTGTAGGAGACAGTGGTGCTTGTGTAGGGGGCAGTGTTGCAGTAGATTCATACTTCCCTCTGAGGAATGTCCGATACCTTTACAATGCTCATTCACCTTCCTCAGATTTCTACCACTCTATAATCATCTCTCTGACATGTTTGGAGGGCTCTTTCTTCTTTATTTGGGACTTTTTGTGTAAAGTCCCTACCATGCTGTAGGACCTCACAGAGATGGAGGGGAACATTTCTATTTACTTAGGAGCCGGCTGCAGGTGATGCGCTCACGTCTATCACAGGTGGACTGAATGAACACAGTGTGGGACTATTGATGTAATGTTCTGCACCTGTGCAAATCTCAGCTGCCAATTACAATGGCTGTGAATGCTTCATATATTTACTCATTTTTGTGCTTCACTTCTAGTAATTAGTGGAAAGATTTTGGAATATTTATTTTGATTTGACAATGTGCTCTGTACTTTGTGGACCAGAGCCAACACATCATGCTTCAATCTATTTCATATTCAGATTCTGCTGCAAACAAATGTGAAAAATGTGCTAAGGGCTGAATACAGTTTGAGGGCATCATCTATATGTAGAACCATCGCTGGGGCGAAGTCTGAGCGCAGATCTTTACTTACTGACCTCTCATCCCTCCCTGACTATCTCTCTCATCCCTGTACTGATTTCTAGCAGCCAATCAGAGTTCACCGTGTGAAACTGAGCCGCTCTCAGCCAGCAATAAAACAGGCTGAGAACTGTCCAGCTTAAGGGACTGGAGACTCCTATTGGAGCAGCTCAAATGTCATTTTATTCTCTAGGTTTGTTTACGAGGTTCAGGAGACTGCTCAACCTAAATGCTGGACATGGGACAGAGTTAATTGGGAAGTAATTGGGACACCTGGGTAATTAAGGAGCTTTCTGTAAACTCTTCTAACTCATAGCTGCCAAGATAAAATAATTTCCAGAGACACTTAGCTGCGGCGCAGGTATCTGATCGCACCAGGTGCATTTTTGTGGCTCCTGTTACTCTGCAGTTCCTCATTATGACGTCATTCCTGAACCTCCGACCCCCTCAACAGTCCTGATCTAGGAATGTGGTTCGTGGAGTTTTTCTCATCTTTCAAAAAAATAACTAGAATAGATGAATAGTGACAACGGCATCCAGAATTGAGATATTATAAGGAGTGGTGCACGCAGGCATGCGCCATTGCTTTAAGCAGCTTGTCTCCGCGGGCCGCTGGTTTACTAAGGGCGTTTCAGAGCAGCCGGCTGGATATCGGCCTCTAACGTGTGTGTGTGTTAGGGAATTTAGAGTGTAAGCGCCAATGGAACTGATGTGAGTGGGTTCTGTGTTCAGCGCTGTGAAACTGATGGTGCTATATAAATAAATGATGATGACAACATGGGGATTTCCTACAGTTGCTTGAGTTACCCAAGTGCCGGCATGCCCTGGCAGACATGGGTGTGCCGGTGCTTGTAGTACTACAAGTGCCGGCATGCCCTGGCAGACATGGGTGTGCCGGTGCTTGTAGTACTACAAGTGCCGGCATGCCCTGGCAGACATGGGTGTGCCGGTGCTTGTAGTACTACAAGTGCCGGCATGCCCTGGCAGACATGGGTGTGCCGGTGCTTGTAGTACTACAAGTGCCGGCATGCCCTGGCAGACATGGGTGTGCCGGTGCTTGTAGTACTACAAGTGCCGGCATGCCCTGGCAGACATGGGTGTGCCGGTGCTTGTAGTACTACAAGTGCCGGCATGCCCTGGCAGACATGGGTGTGCCGGTGCTTGTAGTACTACAAGTGCCGGCATGCCCTGGCAGACATGGGTGTGCCGGTGCTTGTAGTACTACAAGTGCCGGCATGCCCTGGCAGACATGGGTGTGCCGATGCTTGTAGTACTACAAGTGCCGGCATGCCCTGGCAGACATGGGTGTGCCGGTGCTTGTAGTACTACAAGTGCCGGCATGCCCTGGCAGACATGGGTGTGCCGGTGCTTGTAGTACTACAAGTGCCGGCATGCCCTGGCAGACATGGGTGTGCCGGTGCTTGTAGTACTACAAGTGCCGGCATGCCCTGGCAGACATGGGTGTGCCGGTGCTTGTAGTACTACAAGTGCCGGCAAGCTCTGGCAGACATGGGTGTGCCGGTGCTTGTAGTACTACAAGTGCCGGCATGCCCTGGCAGACATGGGTGTGCCGATGCTTGTAGTACTACAAGTGCCGGCATGCCCTGGCAGACATGGGTGTGCCGGTGCTTGTAGTACTACAAGTGAACTAGGAACAAAATACTTTTTTACTATTAAATCTTTTTTATTACCCCCTACCCACCAGGCATCAGTCATGGCGGGGTGTGATACATGTCATACAGAGACACAGTGTAAATATCTTTCTCTTGTCGAGAATCTTACTCCATTCTTCTCTGTTCTCCACATTAGAGAATTACACTTGGAAACACATTAATACTAACAGATGTCAGGAGTGAAAGCAGCAGTAAAATTAACAATTAGTTAAGGAAAAAGATGCCTGATACTAAAGGGCCTATTATTATAATGGGGGGGGGAGGGTATCTCCAGCACAAAAAACATTTATTGTATTTTCATAAAGTATTAAAAACATTTTTCATTTATTACTTTAATAATAATTATTTTTAAACACTGCAGCATTCTACGCATAAAGCCTTTATTTATATTTTTGTTCTGTTATCGGCATCCTGAGATTTTTGGAAATATTCTTCACCAAGTAATGACAAGTATAGGACGGTGTGATAATGACTATTGCTGTAGATGGCGCTGTAGTCATGTTAACAAGTCTATATACTCCATGCAATCATATATAATACAACAGTGCCACCTGCTGGCAGCCATGCAAATTCCTTCACTTTTGTGTAATATGGGTATAGAGCTCCCTCATGTGGCTAAATTAAATATGTCCTCTTGTCTCCAGTTTCCTGAACCTATTCAGTAAATGACATCGGCAATAGTCGTTTTGCATTCTGTATGTTTATTATCATGAGGGGCTGATTTTGGCTGGTGCAGAGGTGGTTGTGATTTCCCCCATAGACATATACACTTTTCTGGGCCTGCGCAGAGTGATTTTGATAAATATTTGCTATGCAAACAGGCGTATTACTCACCCTGCGTCAGCCCCATTGTTTGTAAACATGAAGTCAGATAAAAGCAGGGACCACTTTCCCATGTGGACCGTTATCCTTCAATTCAACTTTTTAGTTTTGTACCCACTAAAACTAATGTGCACCCCTTGCAGTGTAACATGGTTTGGCCAGGGGCAAACTTACTCCTTTGCTCTCCTTAATGACTCAGACTCATCTTGTTTAAATCAATGTTTTAAATGTGAGGCTGTCACGCCGTGGTCTCCTGTGAGCTCACATATAATAATATATAAGTTATTTCCCCGGTGTCCATAATGCTCGCTGTCAGCGTGCGCAGTTCTACATTGTTCTGTGGCTCTATATTCATAGTAACACTGTAACATCGTCCTACATTCAGTGATTCCTTCTTCACAGCCTGGAACCCTTAGGGGCCGATTTATCAATCAAACTTTTCAATAAAATCACCAAAAACAGCAGTTTACGGAAGATGTTTAAGTATTGTGTTCATTTATATTGTGTATATTTATATAAATGCTGCTTTCCTTGTCATAGCTTTCTATAGGGACTGCTATTTTGCACCATTTGCACAAACAAATATTTTCGGAACTTGTGCCTGACGGCTGATGATCGCATCAGCCAGTGAAGCCTATGGGAAGAGCACTGTGGTAGAGGGATCTTGGGTCCCTCACTGCATCTTACTGCTCTCCCCTCCGGTCACCATCAGCCAGTGAAGCCTATGGGAAGAGTACTGTGGTAGAGGGGTCCCTCACTGCATCTTACTGCTCTCCCCTCCGGTCACCATCAGATAGTGACCACAGAGAAGACAGGAGACATCGTTACTGCCGTCCTGGTAGAACATGTTTAATAAATGCTCACAATCTTTTATTCCTTATCATTGCGATAAAGAACTAAAATCATTGTGGTAGATAATAAATATGACCCTTAATTCAGGAACTATCGGAGGATCACTGTTAGCAGAGATTGGGGACGTGCGATGGTTCTGTGTCATGACTGAAGGTCAGATGACAACTTACAACCATCCACAAAGTCCTGCAACAAGGAACTGTGGGTATAAATATTTATCTAGCCGAGCACAAGCTGTAATAATGTTATTTAATAAGAGGACTTAGTGGTTGGTCTTCGGTGTCAGACTGACATAGGGCGTAGAGCAGACAATGGCTCCTGCACCTCTCACCGAGCACAGACTAATAACCGTGCCCTCCGTCCGCCTCTGATGGATTCTCACAGGACTCACTGAAGTGAAAGATCAGATCTCCAAGTAATAATAGACCTCCGCACAGTGATTCTAAGAGCATTATATGAGACGACGTGTCTGCGGACCACCCATTCCTTTCTTCACACTAAAAGCCTCTTTCCTTTTAATCTTATTTTTTTCTCATCACTCCCCAGAGATTGTATCTAATTCATCTTCCCGTCTATCAGTCATTGTCCGGACAATTCATATGATCTCATTGTGCCGTCTATAGCTGCTCTATTGTCTGTAAATTGTCTTGTGGTGATTATATTATATCTGATATTACTAACCCCCCTGTGACACATCCTCCAACTTGTGTCCATGTAAAGTATAAAAGTTACATAAACATGGAGTTTGTATGTTCTCCCCGTGTGCGTGGGTTTCCTCTGGGTGCTCCAGTTTCCTCCCGCTCTCCAAAAACATACTGGTAGGTTAATTGGTGACAAAATGACCCTAGTCTGTGTGTGTGTGTGTGTGTGTGTGTGTCTGTGTGTCTGTGTCTGTGTGTGTGTCTGTCTGTCTGTCTGTGTGTGTGTGTGTGTGTGTGTGTGTGATTGGGAACATATACATTGTAAGCTCCACTGAAGCAGGGACTGATGTGACTGATTAAATATTCTCTGTACAGCGCTGTGTAATAGGCAGGTGCTATATAAATGTGTTCCTCTATGGCTGTAATTCACACTGTGTAAGATAAATGAATGTAAATACAAACACTATCCCTTATATAACAGTGTATCTGACCTCTCCACATGTCCGGCCCGGGCTCAGAGTCCTACCTAGGAAGAATTTGCCATCAAACATAGAGGGAAAAGCGCAGACAGGTTTGGTGAATTAAAAACCATTTGCACTTAAGACGCTTTTTCAGGAAACGTCGTCTCTGGACATTCAGAGATGGAAGTAAAGTTATATAAACATTTAATTGTGTGTCCCTGTATTACTGCAGGATGGACCCACGGATACCAGCCGTACGCCACAGGTGTCTCTAATGTGACAGACATGGAGCTGGGGGTGGACTCTCTAATGTGACAGACATGGAGCTGGGGGTGGACTCTCTAATGTGACAGACAGGGAGCTGGGGGTGGACTCTCTAATGTGACAGACATGGAGCTGGGGGTGGACTCTCTAATGTGACAGACATGGAGCTGGGGGTGGACTCTCTAATGTGACAGACATGGAGCTGGGGGTGGACTCAGTCAGACCCAACTCGCAAATTGCTTTGACTAAATGCATTGCAAAGCTACAGCTATGGCCGCACCTCACATACACTTCATGTTTATAGCCATTAAACGCTGTAATACGGGACAGCTCCCGTCTCGTGCAGGTGGAAATGTTTTTTTTTTAAAAAAAACACACAAGAGAACAATATATGAAGGTGCAAAGAAATAAGAACCAATCATCACCAGCGGAGCATTGACAAACAGCCAGTCACATACAGATGGCATCATCCGCTATGTGCACCTGCCCCAGACTACCCGCAAATAATCCGGTTTGGACAGATACATCTACCTGCATCTGCTGTTATTGTCTGAACATGTTACTACTGTACTCAGCCTATGTTATAAAGCCAGCCCCCCCCTTCCCTCTGCGTCCCACCTCTCCAAGAATCACGCCAATCTGAGTAGGTGAATATCTGGGCTGACATATTTTTTTTGGGCACACACAGAACAATTTCATGCAAGTTATATTACACAAACTGGAGTATCACTCACTGTGCATCAACTCACTCATCTCTGAACTTCACTCACTACACTGAGTATATTAAATATATTAAAGAATTTCAGCCACAGCTTCTGCGCTATTTGAATTAAAAAAAAAAAAAAAAGAAAAAAAGGTGTCTACCGCGTAATTTTTGCCCATAGTGGTTAT
The DNA here is from genome assembly GCA_036250195.1 of Mixophyes australis. NCBI lineage: Eukaryota > Metazoa > Chordata > Amphibia > Anura > Limnodynastidae > Mixophyes > Mixophyes australis. Next base: position 2,045,022 of record JAVHZZ010000011.1, on the reverse strand, counting down.
AAAGTATATTCAAATTTCAAACACACTTTTTGAATGAAAAAGAGGCATTTATAAAACACAATTTCTGCCACATTCAGAATAAAATTCATTACAATAAACAAAACCGGATTTGTGGTAGTTATTTCAGTACAATCCCTGGGTGAGCAGAGACACAAATCACAATGTGTATAATGTAGATGACACCTACAGCAATACAACTGCTGATGTCTGAGCTTACACCATGTGTATGAACTCTGAGAGGTGACATCAGTCTGTATAACAAGGGTCTGATCTGTGTAGCAGTCATCAGTCTGTATAACAGGGGTCTGATCTGTGAGCAGTCATCAGTCTGTATAACAGGGGTCTGATCTGTGAGCAGACATCAGTCTGTATAACAGGGGTCTGATCTGTGAGCAGTCATCAGTCTGTATAACAGGGGTCTGATCTGTGAGCAGACATCAGTCTGTATAACAGGGGTCTGATCTGTGAGCAGTCATCAGTCTGTATAACAGGGGTCTGATCTGTGAGCAGTCATCAGTCTGTATAACAGGGGTCTGATCTGTGAGCAGTCATCAGTCTGTATAACAGGGGTCTGATCTGTGAGCAGACATCAGTCTGTATAACAAGGGTCTGATCTTTGAGCAGACATCAGTCTGTATAACAGGGGTCTGATCTGTGAGCAGACATCAGTCTGTATAACAGGGGTCTGATCTGTGAGCAGACATCAGTCTGTATAACAGGCGTCTGATCTGTGAGCAGTCATCAGTCTGTATAACAGGGGTCTGATCTGTGAGCAGACATCAGTCTGTATAACAGGGGTCTGATCTGTGAGCAGACATCAGTCTGTATAACAGGGGTCTGATCTGTGAGCAGACATCAGTCTGTATAACAGGGGTCTGATCTGTGAGCAGACATCAGTCTGTATAACAGGGGTCTGATCTGTGAGCAGTCATCAGTCTGTATAACAGGGGTCTGATCTGTGAGCAGACATCAGTCTGTATAACAGGGGTCTGATCTGTGAGCAGACATCAGTCTGTACAACAGGGGTCTGATCTGTGAGCAGACATCAGTCTGTATAACAGGGGTCTGATCTGTGAGCAGACATCAGTCTGTATAACAAGGGTCTGATCTGTGAGCAGACATCAGTCTGTATAACAGGGGTCTGATCTGTGAGCAGACATCAGTCTGTATAACAGGGGTCTGATCTGTGAGCAGACATCAGTCTGTATAACAGGGGTCTGATCTGTGAGCAGTCATCAGTCTGTATAACAGGGGTCTGATCTGTGAGCAGACATCAGTCTGTATAACAGACGTCTGATCTGTGAGCAGACATCAGTCTGTATAACAAGGGTCTGATCTGTGAGCAGACATCAGTCTGTATAACAGGGGTCTGATCTGTGAGCAGACATCAGTCTGTACAACAGGGGTCTGATCTGTGAGCAGACATCAGTCTGTATAACAGGGGTCTGATCTGTGTAGCAGTCATCAGTCTGTATAACAGGGGTCTGATCTGTGAGCAGACATCAGTCTGTATAACAGGGGTCTGATCTGTGAGCAGTCATCAGTCTGTATAACAGGGGTCTGATCTGTGAGCAGACATCAGTCTGTATAACAGGGGTCTGATCTGTGAGCAGACATCAGTCTGTATAACAGGGGTCTGATCTGTGAGCAGACATCAGTCTGTATAACAGGGGTCTGATCTGTGAGCAGACATCAGTCTGTATAACAGGGGTCTGATCTGTGAGCAGTCATCAGTCTGTATAACAGGGGTCTGATCTGTGAGCAGTCATCAGTCTGTATAACAGGGGTCTGATCTGTGAGCAGACATCAGTCTGTATAACAGGGGTCTGATCTGTGAGCAGTCATCAGTCTGTATAACAGGGGTCTGATCTGTGAGCAGACATCAGTCTGTATAACAGGGGTCTGATCTGTGAGCAGTCATCAGTCTGTATAACAGGGGTCTGATCTGTGAGCAGTCATCAGCCTGTATAACAGGGGTCTGATCTGTGAGCAGACATCAGTCTGTATAACAGGGGTCTGATCTGTGAGCAGACATCAGTCTGTATAACAGGGGTCTGATCTGTGAGCAGACATCAGTCTGTATAACAGGGGTCTGATCTGTGAGCAGACATCAGTCTGTATAACAGGGGTCTGATCTGTGAGCAGTCATCAGTCTGTATAACAGGGGTCTGATCTGTGAGCAGTCATCAGTCTGTATAACAGGGGTCTGATCTGTGTAGCAGTCATCAGTCTGTATAACAGGGGTCTGATCTGTGAGCAGTCATCAGTCTGTATAACAGGGGTCTGATCTGTGAGCAGTCATCAGTCTGTATAACAGGGGTCTGATCTGTGAGCAGACATCAGTCTGTATAACAGACGTCTGATCTGTGAGCAGACATCAGTCTGTATAACAAGGGTCTGATCTGTGAGCAGACATCAGTCTGTATAACAGGGGTCTGATCTGTGAGCAGACATCAGTCTGTACAACAGGGGTCTGATCTGTGAGCAGACATCAGTCTGTATAACAGGGGTCTGATCTGTGTAGCAGTCATCAGTCTGTATAACAGGGGTCTGATCTGTGAGCAGACATCAGTCTGTATAACAGGGGTCTGATCTGTGAGCAGTCATCAGTCTGTATAACAGGGGTCTGATCTGTGAGCAGACATCAGTCTGTATAACAGGGGTCTGATCTGTGAGCAGACATCAGTCTGTATAACAGGGGTCTGATCTGTGAGCAGACATCAGTCTGTATAACAGGGGTCTGATCTGTGAGCAGACATCAGTCTGTATAACAGGGGTCTGATCTGTGAGCAGTCATCAGTCTGTATAACAGGGGTCTGATCTGTGAGCAGTCATCAGTCTGTATAACAGGGGTCTGATCTGTGAGCAGACATCAGTCTGTATAACAGGGGTCTGATCTGTGAGCAGTCATCAGTCTGTATAACAGGGGTCTGATCTGTGAGCAGACATCAGTCTGTATAACAGGGGTCTGATCTGTGAGCAGTCATCAGTCTGTATAACAGGGGTCTGATCTGTGAGCAGTCATCAGTCTGTATAACAGGGGTCTGATCTGTGAGCAGACATCAGTCTGTATAACAGGGGTCTGATCTGTGAGCAGACATCAGTCTGTATAACAGGGGTCTGATCTGTGAGCAGACATCAGTCTGTATAACAGGGGTCTGATCTGTGAGCAGACATCAGTCTGTATAACAGGGGTCTGATCTGTGAGCAGTCATCAGTCTGTATAACAGGGGTCTGATCTGTGAGCAGTCATCAGTCTGTATAACAGGGGTCTGATCTGTGTAGCAGTCATCAGTCTGTATAACAGGGGTCTGATCTGTGAGCAGTCATCAGTCTGTATAACAGGGGTCTGATCTGTGAGCAGTCATCAGTCTGTATAACAGGGGTCTGATCTGTGAGCAGACATCAGTCTGTATAACAGGGGTCTGATCTGTGAGCAGTCATCAGTCTGTATAACAGGGGTCTGATCTGTGAGCAGTCATCAGTCTGTATAACAGGGGTCTGATCTGTGAGCAGACATCAGTCTGTATAACAGGGGTCTGATCTGTGAGCAGACATCAGTCTGTATAACAGGGGTCTGATCTGTGAGCAGACATCAGTCTGTATAACAGGGGTCTGATCTGTGAGCAGACATCAGTCTGTATAACAGGGGTCTGATCTGTGAGCAGTCATCAGTCTGTATAACAGGGGTCTGATCTGTGAGCAGTCATCAGTCTGTATAACAGGGGTCTGATCTGTGTAGCAGTCATCAGTCTGTATAACAGGGGTCTGATCTGTGAGCAGTCATCAGTCTGTATAACAGGGGTCTGATCTGTGAGCAGTCATCAGTCTGTATAACAGGGGTCTGATCTGTGAGCAGTCATCAGTCTGTATAACAGGGGTCTGATCTGTGAGCAGGGACAGCAACGTTTCTCTGGAGGAATAAAGGTGACAGGGAATCATTGCTGCTACTTTTAAGTTTATTGTCATGTGATGGGGACTTCTGCTCTGTGATTTGCTATTTTTCGGTTACGTGACAGCGATAGCCCAAATTCTGCTGGTGGTGCTTTTTATGGCCTCATAATTTCATCCAGATGCTTTGGACGGATCCCTTTGTACATCTATATTTTCTCCATCAAGTTATAGTTTTAGCATTTAGATTGTGTATGAGAATTGGGCAGACGGTGTTCTGTATTCTTGAGGTTCATTAGTTGTAGACTGGATTCTACCCCATAAGAAAAAGAACCACCTCATTAACTATGAGCAGGTTGGGGTAAGACAAAGAACACTTCATCTAAAGCCACTCTGGATATGACTTTCATAATACATGAGGTCTCTGGTTCCGCATTAGAAGACGAGACGGCAGGATGTGAGCTTGTACCAAGAGACCGGCTCTCACACCGCTTCCACCATTACATTTAATCACAAAAAGCTCTGTGGAAACTGGTTCCGCTCTCACAGCTTAATTCTCTGCCCAGTATTTACCTACGTGGTGGCTGAACTAAGCCGCCTTTGTCTGCTTCTCAAGCATGACACTCAATACAAAAGACCCTGGATTGAATGGGAGAGTGGTGGGAAGAGGTCGCCATGTACACAACACTTATATTAAGCAGGAAAAGACCACTTGCTATTGATTTGGGATAATCCAGAGTCACTTATAACAAACCATCGGGGACGTGATGACAGCCGTACACAGGCTGCTGATGTGAAGATTTGGACCCTCCAGTTAATAGTGATACAAGGAGGAAATAAAAGGCTGCTTTGATGTCTTTGTGCGAGGACTATGGACACTGCCCGCAGCCCCCTCATTGTCTTCTCAGACCTGGCAGTCGTGTCTCGTTCATGTGACAATCAGTAAACGTTTATTTCCCCAGAATGATCATTTTATCAGTAGTAATGATACAGATTAAGAAATACAACAGTGATAGAGATGCTCAGGTTCGGTTCCCCAAGAACCGAACACACCCGAACTTAGCAGATCCGAGTACCGAGCCGGCTTTCGCGCTTTTTCGGAATCGAAAACAAGGCAAAACTTCATTATTACGTCGTCGGATCTCGGGATTTTTGGATTCCTTTTTAAGATCCAACATAACGGTGGGTGGGGGGGAGGGCTGTCCCAAGGATAATTCCATCTTGCACCATTTTTCTTTTCTGCCACTGCTGTGTGCCAATGTGTCCTAGATGTGCTAGGAGCTGCCGTGTGTTTGTGTCATTGCTCTGTCGCTTACCATCCAGCCAGGTCGCTGCAGTATTTGTCCCAAAGTGTATGAAAATAATATTGTGACCTGTGAGGTGGTCAAAATTGACTGCAAATGACTTGACATTAGTGTTATTGAAGTTAATAATAATGTAGGATCAAACAAAGAGCAAAATTATGTGATTTTAGAATATTTTAGGATTCTTTCTAAAAAATCCAAATCCAAAACCAAAACCAGTTCACGGGGGTCAGTGAGCATCTCTAATTAATAAAGAATAGTAATGCAATCTGACAAACACTTAGGGGCCCATTGGGTGGTATTTTGGAAGAGCTTAGTCCACATCCTTAATATGATGATGAGAATTAATAATAACTGTGATCATTCAATTACTGATCCCCTTGAGTTTGAATAAGGGCCCATTTACTTCTGAGCATGAAGCAGGACAACGTGTCTAGTTATCAGCACTATGCCCTTAATACACCAAGGACACAGAGGACATTTCCCAACCTTGATAGTCCGGGCGGAATGTAAGTGACTTACGTAATGTAAACAATTAGTCATATGTAGGGGACTTTACTAATACCCCATTCATACTGCACCAAAATCCTGGGTTTTTCCCGGGGCGAGCTCAAACGACCCGGGTCTTGGTGCAGTATGAATGGTACAAGTCAAAAATCCCGGGTCTAAAAACCCGGGTCTTCAACCCGGGATTTATCGAGGGGTAATTCCTGGGTCGGACCCGGGTTGCCTGCACTATGAATGGAAAAACCTGGGTTTTTCAACCCGGGTTGCACAGAAAACAAGATGATTGGCTGTCTGCCTGTCAGTGACTCATGAAGAACTGTGGGGCAATGGTAAGGGGTATGTTTTATAGTACAGATCTGTGTGCAGCATATGTCACAGTGATTCTACTGTGCTGTGTACATACATTTTTTGGAACTGAAGGTGACCTCTCAGTTTTCTTTATTCTTTATTAAAAGGGGAAAGAGTAAAATGTAGTAATTGGGTTTGGATTGTGAGAAAATTAAGAACATCAACCAGAATAGAGCTACAAGTACACTAAATTTGGAATATAAGTAGTATATAAAGGTCATCAACAATTAAAGGTCATTTAGCCAGTCCCTGCAGCTGTATAATGCTCATTCTTCAGCCACAGAGGGGTCACAAAGAAGAAAGCTCAATGTACATGTCAAGTTGCTGCCTCGTTTTATTAGAGTAAAATTTAATTCTAAGCACCAATAGTTATTATCCCTGCACCTTTAAATCCCAATATCTTGGTACACACCTTCTTACCATACCTTTTTGTAAATATTGTGCAGGAATCCGAATGATAAGTTCAGTCGCTGAGTGATGAAGAAAGGTACTTAGATCCCAAATACTATACACATTATTATATTGATTGCGTGAATCATCACATCCCCAGATTATGAGACATATAAATGCTGTGTTCCAGCATTAACCAGTCACCTTTCAATGACATCACCATTTTTCAGCCAATGAAAACTGCTCTGGTGATGACTCCCACAAATTGCCAGGGCACAGACTTGTGCAGTATGAATGGGGTCAACCCGGGAAATTCCCGGATCCGAGGTGCAGTATGAATGGTGTTTCTGAGCTGGGACGCTCCGAGCCCCGACAAAACCCGGTTTCAAAAACCCGGGATATTGCCGGGGCGGCAGTATGAAAGCGGTATTAGTGGAACAATAATAATACGTTCTTCTACGTCACAAACTTCATATGAAACGCACGACACCACGAACAGTGTCTAAGAATTAGAATTGGTCTTACCCGCTTCATGACTTTCAATGAGCAGTTTCCTAATTCTGCCTTTTGGATGAGTACAGCTTGGAAGTAACGTTATATCCCCAACGTCCTCACCCCTCCCATATACACGGGGGCTATCTGCCTTTTCCATCAAGACACCTTTCTGTCACAGTCAGCATTAACTTTTTCAGCAATTTGTGCTACAGCAGCTCTTCTGTGGGACTGGACCAGACAGACGCCTGCACTCCCTACGTGCATCAGTGAGCCTTGGGCGCCCATGACCCCGTTGGGGTTCACTGATTGTCCTTCCTTGGACCACTTTAGGTAGGTACTAACCACTGCATACCGGGATCACCCCACAAGACCGGCCGTCTTGGAGATGCTCTGACCCAGTCATCACAATTTGTCTCTGGTTAAAGTCGCTCAGAACCTTACATTTGCCCATTTTCCTGCTTCCAACACATCAACTGCAGGGACTGACTGATCACTTACTTGTCAGGTGTCAATGTAAGGAGATAATCAGCGTTATTCACTTCACTTGTCAGTGGTTTAATGTTGTAGCTGATCTGTGCATGTTACTACTGGAGTTCTAGAGGCTGAAAAGCTTGTAAAATATACAGCAAAGTGTGTTATGGAACGTGGTGTAAATCCTACAATCCACTAGTAATGATAAATGTGCCTATACTTCATATTATTCTGGTGCCAGTAATTCATGACAAGTCTCCACTAGTGGGATATTCCTGGGTGGGATCTTATTTGCTGTCCTCATACAACCAAGGTGGGGAACCTGGAGCAGATTACTTGTCCGGTTCAGTCTCTTCCCATCTAGTCCGCTCGCTACGTAAATCATTACTTGACTTATTAAATGTCTAAACCACAAGCTATTGAGAAGAGACCCCTCAATATGTGTAAGAGAATGAGGTCCGCTGAGTCCGGTGAGGGGGCCGCGGCTGTTATATAAAGCTCAGAGCTCTGATGTTTGAGGGATTACAAAACTTCCCTGAGAGTGAATAGACAGGAAATGAAGAGAAATAACAAAAGGACAAGAGTCTAATCCTGGGTGACGGAGAGGGGCTTACACACAAGACTGAGTACCGGAGACCCCGCAGAGCAGATATTACTGTGTCTAAAAGCCCCTCACTCATGTCCTGCGTCAGGACGGATAGTGGTCACTGTACGGTGTAACTGGTCGTTATATAGTAGTAATCAGCATCGCACCAGCATTAAGGGGTAATGACAAGATAATCACAATGACAAACAAGACACTACGGCGCTACAGTAATACAAATCCTTTAATGTGCAGATATGTGAATAAGGTGCGTACGTTTTACTGACAATAGGTTAGAAATGTGGGGTAATTACAATATTTCACAATAAAGGAACGAACCGTGTCAGCAACGAGCAGACAATCCGCCCAGTTACATGGCCGCTGCTTCCACCTCGACACCTTGGTCCTGTACAGTAATATTACGGGTAATCTGCTCACCCGTCACCATTTTTACCTGCTCCCCATACACCCCTATAATCCGTCTTACACCCACTTCCCCACCACCCGTTACATCTGTTATTCTGCTACCCCACTCCTCTTAGAGTGTAAGCTCATGGGGCAAGGCCATCTTTACCTTGTGTTTCGTGTCATGATACCCACAATGTACAGCGCTATGTAATATGTTGTCGCTTTATAAATAAAAGTTAATTGTGATTTCTGAAGTGCAATTTAGCTTCAAAATAAAGTGCAAGAAACAGTTCTGCTCCATATAACCCTGACAGTACACACACTACATTATATACACATTTATATAACATACACAATACTACTGATCCATATAACCCTGACAGTATACACACTACATTATATACACATTTATATAACATACACAATACTACTGCTCCGCACACGGACCTGGTAACTGATGGAGACATCTATAGTCTGTAATTGTTTGTTCGTAGTAAATGGTGCAAAAATAGATTTTAAAATTTGTGAAAATTGTTGTATTACTACTCCCACTATCACCGGTATATAAATCACCTACAGACAATGGAACTGGCTGGTCGCAGAACAGAAGCTTGTAGAAACGTAATCACATTCTGAGAACATCTACATGATCAACACCTAACCGATATGATCAACATCTAACCGATATGGTCAACACCTTACCGATATGGTCAACACCTAACCGATATGGTCAACACCTAACCGATATGATCAACACCTAACCGATATGATCAACACCTAACCGATATGGTCAACATCTAACCGATATGGTCAACATCTAACCGATATGATCAACACCTTACCGATATGGTCAACACCTAACCGATATGGTCAACATCTAACCGATATGATCAACACCTTACCGATATGGTCAACACCTTACCGATATGGTCAACACCTTACCGATATGGTCAACACCTTACCGATATGGTCAACACCTTACCGATATGGTCAACACCTTACCGATATGGTCAACACCTTACCGATATGATCAACACCTAACCGATATGATCAACACCTAACCGATATGATCAACACCTAACCGATATGATCAACACCTAACCGATATGATCAACACCTAACCGATATGATCAACACCTAACCGATATGATCAATACCTAACGGATATGATTAATACATAACGGATATGATCAATACCTAACCGATATGATTAATACATAACTGATATGATCAATACCTTACCGATATGATCAATACATAACAGTCACACTACACGGCAGCGCTCAGGATAAGCAGCGGCGCACCCACGTGACAACACCACTTTTTCCTCTGCGCCAGGTTTTATAAACATGCCCCACTGTCCTGCATCCAGTTTACCTGCAGACGAGCGACATTGGTCATTATCGATGTTTCCTCTGTATGACGTGATCAAGGACACGCAGTGACACGTCTAAGTAACACAATGTGAGACAGTGCCCGTCAGGATAACTAGAGGAGACAGGATCACTGCAATTTACTCATTATCATAATAAGAATACAACAGACAATACATCAGTGAGTCCATGCAGACACAATAACTTGCTGCCGTTCACATGAACAACGCGCTATAAGCCAGTGTCGGCCGTGTGTATCACAACGCTGCGGCTTTCTGACCAGGACAATGCGGCATTCTGCTGAGACGGGATGTTGCCCATGTGATGACACTCATTCCGCGGAGCCGATGTGTCACATGACTGCCGGCTGATGCTGTTCTTCATGTCCTAACACGCTACCCATGTGTGGGATCAGGTGCAAAACTACATTCATCAAGTGAGCTGTGTGTGTTCACACGTCCAGTGCTCACACTCACACTAGGTGTCTCCATAGAGGACAGATCTACGACGCACAGTGACTGTTGTTTTATACAATCACATTAACACTTTGAACATTAAAAAGCAAAGATCTGTTAGAGATTCTCTGCGAGGAATATGGAGGTAGTACAGACAGCGAGATGGTTCCCAGCCGTGGGATCTGCAGGACCCCCCTCCCCAGAATGCGCTCAGTCCTCACTGGTGTAGCCGGAATCTCCACAATGCCCCAGCAGCACTAACTGCTCAGCCTCCGTCTGCCTACAATGGGGCATCGGAGATCAGACTGTCCAGGAGGATGTCCCATATACTGTACAGCAAATGTCTGCAGAGACAGGAGATCTTATTATAACAGAAGCTGTGTAATAGATTTCATCTTACACTACTTATACGCTGTCACATCATTTACCTGTTGATCTGAGGGTGCTGGAGCGAGTCCAGGACGGCCTGCCAGACATACTGACACTTCTCAGCCCCCAACACCTCCTGGACCAGATCTGTGGACAGACAGGACACAGTGTGAGAGCGCCACACACGGAGATGGCTGCGGTGGAGGCAGAGTCATAAACTCACCTGGTAAAATACCCATAAGGCTGTGCAAGGCCTGATCGTGAGCTGCATCTTTCTGTTCCTGAGTCCTTGCTGGCCGAGGCTGCGTCCGCAGGGCCCCTCCGGGCCATAGAGCTTGCTGCAACAAGCGGAGGTACAGGACCCAGCGCTCCATGCAGGTGAAGTTAGCCACTTGTACCTCCAGCCACCTGAATGAGAGGCCAAATATTGTCATTCACTTATCACTGGAGATCCTCACTTTCATTTCACTTTTATTAAGACTGCTGCAGGTTTGTGTTACAAGGGAGGGGGAGAGAAGGGGGGAGGGGGAGAGAGAAAGAGAGAAGGGGGGGGGGGAAGAGAGAGAAGGGGGGGTGAAGAGAGAGAAGGGGGGGGGAGAGAGAGAAAGAGAGAAGGGGGGGGAAGAGAGAGAAGGGGGGGTGAAGAGAGAGAAGGGGGGGAGAAGAGAGAGAAGGGGGGGAGAAGAGAGAGAAGGGGGGGAGAAGAGAGAGAAGGGGGGGGGAGAGAGAGAAAGAGAGAAGGGGGGGGGAAGAGAGAGAAGGGGGGGTGAAGAGAGAGAAGGGGGGGAGAAGAGAGAGAAGGGGGGGAGAAGAGAGAGAAGGGGGGGGGAGAGAGAGAAAGAGAGAAGGGGGGGGGAAGAGAGAGAAGGGGGGGGGGAAGAGAGAGAAGGGGGGGAGAAGAGAGAGAAGGGGGGGAGAAGAGAGAGAGAAGGAGGGGGGAGAAGAGAGAGAAGGGGGGAGAATAAGAGAGAAGGGGGGAAGAGAGAGAGAAGGGGGGGGGAGACGAGAGAGAGAAGGAGGGGGGAGAAGAGAGAGAAGGGGGGGGGGGAGACGAGAGAGAGAAGGAGGGGGGAGAAGAGAGAGAAGGAGGGAGAATAAGAGAGAAGGGGAAGAGAGAGAGAAGGGGGGAGAATAAGAGAGAAGGGGGGGTGAAGAGAGAGAAGGGGGGGGAGAGAGAGAAAGAGAGAAGGGGGGGGGAAGAGAGAGAAGGGGGGGGGAAGAGAGAGAAGGGGGGGAGAAGAGAGAGAAGGGGGGGAGAAGAGAGAGAGAAGGAGGGGGGAGAAGAGAGAGAAGGGGGGAGAATAAGAGAGAAGGGGGGAAGAGAGAGAGAAGGGGGGGGGGAGACGAGAGAGAGAAGGAGGGGGGAGAAGAGAGAGAAGGGGGGGGGAGACGAGAGAGAGAAGGAGGGGGGAGAAGAGAGAGAAGGGGGGAGAATAAGAGAGAAGGGGAAGAGAGAGAGAAGGGGGGAGAATAAGAGAGAAGGGGGAAGAGAGAGAGAAGGGGGGAAGGAGAGAGAGAAGGGGGGGAGGAGAGAGAGAAGGAGGGGGGAGAAGAGAGAGAAGGGGGGAGAATAAGAGAGAAGGGGGAAGAGAGAGAGAAGGGGGGAAGAGAGAGAGAAGGGGGGGAGGAGAGAAGGGGGGAGGAGAGAAGGGGGGGAGGAGAGAAGGGGGGGAGGAGAGAAGGGGGGGGAGAAGAGAGAGAGAAGGAGGGGGGAGAAGAGAGAGAAGGGGGGAGAATAAGAGAGAAGGGGGAAGAGAGAGAGAAGGGGGGAAGAGAGAGAGGAAGAGGGGGGGAAGAGAGAGAGGAAGGGGGGGGGAGAGAGAGAGGAAGGGGGGGGAGAGAGAGAGGAAGGGGAGGGGGAGAGAGAGAGGAAGGGGAGGGGGAGAGAGAGGAAGGGGAGGGGGGAGAGAGAGAGGAAGGGGAGGGGGAGAGAGAGAGGAAGGGGAGGGGGAGAGAGAGAGGAAGGGGAGGGGGAGAGAGAGAGGAAGGGGAGGGGGAGAGAGAGAGGAAGGGGAGGGGGAGAGAGAGAGGAAGGGGAGGGGGAAGAGAGAGAGGAAGGGGGGGGGGAAGAGAGAGAGGAAGGGGGGGGGGGAAGAGAGAGAGGAAGGGGGGGGGAAGAGAGAGAGGAAGGGGGGGGGAAGAGAGAGAGGAAGGGGGGGGGGAAGAGAGAGAGGAAGGGGGGGGGGGGAAGAGAGAGAGGAAGGGGGGGGGGGAAGAGAGAGAGGAAGGGGGGGGGGAAGAGAGAGAGGAAGGGGGGGGGGAAGAGAGAGAGGAAGGGGCGGGGGGAAGAGAGAGAGGAAGGGGGGGGGAAGAGAGAGAGGAAGGGGGGGGAAGAGAGAGAGGAAGGGGGGGGGAAGAGAGAGAGGAAGGGGGGGAAGAGAGAGAGGAAGGGGGGGGAAGAGAGAGAGGAAGGGGGGGGAAGAGAGAGAGGAAGGGGGGGGAAGAGAGAGAGGAAGGGGGGGGAAGAGAGAGAGGAAGGGGGGGGGAAGAGAGAGGAAGGGGGGGGGAAGAGAGAGAGGAAGGGGGGGGGGAAGAGAGAGAGGAAGGGGGGGGAAGAGAGAGAGGAAGGGGGGGGAAGAGAGAGAGGAAGGGGGGGGAAGAGAGAGAGGAAGGGGGGAAAGAGAGAGAGGAAGGGGGGGGGGAAGAAAGAGAGAGAGAGGGGGGGAAGAGAGAGAGAAGGGGGGGAAGAAGAGAGAGAGAAGGGGGGGGGAGAAGAGAGAGAGAAGGGGGGGGGGGAGAAGAGAGAGAGAAGGGGGGGGGGGAGAAGAGAGAGAGAAGGGGGGGGAGAAGAGAGAGAGAAGGGGGGGGGGGAGAAGAGAGACGAGAAGGGAGGGGAGGAAGAGAGAGAGAGAAGGGGGGGGGGAAGAGAGAAAGAGAAGGGGGGGGAGAGAGAGAGAAGGGGGGGGGAAGAGAGAGAGAAGGGGGGAAGAGAGAGAAGGGAGGGAAGAGAGGGAGAGAAGGGGGGAGAGGGAGAGAAGGGGGGGAGAGGGAGAGAAGGGGGGAGAGGGAGAGAAGGGGGGAGGAGGGAGAGAAGGGGGGAGGAGGGGAGAGAAGGGGGGGAGGAGGGAGAGAAGGGGGGAGAGGGAGAGAAGGGGGGAGTGGGAGAGAAGGGGGGAGAGGGAGAGAAGGGGGGAGAGGGAGAGAAGGGGGGAGGAGGGAGAGAAGGGGGGAGGAGGGAGAGTAGGGGGGGGAGGAGAGAGAAGGGGGGGGAGAGGGAGAGAAGGGGGGAGAGGGAGAGAAGGGGAGGAGAGGGAGAGAAGGGGAGGAGAGAAAGAGAGAAGGGGGAAGAGAGAGAAGGGGGGGAAGGGAGAGAGAGAAGGAGGGGAGAGAGAGAAGGGGGGAGAGAGAGAAGGGGGGGAGAGAGAGAAGGGGGGAGAGAGAGAAGGGGGGGGGAGAGAGAGAAGGGGGGGAGAGAGAGAAGGGGGGGAGAGAGAGAAGGGGGGAGAGAGAGAAGGGGGGGAGAGAGAGAAGGGGGGGAGAGAGAGAAGGGGGGAGAGAGAGAAGGGGGGGAGAGAGAAGGGGGGGAGAGAGAAGGGGGGGAGAGAGAAGGGGGAGAGAGAGAGAGAAGGGGGAGAGAGAGAGAAGGGGGGAGAGAGAAGAGGGGAGAAAGAAGGGGGGGAAAAGAGAAGGGGGGGGGGAAGAGAGAAGGGGGGGAAGAGAGAAGGGGGGGGAGAGAAGGGGGGAGAGAGAAGGGGGAGAAGGGAGAGGGAGAGGGGGGAAGAGAGAGAAAGAGAGAAGGGGGGGGAGAGAGAGAAGGGGGAGAAGGAGAGAGGGAGAGGGGGAAGAGAGAGAGAGAGAGAGAGAGAGGGGGGAGAGAGAAAGAGCGAGAGAGAGAGCGCAGAGACAAGGGGCGGGGATTGTTACATTTTACACTCGTCAGGGCTCATGCATTTCGGTGCAGTATTTTTAATGAACCATCTGCATTTATCTTGTGATTAGGACAGACAATGATATAACAAGTGTCTGGTGAACGTACTGTCTAATATATGCAAAACAACCTGGAGAAAGTACAGAATACATACAGCTAATCCTCAGACAGCACAGAACAGGGAGAAGCTGTGAGACTTCTACTGCACAAATAGATAGGTAATATAAAGAGAAATCACTATCAGCCTTATGAGAAAGATGGGACTTCATGGCTGTAATGAGAGAGAGAGAGACACAACTTGTACTTTAATAATTCAGAATTATGGATTAACAGAGGAGGATGATGAGATGATTAGTTAGCTGCCCTGCAGCGCCATCTTCTGGTAACACACTGACTTACAGCTTATTCTTCATTATGCCACCGTCATTACGCCTTGCAGAGCAAATATGTCATGAGACACACAAATCCAGACATGTGTAGTGGTTATATGCAGGGGAGAGTGCGGCCTCACACGTGACAGCACACGTATGTATAGTACACGGTGACATCAGGTACATGATATTGTAACTCAGCGTGCTCCATGTTCAGTGTATATGATCCCCCAACATCCCTATTCTAGATGCTGTCTCTTACCGCGGCTTCCCCAGGTACCAGCGAATGCCACCTACCATGCAGCATCTGGACTGCAGTGCCCGTGTGGCAGGAACACAACCGGCTAAACATGCGGCCGCGCTCGTTTGTGTGGGGAGACGGCAGAGCTCGGATCCGTTCACCCACATTATGCTCGGCCCCTCCTGAACCTTCCACCTATATCATTATCAAGCCCAGCTTACCCATTTTGATTAGTTAGGTGGGGACTCAGACCCCGGTGGATTGTTGGAATTTCTTGGTGAGAAAGCGGGGTCCCATGTGTCTGGGGGGGTGTCCTTGTCTCTCTTAGAAGTATTGCTCATGGGTAAATGCCCCCATCAGGTGGCGCCAATCATCAAGCAGACTGTAGAGATTTGGCGTCTCTCCCATCTATCTTA
>JAVHZZ010000011.1:1665000-2029332 GCA_036250195.1 Mixophyes australis | reverse complement strand
TTGTCTCTCTTAGAAGTATTGCTCATGGGTAAATGCCCCCATCAGGTGGCGCCAATCATCAAGCAGACTGTAGAGATTTGGCGTCTCTCCCATCTTATATTGGGAGGTCAGGGTCATGATCCTTTCACTCCTCTACGGCACAACCCTTCTCTCCCCGAACTTAACAAATTGTGAGTGTATAATATGTGGCACAGGTTACCTCCAATGACGACACTCCCTCAAGACCCAGCAACCCCCCCCGCCGCTGTTCCAGCCATCCCCACCCACAAGCCTTCTGGGACTGTGTTCTTAACAATGTCCCCCCCCCCCCCCCCCATGTGTGCTAAATGGTGCCTCTACAGCATTACTGTAGAAAATATTACTGATAAATATACGTGTACATATATGTCAGGTCACTGGGCAAGGTGATGATTTATGGAGCCTGATTTATCCCCGGCCCGTTGGACTTTCAGAAGTGGCGAACACTTGTCAACGCCACTGTGCAACATGAGATACTTGTACACTTCTAGAAACCCTAAATTAAAATACCATAAAATATGGTCCAGATGGTACTCATCCAGATACCGAACGTGCCCAAATCACTTGTTGTCTTCTGAATGATTTCCCTATTGGAGGAAGGGGAGACGGGGTCTTCTGGCTGCCCTGTTCTGTGCAGTAAGGGTAAAATTAAAACCACTATCTCTATACAACCAATTGCCTGTTAATCTATATCAAGTGCAAAATATATATCTGCTGTGAGTGCCTTTACACTGACTGTATAATGCTATCACACGTGCTGGACTTTGCTCATAGATCTTCTTAAAACTGTTTTATGTACGTAACTTTTACACAAGAGTCGATATCTTTGTGAGATGGGCATTATATTTATCTGTGATTTGTTTTTGTCTTTGTTTACGTGTTCTTTTTTGTTTTGAAAAAACAACAAAAATTGATCTGATTTGAAAAATAAAATAAAAATAAAATAAACATTCGAGCGCACAAAGCATCTGGGTACCGTGATGGAGTCTGTGCCCTCTTGTTGTACATCTGTAGATCGCTCACATTGTTGGTCAGAGAGGTTCTTATTTCAGTTCTAGATAGACAAATGCAGTTTACGTGGGACGACAGCGCAGCACAGAATCTCGCGCTGACAGAACACGCCCCAAGGTTTCATCGCTGCTGGAAGTGAATGTCCCGAGCAGCGATGTCTGTAACATGCCACATGTGTGCACCTTATATGTCTCTAAGTGTCGCGTGAGAAGGAAGAAGACAATACCTAATACTGCACCGGACCCATCAGGTCAGAGAGGACAATGGGATGAAAGCGGATAGAAGACAACAGAGGGAAACTACTCTTTTGGTGACATTCCATTTTTTCCTTATTACTAAAACAAATAAAATCTAAAACTATTATTGAAGATGATATTGACATTTACATGAACTTGTACATACAGCGTGGGAGGAAAGATCTCACCTCTGGATGAGACTGCCACACAGGAGGTTGGTGATTTTCTGCATGTTATCCGTACACAGCCAGCTCCACTGCTCCCTCATCGCCAGCCACAGCACCTCCAGTGCCACGGCAGAGGGACCGCCGCCCAGACCTGTCGCGGCAGAGGGACCGCCGCCCAGACCTGTCCCGGCAGAGGGACCGCCGCCCAGACCTGTCCCAGCAGAGGGACCGCCGCCCAGACCTGTCCCAGCAGAGGGACCGCCGCCCAGACCTGTCCCGGCAGAGGGACCGCCGCCCAGACCTGTCCCAGCAGAGGGACCGCCGTCCAGACCAGTCCCGGCAGAGGAACCGCCGGCCAGACCTGTCCCAAAAGAGAGAAATGCAACATTTATCAAACAATGTCCATGTTGGCCACACACAGCCGCCGTCTAAGCCAACGGCCATGGGTGGGTCCAGCAGAGATGCTTTACATGTACGTAACAGTTACTACAAACATCTGCTGACATCCAGCTTAATAGTTCTGTTGTTCAGAATAATCACTGTGGATAATATAACAGCTCTGGGTCCGTTTTACATCAGAACATAACAGAATCGGATGAGTGGTCACAGACATTTCTTCCTACCTGTTGTCTGGGGATTGATGACCCATGACCGCCTGCTGGGCGCCAGTGACCTTTCCTGAGACGCAGAGCTGTCCCCCAGCACCTGCTCCTGCTTCTGGATGAAGGACTCCATATCGCAGAGCGTCAGGACATCGGATGCCTGCGGGAAACAGAGGAGCGGTAATATGATGCCCCCATTACTGCACACCCTCAGACTATCTACACCAGTCATGTGAAACAATATGTCCCCTGCAACAGTGACCTCATTTTGCAGAAAATATTGTAAGAAATATTCTTTATCTAATTGAAGTATTCAATTCATTATGCAGTACAGAAGAGTAAGACGTACCAGCACTTCATATACACATTACAATATGGAGCAGCTGAAACAATAATAAGAAGACTTAATATATGAACATTATCGAGGATGAAGGAGTGGTTAACCGGGGGCCAGCGCCAAGCATACAACACGGGGGCCAGCGCCAAGCGTGCAACCAGTGAGCCAGCGCCAAGCGTGCAACCAGTGAGCCAGCGCCAAGCGTGCAACCCGCGAGCCAGCGCCAAGCGTGCAACCCGCGAGCCAGCGCCAAGCGTGCAACCCGCGAGCCAGCGCCAAGCGTGCAACCCGCGAGCCTGCAGAGCTCATCATTCTCCTAAGTTGGCAGCTGTAAGTAAGGGGAAGCGTTCAACAGTTTTGTTACTCACTATATCACTTAGCTGGGTAATATATTAATGTGCATTAGTGGGCTACTTGGGAATGACGTGCTCTCACCGTACTGCTCTCTCGTACGGAGTACAGGATCCTCTCCTGGGCATCTGCCAAACTCAGCACCGGAGCAATTTTACTGGATGGGAATCGGAGACGGGATCTGAGAACAACAAATTATTATTTCATAAATTACTGTAACACAGATATATAGATGGATATCTGTATCTATACATTTCCCTATATCTACCTCGTATCTATATCCATCTTTCTCTATACAATATATCTCACTATGTCTATCTCATTTCTCTCGCATATATATCTATATCTATTCACACACCTCATATCTCTCGCTCTCCCTCTCTATAGCGGATGAATCCGAGCGAGACTTCCTGCGTCAGATAAACAGACCCCTCTTACATGAGTCTGCTCACTCTCTGGGGTACACTGGATCAGTTACAACTCCTCTAACACTGGACAGTTTTGTCACAAAATGCTAATGTGCAGGTTTTAATGCAGTTTGCAAATCATCACACATTGGATGCAGTTTTAGAGCCTGTGCCCTGTCCGAATATATGTGTCATACAAACAATTTCTGGATAGAATTTCAAATTAAAAAAAAATATTTATTATCAGGATGAGGATTCGAATGGGATCAGCTGTGTCCTGGCGCCCCCTTGTGTATGGTGAGGGTACACACACATCTGTAACAGGAATGGTGATATGAATCTGTGTATGTGGTGCAAACAAGGACACTACCGCACCACTCTGTCCCATATGGCCCTCCCGTGTTTAATACAACATTGAGGGTTTTCATGCAACATGAATTTAAAAAAAGAAAATGTCCAAGAGCCTGACCCAGCCACAGTAATGCGAATGTGCAGTTCCCGTGGTCTTCTTCTGTTAGACAGAACATGAGCTGGTGTTACAGAGGTGTAAGAGGCCATGGAAGGTCTCAGTATTACTCCTCACTATAACATTATGATGAAAGCAACTTCACTTACACAGATGGTAGTACTGTGAGGTGACCAGCAGGGGGCAGTACTACAACACGTGAATCATCAAGTGAAGGATTTTATCTCTGCTCATTTTGAGCTAATAATAGGCAGAGAATGGACAATAAGAGCCTTTAATCTCTGCAAATATACAGAACAATTACTGCCGCCCTGCAGAAAAGCAGCTCTTAAGTATTTGTACATGGTGGGCCTAATTCACTAAGGAACTCAAAACCCCATAAGTGCCGTACTCTGCGTAAAAATTAGACTGTCCGCTATGATGAGACCCAAATGTGCACCGAGAACCGAATATTTATATTACATATTATATTGTATATTGATATACACAAATGTTTTACAGAGCTGACTTTGCACGGTGGATGCCTTAACTTGGGGAATACGTTTCCACGCCGCCCCCACACAGAGCCGCGCCAGGCACGCCGCCCCCACACAGAGCCGCGCCAGGCACGCCGCCCCCACACAGAGCCGCGCCAGGCACGCCGCCCCCACACAGAGCCGGGCCAGGCACGCCGCCCCCACACAGAGCCGGGCCAGGCACGCCGCCCCCACACAGAGCCGCGCCAGGCACGCCGCCCCCACACAGAGCCGCGCCAGGCACGCCGCCCCCACACAGAGCCGGGCCAGGCACGCCGCCCCCACACAGAGCCGGGCCAGGCACGCCGCCCCCACACAGAGCCGGGCCAGGCACGCCGCCCCCACACAGAGCCGGGCCAGGCACGCCGCCCCCACACAGAGCCGCGCCAGGCACGCCGCCCCCACACAGAGCCGCGCCAGGCACGCCGCCCCCACACAGAGCCGGGCCAGGCACGCCGCCCCCACACAGAGCCGGGCCAGGCACGCCGCCCCCACACAGAGCCGGGCCAGGCACGCCGCCCCCACACAGAGCCGGGCCAGGCACGCCGCCCCCACACAGAGCCGGGCCAGGCACGCCGCCCCCACACAGAGCCGGGCCAGGCACGCCGCCCCCACACAGAGCCGGGCCAGGCACGCCGCCCCCACACAGAGCCGCGCCAGGCACGCCGCCCCCACACAGAGCCGCGCCAGGCACGCCGCCCCCACACAGAGCCGGGCCAGGCACGCCGCCCCCACACAGAGCCGGGCCAGGCACGCCGCCCCCACACAGAGCCGCGCCAGGCACGCCGCCCCCACACAGAGCCGCGCCAGGCACGCCGCCCCCACACAGAGCCGCGCCAGGCACGCCGCCCCCACACAGAGCCGGGCCAGGCACGCCGCCCCCACACAGAGCCGCGCCAGGCACGCCGCCCCCACACAGAGCCGCGCCAGGCACGCCGCCCCCACACAGAGCCGGGCCAGGCACGCCGCCCCCACACAGAGCCGGGCCAGGCACGCCGCCCCCACACAGAGCCGGGCCAGGCACGCCGCCCCCACACAGAGCCGCGCCAGGCACGCCGCCCCCACACAGAGCCGGGCCAGGCACGCCGCCCCCACACAGAGCCGGGCCAGGCACGCCGCCCCCACACAGAGCCGCGCCAGGCACGCCGCCCCCACACAGAGCCGCGCCAGGCACGCCGCCCCCACACAGAGCCGGGCCAGGCACGCCGCCCCCACACAGAGCCGGGCCAGGCACGCCGCCCCCACACAGAGCCGCGCCAGGCACGCCGCCCCCACACAGAGCCGCGCCAGGCACGCCGCCCCCACACAGAGCCGCGCCAGGCACGCCGCCCCCACACAGAGCCGGGCCAGGCACGCCGCCCCCACACACAGCCGCGCCAGGCACGCTGCCCTCACATATTATTTTTTTTGTTATTATTAATTTTTATTTATAGGGCGCCACAAAGTATCCGTAGCGCCGTACAAGGACAAACAATGGCACAGTACAAGGTGAAACAGCACAGTACAAGTAACAGTAAGCACTATAACTCTGGGGGCTCAGGCACAGCATGAAAGAGAGGGAGGGAGGGGAAAAGTGAGTATAGGCAGGTAACTATGGCCCAAGAGGGTGGGCACGGATGACAGGTTGAGAGTCACTGAGGGGAGCGGAGAGAAGCGAGAGGAGACAGAGGGCAGAGGGACTGAGAGGAGGTGAGCAGAGTAGCTGGAGAGCGCAGTTAAAAGTGATGGAAACAGGAGGTAGGAGAGCCCTGCTCAAAGGAGCGAACAATCTAAAGGGAGGGGAAGACAGACAGACACATGGATGAGACGGAGAGACAGGAGAAACGGAGACGGAGTCGAGGAAGGGGGAGAAGGGAAGAAGGGATGAGAAAGAGAGGTAGCCGACCGGTGGGAGTTTAGGCATGAGACTGGAAGGCTTTAAGGAAAAGGTGGGTTTTTAATGTTCGTTTGAAAGAGGCGTAGATGGCATCTTACAGTTGTAAGTCTCTGATGCGGGCTGTAATTACACTGGTAATAAGTTCATAGAACACTTTCACTTTAATTGTTCTTAGAACCTCTGCTTTATGTTTGTGTATTTTACGCAGTATCAGACACTCACTTTGAGCTCTTTTTGTTGTCACTCTGAGACTTCCCATCCACCTCGTTCTCGCTCAGCTCATCGGTCGGACTCTGGGGTTCAGAGCGAGGAAACGCAGTCTTCAGAGTGTCCACAATGGCATTTACCACAATCTGCAGGGGAGATTAATGTGCTTAATATTTCCACTAATGTTAAAAGACAACACGTGGTGGCCTAGTTCTAACACGGGTTACATGACAGGGATCTCAGAGGTGCCATCCACGGTATCCACCAGGATCTCTTCTTTCTTTATTGTTATTTTCTTGTACCCCTTTCATGACCAATAGGATGTATGTTCATGTACATAACACATCCTTTGTATCGGGGAGGAAAGGGAGCAGAATTCTGGGATAGGCACGGCCTTAGGAGACGACCAAATGACAACACTGAGGACACAAATAGCAGCCGCTCTAACACAAAAAAAACACATTTCCACTATTTAAATTCAGCTTTTTGAAATGCCAATACTGAGAGATAAAGATAAAAGAGTCTGGAGAATCGAGCCAGAGGCACAACAGGGAACAATACTGAAATATCAGACTTTCATCTCAGGTACATTATCACATTGAGATGCAGAGGCTCAGAACATGGAGAGAGCAATATAACAGCTATCTATACTCACTATCATCATCTCTGCGCGGTACCAGCCGCCTCCCAGCTACCTGTGCGCGGTACCAGCCGCCTCCCAGCTACCTCTGCGCGGTACCAGCCTCCTCCCAGTCACCTGTGCGCGGTACCAGCCTCCTCCCAGCTACCTGTGCGCGGTACCAGCCTCCTCCCAGTTACCTGTGCACGGTACCAGCCTCCTCCCAGTTACCTGTGCGCGGTACCAGCCTCCTCCCAGTTACCTGTGCGCGGTACCAGCCTCCTCCCAGCTACCTGTGCGCGGTACCAGCCGCCTCCCAGCTACTTGTGCGCGGTACCAGCCGCCTCCCAGTTACCTGTGCGCGGTACCAGCCTCCTCCCAGTTATCTGTGCGCGGTACCAGCCTCCTCCCAGTTACCTGTGCGCGGTACCAGCCTCCTCCCAGCTACCTGTGCGCGGTACCAGCCGCCTCCCAGCTACCTGTGCGCGGTACCAGCCTCCTCCCAGTTACCTGTGCGCGGTACCAGCCTCCTCCCAGTTACCTGTGCGCGGTACCAGCCTCCTCCCAGTTACCTGTGCGCGGTACCAGCCTCCTCCCAGCTACCTGTGCGCGGTACCAGCCGCCTCCCAGCTACCTGTGCGCGGTACCAGCCTCCTCCCAGTTACTTGTGCGCGGTACCAGCCGCCTCCCAGCTACCTGTGCGCGGTACCAGCCTCCTCCCAGTTACCTGTGCACGGTACCAGCCGCCTCCCAGCTACCTGTGCGCGGTACCAGCCTCCTCCCAGCTACCTGTGCGCGGTACCAGCCACCTCCCAGCTACCTCTGCGCGGTACCAGCCGCCTCCCAGCTACCTGTGCGCGGTACCAGCCTGCTCCCAGCTACCTGTGCGCAGTACCAGCCGCCTCCCAGCTACATGTGCGCGGTACCAGCCTCCTCCCAGCTACCTGTGCGCGGTACCAGCCTCCTCCCAGTCACCTGTACGCGGTACCAGCCTCCTCCCAGCTACCTGTGCGCGGTACCAGCCTCCTCCCAGCTACCTGTGCGCGGTACCAGCCTCCTCCCAGCTACCTGTACGCGGTACCAGCCGCCTCCCAGTTATGGTCCCATGCCCACACGGTACATACTGAAGGTTGAGTGCGCTCCATAAACCTGACTCCCTATTCTGGGTTCCATGTAATGTGACACAAGGTTTCACCGATATATTACCTTGTCTATCCGCGAGACCAAGAACGGCTTTTTCACAAATGCAATCCGGGCATCCGTGTTCAGAGCCAGGAACTCCTGCACCTCTTCACTGCTGGTGATCTCCGGAACTGCGCACAGTTGCTGTAAAAGCGACACCGTCATACATACACTGAGACATACCGCTAAAGTTGGTGTAAGAACGCAGGGTGAGGCAGATTCCCTGGATAGAGACCATGCACCCAGTGGGAAACGGCCAGCAGCGGAAATATAAAAAAATGCAGGGAAAAGGGTTATAAGAGAACAAAACTCTAAAACAGCATGGCATAGATTCTACTGTAGTGGGATAATAGACAATAACAGCTATTAACTGAGCGGGAATAATAATACAGAATACCTGAGGGCATAACTGGCATTCTATCCGGTATGATTGGTGTGCTAACTGGATTATCAGGACAGTGGTATATTACACACCAGGTGAACAACAGTGCCCTCTGTGCCCAGCATCCTGACCCTTCCATCAGTGCCCTCTGTGCCCAGCATCCTGACCCTTCCATCAGTGCCCAGCGTCCTGACCCTTCCATCAGTGCCCTCTGTGCCCAGCGTCCTGACCCTTCTATCAGTGTCCTCGATGCCCAGCGTCCTGACCCTTCCATCAGTGCCCTCTGTGCCCAGCATCCTGACCCTTCCATCAGTGCCCTCTGTGCCCAGCGTCCTTACCCTTCCATCAGTGCCCTCCGTGCCCAGCATCCTGACCCTTCCATCAGTGCCCAGCGTCCTGACCCTTCCATCAGTGCCCTCTGTGCCCAGCGTCCTGACCCTTCTATCAGTGTCCTCGGTGCCCAGCATCCTGACCCTTCCATCAGTGCCCTCTGTGCCCAGCATCCTGACCCTTCCATCAGTGCCCTCTGTGCCCAGCGTCCTGACCCTTCCATCAGTGCCCTCGGTGCCCAGCGTCCTGACCCTTCCATCGGTGTCCTCGGTGCCCAGCGTCCTGACCCTTCCATCAGTGCCCTCTGTGCCCAGCGTCCTGACCCTTCCATCAGTGCCCTCGGTGCCCTGCGTCCTGACCCATCTATCAGTGCCCTCCGTGCCCAGCGTCCTGACCCTTCCATCAGTGCCCTCTGTGCCCTGCGTCCTGACCCTTCCATCGGTGTCCTCGGTGCCCAGCGTCCTGACCTTTCCATCAGTGCCCTCTGTGCCCAGCGTCCTGACCCTTCCATCAGTGCCCTCGGTGCCCAGCGTCCTGACCCTTCCATCAGTGCCCTCGGTGCCCAGCATCCTGACCCTTCCATCAGTGCCCTCGGTGCCCAGCGTCCTGACCCTTCCATCGGTGTCCTCGGTGCCCAGCGTCCTGACCTTTCCATCAGTGCCCTCTGTGCCCAGCGTCCTGACCCTTCCATCAGTCCCCTCTGTGCCCAGCATCCTGACCCTTCCATCAGTGCCCTCCGTGCCCAGCATCCTGACCCTTCTATCAGTGCCCTCCGTGCCCAGCGTCCTGACCCATCTATCAGTGCCCTCCGTGCCCAGCGTCCTGACCCATCTATCAGTGCCCTCCGTGCCCAGCGTCCTGACCCATCTATCAGTGCCCCCTGTGCCCTGTAGTCCGGTGGATCTCCTGGACCCTATCAGCCCACTATGTCATGTACAAAGCTCTTTACTGACCCTCAGAAATGACTCTAGGAGGCTCTTCCGCGCCTCCACCTTATCACTGTCCATGTTCCCAAATGGCAAATCTGGAAGAAACTTCTTGGGTCCTTTAATGTCTGAAAGTAACAAAGAATGAGACAGGGCTTAAATTCACTGTACAAAATAAGACTTCATTAAATAACACGGCTGTCTAATAAAAATGCAATATTTGTACTTTAAATACATTTTACTATCTATGGAAATGTGCCTATAAAACATGTTATTCTAAAAACATAACATCTCACAAGAATGCTTCGTACAAGGGGCAGAGCTGCTTCTCAGATCCGATCATTCAGGATCACGGCCCCTAGCATCAGAGCATGGACTTACATATGATATAAGATATAAGCCTACTTATCACACACTCTGTATTATCACAGGCAGACAGCACATTATACATTCAGTTTCTCACGCTTGATGAACTTGCGCAGCTCTGTCCTCTCCTCCAGGCGGGTCTGTAGATTGAGGAACTCGCGGTACCTCCGGTTTACGGTGTGATATGCCATTGGCTGGAGGCTGCCCAGAGACTGGCTATCCAGAGCGGTATCATACTGCCAGACAGTACAAGGAGACAAGTAAATCTAAGGGCAATGCCAATCTGTGCCACACAGCTTCAATCATTAAGTCCTATGGACGGTATGACCTAGAAACTCTCTCATGGAGTCGTTGTTATGGACTGGTTCTAGGAGACCAGCAGGTTACTTGTTACCTCCCAATTGTGAATATCGTTTTATAATTATTCTTACACACATCTAATGCTAATAATCACTTAGCTGCTGTAAATGTGTCCCTTCTATCTCACACACAGACATTGTTCTAATTAAACGCGTGTCAGCTTCTGCTTGTTCCCTTTGATGATATTAGGCCCCGTGGGTTTACTCCCAGCCCAAACCACATGCCCAGCAGTATTAGAAGATAGCTTTGAAGTTACTCTGTACAACAAGTTTTGATTAACTTTACATGTTCAAATGATTAAGTCTCGTTTGACCACGTAAATTGATCATTTTTCCTGGGTGGGAAACATTCAGAAATGATTCTGAATCTTGAATGACCGGCAGCTCCAAACACTTACAGGTCTCAACGTTGTCAGCAATGTGCAACGCACCATGGAAACGTCAGCTCTGTTTATAGTTCCCCCATTATCCCAGATTTTACTATGACAGAAGTGACAGCACTGGGGTCACGAGTTCAATTCCCGACCATGGCCTTATCTGTGTGGAGTTTATATGTTCTCCCCGTGTCTGTGTGGGTTTCCTCCGGGTGCTCCGGTTTCCTCCCACACTCCAAAAACATACTAGTAGGTTAAATTGGCTGCTAACAAAATTGACCCTAGCCTCTCCCTCTCTCCCTCTGTGTCTGTGTCTGTGTGTGTGTGTGTGTGTGTGTCTATATTAGGGAATTTAGACTGTAAGCTCCAATGCGGAAGGGACTGATGTGAATGAGTTGCGAATTAGCGGCGCTATATAAATAAATGATGATGATGATGAAGTGACGCACTCTGGCGGTCACGGGCTGGAGTCCAGTCGTCCCTATAAGAGAACGCACTCACACGTGGGGCCCTGCCCTATTCACCAGATCATTAACAAAGATATACAGATCACTAGAACGATACGGTCAGTACTTAAGGTACTAGAGGGACCCTGGTGCGATGTGATCTCTTTAACGTTACTGTAAAACGTTGTGAGACCGGTGGATGCAGCATCGTCATGGGAACACTGCGTTCTAGAACACACTTGGGACACCAGCAGATGACATGTTCTATCCATATGTATATAGTTACAATTGCCTATCGGAAATGAGCCATTTACAGCCAGGCAGGAGGCGAGAGACAGTCAATGTCATACAAATGAGGACAGGACGTCTGTTACAGGGACGAGTGTCAGTAGCTCTTACATATCCTGACTGCAGCACTGTTATAAAGTTCTATCTAAAGAATAAACCCTGCAGTAAGATAATGAGCACCTCACAGTGTTCATGACATTACCTTTATAGTATAGAGGGTATATGGGTGAGATCCTGTCCCGCTGTGCTCACGGGCAGTGATGGTACCCGTAATGCGGAGGTTTTCAATCAGCACCGGTCCATCGGGACTGCTGAGGGGCACAAAACTGAATGGATGGATAGGGGCAGTTGGTGAGGACGTGAAAATGGAGGATGCATCAATTGGGCTCAACCCCTCCTTGTCGTGCGGTGGTGTGGTTGTAAATTCTGGGGTAAGTTCTGTAGAGTCAATGAGAATCTCTGGTCTGGAAGGTGTTCCACCATGAAGAGACATAGACCCATCTTCTGACAAAGTACCTACGCTTTCATCATGTGTGGGTACAACAGGGCTCTCAGCCGGGGTCAACGAGTCCAGACAGCAATCAGATAGTAGATCTTCAGCCAGGTTCATCAGTGGAGGGTCCAATTCCCTTCCCAAATCAGACATAGGAGATTCCAGCTCCGATTCCTCACAGAGGAAGAAAGGGCTGGTGGGTTTTGGTGGCTGCAAGTACTGGAAGTTTAAACTAGATATTTTCTCAGTGCAAGACCCCAACTCATCAATACCATCCAGTGTGTCTCTCCCCACATTATCGTGCTCTATGTCAATGCTATCGCCCACCTCATAGATGGAGATGTTAGATGGTAGTGGTGAAGGCAGGATGAGTTGAGGATTTGGTTCTTGACCAAACCCCAAAGGAAGTGATTTTGGTACCACTGGTGGAACTGGGGAGTCATATTTCACTTCTTCCACTTTCAATGGGGTCTTGGAGAATATGTTGGTCAAGACTATGTTGATCCAGTCTGGTTCTGACATACGTCCAACGAGTGGTAAAACAACATTGCAAGCTATGAGTTCCACAACTAAATGTCTCCCAGTGCGAGTTTCCAGGTGTGGTTTTGGGACTAACTCTGTCAATAAAAGTTCCACCAACCATCGAGCGTGGTTCACTTCCTCTGCAGAGCTTGTCAAAGCCTGATGAGCAGGACTAAGCTCTTGATAAGCTTCCCATAGCAGCAATTCTCTCTCAGACTGGTTGTGGATACCTTCAACACGGGCTTTAGCCCACTTATAGCACTGAAGATGACAACCAGCCAAAATCAGTAATTGCCGAGTCAACTTTTCACGATCGGTACAACTCAATCTTTTCTTGAGCTCCATGGCCAACTCCCACATCACTCCTCTGACCTCATCCTCAAACGTAGTTTCATGGCTCAGTTTGCGATACCAGGAGGAGACAAAGTCCTGGATGATCTTCTGTATAGTGAGTCCAATCTCTTTATCTAACTGCCTCTCAGCATCCGGAGACTGCTTGTTTTCTTCTAGGGTCACAAACCTCTCAAGGTGAATAGGTGTTGCACTTCCAAGTACAAACTGTGGCCCCAACCAGGCTCCCACGGCAGCCATGAATCCGGAGAAGAGGAGAAGAAGCCAGATATTCACTAAGAGATGGACTAGAATCAGCCATGTAAATAGTATTCCCACAACTAGGAATTTCCATCTCTTGTCCTTAGGACATGTTGTTTCACACTTTATACCCTCCATGGATCCACCTGTAATGGAATAAACACACGTGCTATGAGATGTGCATAGAGCGAGCACACGTGGCTCTACAGCCTTCTAGAACCACAAGTTCCAGCATGTCCACACCAGCTAGAGAGGCAAGAATTAGATGACAGGATACCCTGCTGTTGGCTCGATCTCCACGGACCACTTCTGACGGTTTATTTATCTGCTAAGATCACTATATTATAGCTATATCTATTATTCATATACAATATATTTTTATTTAATTTTAACTATACATTTTCTATTTCTCTATTATTTCCTGTTAGTGTATTTGATTATATATAATATAATTCAGTCACTTAGTCTCCTATTTTTACCCCATCAAACATATCTCACCATCCTGCTCTTATCCACATTACATAGTCTCACATTCATTTACTCACGTCCCCCCTCTCAACTCAACCCTTTAATTCCTCTACAATGACACCCTCATAATCCCCCCGACCTTAGCATTTCATGCATTATATTATACTATCTGTCCTCACGTACAGCATTAAAATTAGATCCCTGGTATATTAGGAATAAGGAAAAAAGCATCTCCTCCCAAACCTCCAATAATCTACAGAAGTCTCTTTTTCATTTATATTCTCTCTCCTCTCATTTCTTTAAAATTGAATTTCATTTATATTTTTATATACACAATATATAGATTACTGTTATTTATATCCATTTACAATCTTTCCAATCTCTTTCCCCGCGACTCCCCCTGCCCTCACAGCTCATCCCCTGCCACTCCCCCTGCCCTTGAAGCTCATCCCCCCCACCACTCCCCCTGCCCTCACAGCTCATCCCCCCCGCCACTCCCCCTGCCCTCACAGCTCATCCCCCCCGCCACTCCCCCTGCCCTCACAGCTCATCCCCCGCCACTCCTCCTGCCCTCACAGCTCATCCCCCCCGCCACTCCCCCTGCCCTCACAGCTCACCCCCCCCGCCACTCCCCCTGCCCTCACAGTTCATCCCGCCAGCCCCCCTGCCCTCACAGTTCATCCCCCCGCCAGCCCCCCTGCCCTCACAGTTCATCCCCCCGCCACTCCCCCTGCCCTCGCAGCTCATCCCCCTGCCCTCGCAGCTCATCCCCCCCCTGCCCTCGCAGCTCATCCCCCCGCCACTTCCCCTGGCCTCACAGCTCATCCCCCCGCCACTTCCCCTGGCCTCACAGCTCATCCCCCCGCCACTTCCCCCTGCCCTCGCAGCTCATCCCCCCGCCACTCCCCTTGCCCTCATAGCTCATCCCCCCCGCTACTCCCCCTGGCCTCACAGCTCATCCCCCCGCCACTCCCCCTGGCCTCACAGCTCATCCCCCCGCCCTCGCAGCTCACCCCCCCGCCACACTCCCTGCCCTTTCAGCTCATCCACCCACCACTCTCCCTGCCCTCGCAGCTCATCCCCCCGCCACTCCCCCTGCCCTCGCAGCTCATCCCCCCGCCACTCTCCCTGCCCTCACAGCTCATCTCCCCCGCCACTCTCCCTGCCCTCGCAGCTCACCCCCCCCGCCACTCTCCCTGCCCTCGCAGCTCATCCCCCCGCCACTCTCCCTGCCCTCGCAGCTCATCCCCCCACCACTCTCCCTGCCCTCGCAGCTCATCCCCCCCGCCACTCTCCCTGCCCTCGCAGCTCACCCCCCCGCCACTCTCCCTGCCCTCGCAGCTCATCCCCCCGCCACTCTCCCTGCCCTCGCAGCTCACCCCCCCGCCACTCTCCCTGCCCTTACAGCTCATCCCCCCCGCCACTCCCCCTGCCCTCACAGCTCACCCCCCCACCACTCCCCCTGCCCTCACAGCTCACCCCCCCGCCACTCCCCTTGCCCTCACAGTTCATCCCCCCCGCCACTCCCCCTGCCCTCACAGCTCATCCCCCCGCCACTCCCCCTGCCCTCACAGCTCACCCCCCCGCCACTCCCCTTGCCCTCACAGTTCATCCCCCCCGCCACTCCCCCTGCCCTCACAGTTCATCCCCCCCGCCACTCCCCCTGCCCTCACAGCTCATCCCCCCCGCCACTCCCCCTGCCCTCACAGCTCATCCCCCCGCCACTCCCCTTGCCCTCACAGTTCATCCCCCCCGCCACTCCCCCTGCCCTCACAGCTCATCCCCCCCGCCACTCCCCTTGCCCTCACAGTTCATCCCCCCCGCCACTCCCCCTGCCCTCACAGTTCATCCCCCCCGCCACTCTCCCTGCCCTCACAGCTCACCCCCCCGCCACTCTCCCTGCCCTCACAGCTCATCCCCCCCGCCACTCTCCCTGCCCTTACAGCTCATCCCCCGGCACTCTCTTTAGCCTTAGAATGCACATTTTTACTGACTAATATTATGACATCCTACTGCCCTCTCACAATCCACCACTCCTCCTTGGACAACAACCATACAGACCCCTGGGATGATAACACCACAGACATCAACCTAAGGGACACTGAGACACACAGCACTTCACAGCGACCAACACAATGCTCACCTGTCTCTCCGTAGCGTCTCTGCAGATGTCACATCATTGCGCCTTGTCTCATTTTTGGTGACAAAAGAAAACTTCAAGATGTCACCTCTCCTGTGGTTTATCACATTCTGTAACTCTGCTTACAGTCTCCGTGAGCTGTCACTCTCTTCACAGTGTACCTATGAATCACAAACTGTCATTTTGGAGGCAGTCTCTCTCTCTCTGACTGTCACAGGCAGTCTCTCTCTCTCTCTGACTGTCACAGGCAGTCTCTCTCTCTCTCTGACTGTCACAGGTAGTCTCTCTCTCTCTGACTGTCACAGGCAGTCTCTCCCTCTCTCTGAGTGTCACAGGCAGTCTCTCTCTCTATGAGTGTCACAGGCAGTCTCTCTCTCTCTGAGTGTCACAGGCAGTCTCTCTCTCTCTCTGACTGTCACAGGCAGTCTCTCTCTCTCTCTTTGACTGTCACAGGCAGTCTCTCTCTTTGACTGTCACAGGCAGTCTCTCTCTCTCTCTGACTGTCACAGGCAGTCTCTCTCTCTCTCTCTGACTGTCACAGGCAGTCTCTCTCTCTCTCTCTCTCTCTGACTGTCACAGGCAGTCTCTCTCTCTCTCTGACTGTCACAGGCAGTCTCTCTCTCTCTCTGACTGTCACAGGCAGTCTCTCTCTCTCTCTGACTGTCACAGGCAGTTTCTCTCTCTCTGACTGTCACAGGCAGTCTCTCCCTCTCTCCGAGTGTCACAGGCAGTCTCTCCCTCTCTCTGAGTGTCACAGGCAGTCTCTCCCTCTCTCTGAGTGTCACAGGCAGTCTCTCCCTCTCTCTGAGTGTCACAGGCAGTCTCTCTTTCTGAGTGTCACAGGCAGTCTCTCTCTCTGTCACAGGCAGTCTCTCCCTCTCTCTGAGTGTCACAGGCAGTCTCTCCCTCTCTCTGAGTGTCACAGGCAGTCTCTCTTTCCGAGTGTCACAGGCAGTCTCTCTCTCTGTCACAGGCAGTCTCTCTCTCGGACTGTCACAGGCAGTCTCTCTCTCGGACTGTCACAGGCAGTCTCTCTCTCGGACTGTCACAGGCAGTCTCTCTCTCTCTCTCGGACTGTCACAGGCAGTCTCTCTCTCTCTCTCTCGGACTGTCACAGGCAGTCTCTCTCTCTCTCGGACTGTCACAGGCAGTCTCTCTCTCTCTCTCTGACTGCCACAGGCAGTCTCTCTCTCTCTCTCTGACTGCCACAGGCAGTCTCTCTCTCTCTCTCTCTCTGACTGCCACAGGCAGTCTCTCTCTCTCTCTCTCTCTGACTGCCACAGGCAGTCTCTCTCTCTCTGAGTGTCACAGGCAGTCTCTCTCTCTCTCTGAGTGTCACAGGCAGTCTCTCTCTGAGTGTCACAGGCAGTCTCTCTCTCTCTCTGAGTGTCACAGGCAGTCTCTCTCTCTCTGAGTGTCACAGGCAGTCTCTCTCTCTCTGAGTGTCACAGGCAGTCTCTCTCTCTCTGACTGTCACAGGTAGTCTCTCTCTCTCTGACTGTCACAGGTAGTCTCTCTCTCTCTGACTGTCACAGGCAGTCTCTCTCTCTGAGTGTCACAGGCAGTCTCTCTCTGAGTGTCACAGGCAGTCTCTCTCTCTCTCTGACTGTCACAGGCAGTCTCTCTCTCTCTCTCTGACTGTCACAGGCAGTCTCTCTCTCTCTCTCTCTCTCTCTGACTGTCACAGGCAGTCTCTCTCTCTCTCTGACTGTCACAGGCAGTCTCTCTCTCTCTCTGACTGTCACAGGCAGTCTCTCTCTCTCTCTGACTGTCACAGGCAGTTTCTCTCTCTCTGACTGTCACAGGCAGTCTCTCCCTCTCTCCGAGTGTCACAGGCAGTCTCTCCCTCTCTCTGAGTGTCACAGGCAGTCTCTCCCTCTCTCTGAGTGTCACAGGCAGTCTCTCCCTCTCTCTGAGTGTCACAGGCAGTCTCTCTTTCTGAGTGTCACAGGCAGTCTCTCTCTCTGTCACAGGCAGTCTCTCCCTCTCTCTGAGTGTCACAGGCAGTCTCTCCCTCTCTCTGAGTGTCACAGGCAGTCTCTCTTTCCGAGTGTCACAGGCAGTCTCTCTCTCTGTCACAGGCAGTCTCTCTCTCGGACTGTCACAGGCAGTCTCTCTCTCGGACTGTCACAGGCAGTCTCTCTCTCGGACTGTCACAGGCAGTCTCTCTCTCTCTCTCTCGGACTGTCACAGGCAGTCTCTCTCTCTCTCTCTCGGACTGTCACAGGCAGTCTCTCTCTCTCTCGGACTGTCACAGGCAGTCTCTCTCTCTCTCTCTGACTGCCACAGGCAGTCTCTCTCTCTCTCTCTGACTGCCACAGGCAGTCTCTCTCTCTCTCTCTCTGACTGCCACAGGCAGTCTCTCTCTCTCTCTCTCTCTGACTGCCACAGGCAGTCTCTCTCTCTCTGAGTGTCACAGGCAGTCTCTCTCTCTCTCTGAGTGTCACAGGCAGTCTCTCTCTCTCTCTGAGTGTCACAGGCAGTCTCTCTCTCTCTCTGAGTGTCACAGGCAGTCTCTCTCTCTCTCTGAGTGTCACAGGCAGTCTCTCTCTCTCTGAGTGTCACAGGCAGTCTCTCTCTCTCTGAGTGTCACAGGCAGTCTCTCTCTCTCTGAGTGTCACAGGCAGTCTCTCTCTCTCTGACTGTCACAGGTAGTCTCTCTCTCTCTGACTGTCACAGGCAGTCTCTCTCTCTGAGTGTCACAGGCAGTCTCTCTCTGAGTGTCACAGGCAGTCTCTCTCTCTCTCTGACTGTCACAGGCAGTCTCTCTCTCTCTCTTTGACTGTCACAGGCAGTCTCTCTTTGACTGTCACAGGCAGTCTCTCTCTCTCTCTGACTGTCACAGGCAGTCTCTCTCTCTGACTGTCACAGGCAGTCTCTCTCTCTCTCTGACTGTCACAGGCAGTCTCTCTCTCTCTCTGACTGTCACAGGTAGTCTCTCTCTCTCTGACTGTCACAGGCAGTCTCTCTCTCTGAGTGTCACAGGCAGTCTCTCTCTGAGTGTCACAGGCAGTCTCTCTCTCTCTCTGACTGTCACAGGCAGTCTCTCTCTCTCTCTTTGACTGTCACAGGCAGTCTCTCTTTGACTGTCACAGGCAGTCTCTCTCTCTCTCTGACTGTCACAGGCAGTCTCTCTCTCTCTCTCTGACTGTCACAGGCAGTCTCTCTCTCTCTCTCTGACTGTCACAGGCAGTCTCTCTCTCTCTCTGACTGTCACAGGCAGTCTCTCTCTCTCTCTCTGACTGTCACAGGCAGTTTCTCTCTCTCTGACTGTCACAGGCAGTCTCTCCCTCTCTCTGAGTGTCACAGGCAGTTTCTCTCTCTCTGACTGTCACAGGCAGTCTCTCCCTCTCTCTGAGTGTCACAGGCAGTCTCTCCCTCTCTCCGAGTGTCACAGGCAGTCTCTCCCTCTCTCCGAGTGTCACAGGCAGTCTCTCCCTCTCTCCGAGTGTCACAGGCAGTCTCTCCCTCTCTCTGAGTGTCACAGGCAGTCTCTCCCTCTCTCTGAGTGTCACAGGCAGTCTCTCTTTCTGAGTGTCACAGGCAGTCTCTCTCTCTGACTGTCACAGGCAGTCTCTCTCTCGGACTGTCACAGGCAGTCTCTCTCTCGGACTGTCACAGGCAGTCTCTCTCTCGGACTGTCACAGGCAGTCTCTCTCTCTGAGTGTCACAGGCAGTCTCTCTCTCTCTCTCTCTCTCTGAGTGTCACAGGCAGTCTCTCTCTCTGAGTGTCACAGGCAGTCTCTCTCTCTCTCTGAGTGTCACAGGCAGTCTCTCTCTCTCTGAGTGTCACAGGCAGTCTCTCTATCTCTCTGACTGTCACAGGCAGTCTCTCTCTGAGTGTCACAGGCAGTCTCTCTGAGTGTCACAGGCAGTCTCTCTGAGTGTCACAGGCAGTCTCTCTGAGTGTCACAGGCAGTCTCTCTCTCTCTCTGACTGTCACAGGCAGTCTCTCTCTCTCTCTCTGACTGTCACAGGCAGTCTCTCTCTCTCTCTGACTGTCACAGGCAGTCTCTCTGAGTGTCACAGGCAGTCTCTCTGAGTGTCACAGGCAGTCTCTCTCTCTCTCTCTGACTGTCACAGGCAGTCTCTCTCTCTCTCTGACTGTCACAGGCAGTCTCTCTCTCTCTCTCTGAGTGTCACAGGCAGTCTCTCTCTCTGAGTGTCACAGGCAGTCTCTCTCTCTCTGAGTGTCACAGGCAGTCTCTCTCTGAGTGTCACAGGCAGTCTCTCTGACTGTCACAGGCAGTCTCTCTCTCTCTCTGAGTGTCACAGGCAGTCTCTCTCTCTCTGAGTGTCACAGGCAGTCTCTCTCTCTCTGACTGTCACAGGCAGTCTCTCTCTCTCTCTGACTGTCACAGGCAGTCTCTCTCTCTCTCTCTCTCTGACTGTCACAGGCAGTCTCTCTCTCTCTCTGACTGCCACAGGCAGTCTCTCTCTCTCTCTGAGTGTCACAGGCAGTCTCTCTCTCTCTCTCTGACTGTCACAGGCAGTCTCTCTCTCTCTGAGTGTCACAGGCAGTCTCTCTCTCTCTGAGTGTCACAGGCAGTCTCTCTCTCTCTCTCTCTCTCTGACTGTCACAGGCAGTCTCTCTCTCTCTCTGAGTGTCACAGGCAGTCTCTCTCTCTCTGAGTGTCACAGGCAGTCTCTCTCTCTGACTGTCACAGGCAGTCTCTCTCTCTCTCTGACTGTCACAGGCAGTCTCTCTCTCTCTCTCTCTCTGACTGTCACAGGCAGTCTCTCTCTCTCTGACTGTCACAGGCAGTCTCTCTCTCTCTCTGACTGCCACAGGCAGTCTCTCTCTCTCTCTCTCTGAGTGTCACAGGCAGTCTCTCTCTCTCTCTCTGACTGTCACAGGCAGTCTCTCTCTCTCTGAGTGTCACAGGCAGTCTCTCTCTCTCTGAGTGTCACAGGCAGTCTCTCTCTCTCTGACTGTCACAGGCAGTCTCTCTCTCTCTCTGAGTGTCACAGGCAGTCTCTCTCTCTCTGAGTGTCACAGGCAGTCTCTCTCTCTCTGACTGACTGTCACAGGCAGTCTCTTCCTATCTGACTGTCTCTCTGGCTGTCACATGACCTGGCTGCCGTCTCTGACAATGTCCCGGATGATCTCGGTGCAGCTGATGAATGACTGGGTTACCTCCGAGCTGTGTATAGAGAGTCTACGCCACCTGCTCTGCGCCCACACTGCCACCTGGCGGCCGGAGTACTGCAGCGCACGTCGCAGCATCTGCTCAGACATTATTATTATTATTATTATTATTATTATTATTATTTATTATTATTATTACATTATTTTTATTATTATTATTCTTGTTATTATTACATTATTATAATTAAATTATTATTATTATTGTATCATTATTGTTATTATTACATCATTATTATTGTTGTTATTACATTATTATAATTATATTATTATTATTATTGTATTATTATTGTTATTATTACATCATTATTATTGTTGTTATTACATTATTATACTTATATTATTATTATTATTGTATTATTATTGTTATTATTACATTATTATTATTATTATATTATTATTATTATTATTATTATATTATTATTGTTACTTATAAGGTGCTAAACAATTCGGCTGCACAATAATGTAAGTGATAGAGAATACAACATAGAATGTTGAGGTCCAACAAGCAAAATTGACCTGCATGTAAAATATTAAATGATGGTGGGGTAGTATGCCTATTGTAGCTATATAGACGTCAGAGATGATTATTATAGGGGTGGAAGGGCTATATGGGGACCATCCACCCCAAGACCTGCTGCCGATTTACCAGTGTAATTGATGTGTGTGTGTTTTGTTTGCTGTGATCGGATTACATCAACTATTCAAAGTTTGGGAGGACTTAATTTCCTACATGAAAGGAGTCTGCTCCCACAGCAATCCAGCCCTGCAGTTGTGGTGGTGGGGCATCAATTGAATGTGGTGGGGTATTAATGTAATGTGGGGACTGTTCATTTACAGGTAAGTCTGCCAACAGTCCTGATTCTGGTGGGAGAGTCCTTGTTTTTCACAGTCTGGACTGCGGGGATATGCCAGTAGTAGTTACTCAGTAATATAGCAGAAGTGAGATATACATCAATAAAACAGAAGTTCCTAATAATGCGCTAGCAATAGTAGTTATATGTCGGGAGTAATATGCCCCCTGTGATACCCAGATATATCAACAAAAGAGGGGTTTTGAGGTCCAACGAATAAAATTGTCCTGCGTTTCTTACAGGTGTGCAAGGACCATAGGGAGATGTTTGCAGGAGAGGGAGATGGAGACAGCTCCCCTTTAAGACTAGTGAGACCTCAGCGAATAAACGGGTTTTATTTCTCTAGACTGCTGCGTTCTTACTGGTTGCCAGCAAGATGCGTCTCTGAAGGAATATAACACCGGTACTTCTTCACCATGAAGCCTTTTCAGTTCCTTCCATTATCTTTTCATTGAAAAAAGTAATTGCATTGGCCAGTGCTCAAGTTATTTCTTTGGCTGCAGTCCTCGTTAGATAATGGTAAGAACGGATAGTCTGCCAATCAGCCTAGAAACCTATCCATGTATAATAGGGGGGAAGAGAGACGCCATAACCCACCTGGATTCTCTCTTACATACAAACACTGCTCAGCTTGAAAGCAGTGAGTCGCGTTTTCCCCGGTGACCCCGTCTGTCAGCGTTTACTCTGTTACACCAGGGTAGACACAGCATGATGATCATCATCATCATCTATTTATATAGCACCACTAATTCTGCAGCGCTGTACAGAGAACTCATTCACATCAGTCCCTGCCCCATTGGGGCTTACAGTCTAAATTCCCAAACACAAACACAAACACAAACACACACACACACACACACACACACACACACACACATAGCAGCCAATTAACCTACTACTCTTGTGAGGCAAAATGTTTGCACTGGATAATGAGCAGATTGGGGCATTCCATAAGCAAACACGGTTAAAGGGCAACCTTGTGCCTGGAGCGGCTGGGGAAAGAAGAATGATACTTTGTTTCTATGGGTAATGATATGTAAACGATATGTTAATGATATGTATATTAATTGCAGATGAGCTGAATAAGACGTTGCCTCCACCCTGGGTCAGGCCACCAGTTCTGCCCTGATTATATTTGTATATATGGTAAAACACAATTTATTATTTCACTTCTTGTCAGAGACACTTTTTGGGAGGGCTCTAACCGTTCTACTTTCTTTATGCAGAATGGGCCCAATATCTCAAGGCAAACTGAGCACAATGTGCGCTTGATTTACAATGCAAAGAATTTGGGCATCCGCACTCCCGAATTCAACAAGGGACATATCTGAAGATACGAGCGCTGATGAATTCAGGCAGGGGCGGGCTGGACTGGGGGGCAGGGGGGCAGCGGGCACCCGGGCCGCTCAGTCTAGTGGTTATTCGGGCCGGCCGCCTGGGCCGTGAACCCAGTGAAAAAGAAAGTATGTGGTCACACGTACGAGAGAGAAGCAATTGAAAGGATGATTGAAAGCAAACTTCAAGCTAACACAATATTAATTCATCCCCGCAGAAAACCACCATTACAGAAGTCTGTAACATAAAAATGTCAAAAACAAAAATGTAAAAAAAAAGCTTTTACCTTTTTAAAGAAAAGAAAACACGTCTTTAATAAAGGTGAAACTTTGCTGTAGAAAAACATAAAATTGCCAACATGCCAATTTACCCAAATATTAATAAGCTTTCCAGCATCAGCTAGCTTCCTTCTCTCAGCTAGATCCCAGCACCTGCAATCTACATTGTCATCATCCTCACCCTCATCAGTGTGTACATCATCATCACTCAATACTAATACATCCCCGCTGGAATCCACCATTACAGAAGTATCTGTACTTTGATCTAAATGCCAGTAAATGCCTCGTGGAATTTGTAGCTCATTTTACGACAGAACTGTCACGATTTTGGGGCAATTCTTCTAGACCAGGCCAAATGTCAAAATGTTGTGCTGACTCATCTGCATCATACTTGGGTCTCTTAGAAAAGCTTAGTTTTTTCCTAGCAGAAGTAGCCGGAGAAACTGAAGGAGGGGTGCATTACTGTCTATGTGCATTAGTCTATGTGCATTACTCTCTATGTACATTACTGTCTATGTGCATTAGTCTATGTGCATCTATGTGCATTACTCTCTATGTGCATTAGCCTATGTGCATTACTGTCTATGTGTATTACTCTCTATGTGCATTAGTCTATGTGCATCACTCTCTATGTGCATTAGTCTATGTGCATTACTCTCTATGTACAATACTGTCTATGTGCATTAGTCTATGTGCATTACTCTCTATGTGCATTACTGTCTATGTACATTAGTCTATGTGCATTACTGTCTATGTGCATCTATGTGCATTACTCTCTATGTGCATTAGTCTATGTGCATTACTCTCTATGTACATTACTGTCTATGTGCATTAGTCTATGTGCATCACTCTCTATGTGCATTAGTCTATGTGCATCTATGTGCATAAGTCTATGTGCATTACTGTCTATGTGCAATTCTCTCTATGTACATTACTCTCTATGTGCATTAGTCTATGTGCATCTGTCGATGTGCATTACTCTCTATGTGCATTAGCCTATGTGCATCTATGTGCATTAGCCTATGTGCATTACTGTCTATGTGCAATTCTCTCTATGTACATTACTGTCTATGTGCATTAGTCTATGTGCATTACTCTCTATGTGCATTAGTCTATGTGCATTACTCTCTATGTGCATTAGTCTATGTGCATTACTCTCTATGTACATTACTGTCTATGTGCATTAGTCTATGTGCATCTGTCTATGTGCATTACTCTCTATGTGCATTACTCTCTATGTGCATTAGCCTATGTGCCTCTATGTGCATTAGCCTATGTGCATTACTGTCTATGTGCAATTCTCTCTATGTACATTACTGTCTATGTGCATTAGTCTATGTGCATCACTCTCTATGTGCATTAGTCTATGTGCATCACTATCTATGTGCATTACTCTCTATGTGCATTAGTCTATGTGCATTACTGTCTATGTACATTACTGTCTATGTGCATCTGTCTATGTGCATTACTGTCTATGTGCATTACTGTCTATGTGCATTACTGTCTATGAGCATTACTGTCTATGTACATTACTGTCTATTTGCATCTGTCTATGTGCATTACTCTCTATGTACGTTACTGTCTATGTGCATTACTGTCTATGTGCATTACAGTCTGTGTGCATTAGTCTATGTGCATCTGTCTATGGGCCTGAGTCATTAAGGTAAGTAAGGCAAAAAGAGGAGTAAATGTTCTCCGGGACAAACCATGTTACAATGCAAGGGGTGCAAATTAGTATATTATTTTGCATATAAGTTAAATACTGACTGTTTTTTCATGTAGCACTAGCACACAAATACTTGATAGCTTTATTTGTACACTGAAATTTAAAGTTGATCTAGGACATGTCCTACGGACATGTCCTACCCCAACTATAAATCTGTCCCCACATTATAAATTTACCTACCCCTCCAATGCAACATGGTTTTGCCCAGATGCAAAGTTACTTATTTTTTTATGTTTTACTCTTCTTAATGACTCAGGCCCTATATGCATTACTCTCTGCATGCAGTTACTGCCATCATCCATTCTTCCTATTCAGATGTATGGAAGATATAAAATGCTGGTAGGAATTGTTGGGTGGACAAATAACTGTTTCACGGGTATCTCGGTTTTAGAGGTAACAGAACCTTACATGTGACTCTACATCATTCAGGTAATTCACTTACTCAGTGTAATTTAGTGGACAATCTGTAATCTCAGTCCACAGTTCCAGCGCCTGACATTAGAGTAGCACAGAGGTCAGATACAAGTAACAGAGCGTATCTGGCCTGACCACAACTGGTGCAGACGTAGATGTGCTGGACGTCCTACTGCACCCGTGTCTATATGATGAAGTTATGAGTGTTACATTTAATGATCCTTCACTTTCAGATATATATCTGCATTGGAAATGTACATTTTGTTCTTCTCTTACAGCAGTGAGACAGAAACCTGTATGAGAAAAGTGTATTCTTAGTATTAGTCTGTGAAGCCAGCACCCTTCACGTTACACCACACTGCTAACGGCGCTGTCACTTCAACGTCTCTACTGCCTGCGAGTCCCGACTTTCAGTCTTTTCTTGGTTTAACAACTGAAAATTACTTTTACTGCCCAGGAGATGAGACAAAACTCTACATTATTAGTAGGAGAAATGCACTCTAGAGGCTGCCCCTTAAAGGTCCTTTAGTTGAGTCATTTTTGCCAATGGATGTGAAAGGCTTTGTGGGTGACAGCTGGTGAATCTTACCAGGGTTATCGCTATCACTGGTGGTATCTCATAGTGCCTATAATGAGAAGACTTTGGTCAGGAGCACTGTTCTCTCTTTTTGTCCCACAGGTACCATGTGAGGTGGTTCTTTCCTGCTCACGCCGTGTGTATCTCCCCCACACCGTCATGGATCACCAGTGCAGCCTGGTCAGTAGATGTAGGAACATCACTGCAATATGCTCACAATTTGGGAAGTCCAAACAGGCATTGAAGTTATCCAGACAGCTGCAAGAGAAGGAAGCAGAACAAACCACCCTGTGCTTGTGTATAATAGGGGGTCTCTCGGTCATCGTTCCTACCCCTTGTTAGACTGGGTACACACTACAGGTATTTCAGCTGATTATCGTGCCAGTCACACGATAAATAACTGTTAGGTCAGATATCACATTCGTGTGTACGCTCCAACGATCAAGTGTTATCGCTGCAAAGCACATTGTATTGTTTTATTTGATTTATAACCGGACAGAAAAGTTCTATGAACGATGGAACGATGTTGTTCCAATCCTGCAGTGTGTACACGTTCACGACCAGGAGTGTAGGCAGATCTCCATAGAGCTTAGAGTCACAACCCTTTCAGTTACGACAGCTGAAGAGCACAGATCTGTAAATCGTGTAAAACGTGTATAGTGTGTACACGTGGATGCTGCATGCTGATCGGGACTATCAGTTGTTGGTAAAATCGTTATAGATATCGTATCGGGAGAATGTTTATGTAGCATGTACCCAGCCTTACACAGCTGCACAGTTATTGATGATTTCAGTGTGGCGGGCGGGGGGGTGACCACTTTGGGCACGTTCCCCTACCAGGAATGATGTGTAGGGTGTGTATGGTGCTTCATAATCCCTCCTAAATGCAGATCCTAGTCCCATAACTGTCTCCCAGCAGGTATATGAGACCATGATATAAATACATTGAAGCGTTTGAGTAACTAACAATGTCAAAAACGTTCAAAACAAATAAATTAAAACATTTTAAACCCTATTTTTTTCTAAGAAACTGCATCGATCAACAGAATGTAGTGTGACTGAGCCGGCACAGAATTCCCTGCTGGATGGTCCCATCATACACCTCAAAAGAAAGATACTATGTGATGGGCTAAATAAAAGTGTTACAAACACAGCGCTTCCTAGCCAGTGTCATGTACCCGCGCTCGCATATAAATGAGCAGTTTCTGGAGCCGTGCACTCATGCAGATGAAGGAGCTGTGCGCTCGTGCAGATGAAGGAGCCGTGCGCTCGTGCAGATGAAGGAGCCGCGCACCCGTGCAGATGAAGGAGCCGCGCACCCGTGCAGATGAAGGAGCCGCGCGCCCGTGCAGATGAAGGAGCCGTGCGCCCGTGCAGATGAAGGAGCCGTGCACTCGTGCAGATGATGGAGCCGCGCACTCGTGCAGATGAAGGAGCCGCGCACTCGTGCAGATGAAGGAGCCGCGCACTCGTGCAGATGAAGGAGCCGCGCACTCGTGCAGATGAAGGAGCCGCGCACTCGTGCAGATGAAGGAGCCGCGCACTAGTGCAGATGAAGGAGCCGCGCACTAGTGCAGATGAAGGAGCCGCGCACTCGTGCAGATGAAGGAGCCGCAGATGAAGGAGCCGCGCGCTCGTGCAGATGAAGGAGCCGCGCGCTCGTGCAGATGAGGGAGCCGCGCGCTCGTGCAAATGAAGGAGCCGCGCGCTCGTGCGGATGAAGGAGCCGCGCGCTCGTGCGGATGAAGGAGCCGCGCGCTCGTGCGGATGAAGGAGCCGCGCGCTCGTGCGGATGAAGGAGCCGCGCGCTCGTGCGGATGAAGGAGCCGCGCGCTCGTGCGGATGAAGGAGCCGCGCACTCGTGCGGATGAAGGAGCCGCGCGCTCGTGCAGGTGAAGGAGCCGTGCGCTCGTGCAGGTGAAGGAGCCGCGCACACATGCAGATGAAGGAGCCGCGCGCTCGTGCAGATGAAGGAGCCGCGCGCTCGTGCAGATGAAGGAGCCGTGCGCTCGTGCAGATGAAGGAGCCGCGCACACATGCAGATGAAGGAGCCGCGCACACATGCAGATGAAGGAGCCGCGCGCTCGTGCAGATGAAGGAGCCGCGCGCTCATGCAGATGAAGGAGCCGTACAGACAGGAATATTGATCATTTGATATTTTTCACAAATAAAGGAAAG
Source organism: Mixophyes australis (assembly GCA_036250195.1). Lineage (NCBI taxonomy): Eukaryota > Metazoa > Chordata > Amphibia > Anura > Limnodynastidae > Mixophyes > Mixophyes australis. Next base: position 2,001,145 of record JAVHZZ010000011.1, on the reverse strand, counting down.
ATTGAACATTAAAGCACTGATTGGTGGGCAGCCGTCTCTTACCGGGGAGAGTTTAGGAAAACCGTAGCAGAGATTCATCTACAAGGATAAAGAGGAAAGTAAAAGTAGAGTCTCACTTTGCCTTATGCTAATTCTTGAAACTGGAGATGCTGAGTATTTGCTGATACTATCACCCCCTAAATGAGCAGAGAAGATGCGGCTGAATGAGGCTGGCAGCTGATTGGCTGTAACTACAGTGTGAGGGGCTCTGGGACGCGGTGGCACCGGGCTGGGATCGAGGCTCAGAGACGCAGTAAGAACTAGTAATAAAACAGACACGTTACATAATGTCCTAGGACTCCAGGACACAGGGCTGGTGGTTAGCAGTGCTCATTACAGGGGCTAAAAGGGACTACTACCAAAATGTGATCTTTACACGCTGCTGATGTGCATGATGCATACATGGCAACTAGTATAACCTCCGCCCTGGGAGATCCTACAAGGGAGGACATGGGACAAGCACAGGGGTGGGGTACATCACCGGTGTAATGCTGAATGCACATCATTGCACCGCGGGGGCGGGGCCTAACGTGAGTCATATCATTGCACCTGCCTCCGCCCAGAAACTGGATGCACGCCTAAGCAGATTGCGTGATTCTGGCACATGCTTGTGTCTGGAGAGGCCGCGCTCACACGTTGTGCACAGGATGAATATACAACTGAGTGAGCCGTATTATTTGTGGGTGCAAATAGCGGAGGATGATTGCACTAGCAAACCGCTTGTGATTGGCTGTTTGCAATTGTACCGTTGACGCTAATTGGTGATTTTGCCATCGTTCGGGCATATATTATGCTTTTTGGTGAGGGTTTAAGGCTTTGTTTTGACAGTGGTTCCTGCTATATTACAAAGGCTTTTTTACGTTTTATTGAACCCTACAGGTGAATGTGTTTGTTGCACATCAAACAAATAGATAAGTACAAGAGCCCAATGTAAGTGTCTGTGACATGTGCCTGGTACGGACGGTTCTTAGACGCGTACGGCTCAGGATATGGCCGTAAATACACTACTGTTACCTACAGCTATTTTGAGTGTAAATTACGCCCAATATGTGACCAATTCTGCATCAACTGAACTCTGCATATAATGAATAACAGAATAAAGTAGTCGTAGCTGTAGAGCTACGTCCCTGGAACTTGTTTTGCCAAATACAATTCATATTTTCTGCCTTTTTTTTATTTTTATTTTTTTTATTCAGTTTTTCAAACCATACAACAAATAGCAACAACAATATTTACTTAAGTAAACTATACTAAGACATGTTTGTCTGAGTTATATAGAATTGTATAATATCAACATTAATTGGATATCGAAAAGTGAATGACATTAAGAATCAAATATAGCAGGTTCAATAAACAAGACATAGGGGTATATTTACTAAACAGTGGGTTTGAAAAAGTGGAGATGTTGCCTATGGCAACCAATCAGATTCTAGCTGTCATTTTGTAGAATGCACTAAATAAATGAAAGCTAGAATCTGATTGGTTGCTATAGGCAACATCTCCACTTTTTCAAACCCGCCGTTTAGTAAATCTAGTCCCATAGTGTTATTACACCCCCAGTCTATGACTAGTTCCATGGTGTAACTAACCAGCAGTGATGTACAATATACAGTATATAATCCTACACACAATGCCTCTTCTGCCTCTTACATGTATTTCTGATCTATTCTCATTCTCTGGGCCCTAGAAGTTGATATATTATTTAGAATGCAAAAGACACATTAAAATCTATTTCAGTGATGTAACATGATGGAGATTATAATGTGTCAATGGCCACCAATACCGTTCCACACGTAAGGACTGGCTGAGCTCAGCGTGTTCCTGGAAGCTGGGTTATAGTACATTTGTCTAACGTTATATTATTACGAATAACAGTTATTTATATGCCTAAGATGAGTAAGATAGAAGTAGGATATATCACAGTTTTAAGAAACATTTATATTCCTATTATTAACTAAATATATCTATTATATGTTAAAGCTTTGCAGTAGAGACGTTTCTCAGGGAATGTATCAATGTGCAGACATCAGACATTGCAGCTGAGAAACGGGTGCGGTATCCACCGCAACCACCCGCAAATTTTCTTTTATTTTCTAAATGGATGATGAAGTAATATTCTCAATGTTATGGTCTCAGTGTGGTGGTCTCAGTGTGGTGGTCTCAGTGTTACGGTCTCAGTGTTACAGTCTCAGTGTTACAGTCTCAGTGTTACAGTCTCAGTGTTACAGTCTCAGTGTTACAGTCTCAGTGTGGTGGTCTCAGTGTTACGGTCTCAGTGTTACGGTCTCAGTGTTACATTCTCAGTGTTACATTCTCAGTGTGGTGGTCTCAGTGTTACGGTCTCAGTGTTACATTCTCAGTGTTACATTCTCAGTGTGGTGGTCTCAGTGTTACGGTCTCAGTGTTACGGTCTCAGTGTTACGGTCTCAGTGTTACGGTCTCAGTGTTACGGTCTCAGGATGATGGTCTCAGTGTTACATTCTGAGTGTTACAGTCTCAGTGTTACGGTCTCAGTGTAACGGTCTCAGTGTGATGGTCTCAGTGTTACAGTCTCAGTGTGATGGTCTCAGTGTTACAGTCTCAGGATGATGGTCTCAGTGTTACAGTCTCAGGATGATGGTCTCAGTGTTACAGTCTCAGGATGATGGTCTCAGTGTTACATTCTCAGTGTTACATTCTGAGTGTTACGGTCTCAGTGTTACGGTCTCAGTGTTACGGTCTCAGTGTTACGGTCTCAGTGTTACGGTCTCAGTGTTACGGTCTCAGTGTGATGGTCTCAGTGTGATGGTCTCAGTGTTACATTGTCAGTGTTACAGTCTCAGGGTGATGGTCTCAGTGTTACAGTCTCAGTGTGATGGTCTCAGTGTTACAGTCTCAGAGTGATGGTCTCAGTGTTACAGTCTCAGGATGATGGTCTCAGTGTTACATTCTCAGTGTTACATTCTGAGTGTTACAGTCTCAGTGTTACAGTCTCAGTGTTACAGTCTCAGTGTTACAGTCTCAGTGTTACAGTCTCAGTGTTACAGTCTCAGTGTTACAGTCTCAGTGTTGAGTGTCTAGAAGTTGATATATTATTTAGAATGCAAAAGACACATTAAAATCTATTTCAGTGATGTAACATGATGGAGATTATAATGTGTCAATGGCCACCAATACCGTTCCACACGTAAGGACTGGCTGAGCTCAGCGTGTTCCTGGAAGCTGGGTTGTTGTATATTTGTGTGCTATTTGTTACGAATAACAGTTATTTATATGCCTAAGATGAGTAAGATAGAAGTAGGATATATCACACAGTTTTAAGAAACATTTATATTCCTATTATTTACTAAATATATCTATTATATGTTAAAGCTTTGCAGTAGAGACGTTTCTCAGGGAATGTATCAATGTGATTGTCTCACACCGTTGTCTCTGATTGGACGCTACATGATGATGATGATGAGAGCAGCGCTGATGATGCAGATGAGGGAGATCTGCACAGAACCTGTGTGCAAGAAAAATGAGTCAGAAAAGGTTTTACTACAACTCTGGAGATACCAGCAGCCACGAGTGGATCTGTCCTGTGACTGTACATGACATTACCCTTCTCTGATTATTCCTCGTTCCCACTGACTGACTCTCTCATGATCCGTGAGGGCTCATTAAATAACACTGAATTAAGTGCAAAACTAAATCGACCATTCCGACACCAGTGTCAGTAATTTACGAAGGTGCAAAGCGCAGAGCAAACGCTCCTTTGTGATGTCACATTCCTGCCGTTGGACTGGAGAGACCAGTGGTGGGATCTGTGGAGAACTAAATCTTCCTTACTGAGTGTGGATTGGGGGAACGAGATCGCCTACCTCTACGCCGTGCGTGGGAATATATAAATACCCCTGTGCCTTCAGGGAGAAGTTCCCCAGTTTCAGAGCTTTCCCCTCCCAGCGAAAGGAGATTAATTCTCAGCTGGTCAGAGATGCCATAAACCCACCCGTGTTGCTACACTTCGTACAGTGTACTGGGACGTTTTATCGCCCTCTGGTGGCACATTTCCAGGAGAACACATTTGTATCCCTGCTTTCACCAGTGGAATATAAACACCCAAAGTGCCGTTGTCCTCTCACTCTCACATACATGTCCGCCACAAGAGCAGACGCACGGACCAGTATGTAGTAGGAGAAGATTAATGATCGCTGGGCAGACGTTGATATGACATTTTTACTGTTTGTATCATGCGCCTTTTCCAGAGTATCCAACAACCCGCGAATACAGGCGCAGATTCATTTACGGGGTTGTATCTAAAAACAGTGGGGGCAGCACGTTACCGGGACCTTGGCAATGCCCTGTATCCTCCCGGGCCCCAGAGTAGAGAGGGACCCCCGTTTGAGTGTGGGTGGCCGGGGTGTAGCATGAGAGGATGGGGGCCCCGGGGGTGCAGCACCCACCCTAAAATGTCTAGGCAAATAAGCAGAGCGGGCCCCAATATTTGGTGGATTATAAATAGGCCCAATCGTATAAGTTACATTACACAGATAAAATCTTAGTGTTGATTGGTTGTGTAGTACAGTGTAACTTTGCACCTGAATCCAAATTTAGGGAATGAGCCCCATAGAACAGAGGAAATCTGTCTATACATGTAACAGATAAACTGTGTATGCTCCTAAGGTGAGTAATACAGGACGCAGTGTAGCGTAATACAGGACGCAGTGCAGCGTAATACAGGATGCAGTGCAGCGTAATATCGGGAGCGGTGCAGAATAATACAGCATGCAGTGCCGCGTAATACCGGGAGCGGTGCAGCGTAATACCGCAAGCGTTGCAGCGTAATACCGGGCGCGTTGCAGCGTAATACCGGGAGCGGTGCAGCGTAATATCGGACGCGTTGCAGCATAATACCGGACGCGTTGCAGCATAATAACGGGCGCAGTGCAGCGTAATACAGGATGCAGTGCAGCGTAATACAGGACGCAGTGCAGTGTAATACAGGACGCAGTGTAGTGTAATACCGGGCGTAGTGCAGCGTAATACAGCATGCAGTGCAGCATAATACCAGGCACAGTGCCGCGTAAAAGCGGGAGCGGTGCAGCGTAATACTGGACCTGTTGCAGCGTAATAACGGGCGCAGTGCAGCGTAATACCGGGCACGGTGCCGTGTAATACTGGGAGCGGTGCAGCATAATACCGGACGCGTTGCAGCATAATACCGGGCGCGGTGCAGCGTAATACCGGACGCGGTGCAGCGTAATACCGGACGCGGTGCAGCGTAATACCGGGCACGGTGCCGCGTAATAACGGGCGCAGTGCAGCGTAATACCGGGCACGGTGCCGTGTAATACCGGGCGCGGTGCAGCATAATACCGGGCGCGGTGCAGCATAATACCGGACGCGTTGCAGCGTAATACCGGACGCGGTGCAGCGTAATACCAGACGCGGTGCAGCGTAATACCGGGTGCGGTGCAGCGTAATACCGGGCGCGGTGCAGCGTGTTACCTCGGTGTATTGGAGTAATTACCTGCAGCGTTGGAGTACTCGTCATTTCCAGCCATCGCCGCTATCTGCCATGAGGACAGTGAGCTCCTCTGGTCGTCTGACACTGCCCACGAGTTCTCTGGTCCTAGATTCAGCAGCTGATCAGCAGACAGACTCTAGGGGGAGAAGAACACATTATAGAGGCCAGGAGGCTGCAGAGACGGCTGCTACGCTGAGCTCCGGGTCACTTACCACTAGCACGTTTGATGGGATTAAGGAGATGCAATTAGGGTCCAGAAACGGCATCACTGATACTGAAAGCTGAGACAGTTCTGTATTACTGAGACCAGCTGCACAGAGGAAGCAGATTCTGTATCAGAAAACATGGACTTGGCAGCAGTAGGAGAAGTAGCGGTATGACATAGCCTGTATAATCCAGCACTGTGTATATATATATATATTATATATATATATATATGTAGCAGACGTGGCTGTATGACATACCACCATAAAATCCCCACGCCACCACTGTATATATATATATATGTAGCAGATGGGGCGGTATGACATGCCCCCATATACACCCCACGCCACCAAAACGTGGAGCTTACATGGCATTTTCGGACATTTTATTTCTCTGCATATTTGCATCTATCTATAATGTTCTAGTATAATACTCCTTTAAAGGGGGCTTCAACCTTCAGATGACTTTACTGTATACGACGCCTTACATCTTTTACTACGTACATTGCTCTATCCTTCTATGTTTCTCAGGACTGACTTTATATCATCAGGTATTGCCCACAGAGACATCATAAAGCTGCTCCTTACATACAGTTGTATATTAGGCGGAGGGGAGAGTTGTGTCGGGCTCAGGGCCACACTTGTTGCCTGATGATGTAAACATGTTTATGGAAAGCACAGAGGAAAGCTAAGGAGACGTGCAGTTAAAGTCGCAGAAGGGACAAGTGGAAAATCCCTTTTACGCTGTATTAGCAATTTATCAAACCCTGTTGTTGAATTGATTGGGGAGTAAATAAAAGTCCAGATTGGGAGACAGTTATAATGTATCTTACCTAGTACAGACCCCACTTCCTGACAAATGTCCGCACTCCAGCTGCTGGGGCTCCCAAAAGATTCCACTGCTTTCATCTTTAGCGCTGACAACACTGCAGGATCTGGGCAAAGAACTTGTCCCAAACTGGAAGCTGCAGTACTAGGGAGAAAACGTAATTATGAAGAAAGTCGGGTTTTCCCACAGATGAGATAAATGGCGCCTGGCTGGGAATACATCAAATACACCAACGCTATTTATCACCGTGCACAGCGCAGTACAAAGTACCGTGGCTTCATGTGAGAAAATACAACAATATGTAGATCGTACAACGTAAGAATATTCCGGCTATTACTGTCTATTTCCTATGGTGTGTGGCTGCACTATCACCGAATACTACCAAACCTTCCCCCGAGTTATAGCCAAACATCTGGAAATCATATGTGGACCCTCAATGCTTCTTTATTTCTGCGTCAAACTGTCCGCCAAATGCACTGCATGGTCCCTGTCCTCATTTCAGTCTTTGGGGGTAACAACAACATAAAATATGGATATACAACTATGGAAGATATCACTTTATAAATATCCTAAAAGCAGATGAATTGGGATGTGAGCAGGAGGCCCAATCAGAACTGCAGATTTTGGCTTCTGAATAGTCCTCCTACTCACCTTCCCCCCCAATCCCTCCATAGAAAAAGATATTACCTCCGTAAAAAATTCTCCTTCTCCGTCCCCGTCAGCTTGTTTATATAAACCCATCTTGCAAAATTAAATTTAATGTTTCCACTTAGTGCAAGTCTTGGGGCAATCATGCGCGTTATCTACACTTAGCTAGGCTGCCCCCCATCTGACTACGTCTTTATGGGCGGTATTCCCATACGGATATCTGTAAGACCATCATCAGCGGTCAGATGACATCATATAGTATGGTCATTAATGGACCTTCCGTGTAGAGGAGCTACAGAATGGGACCTCTGCATTTACCTGTACGCGTTGCTGTCTATCAGAGCGATTTGGTCCAGCGGCATCACACACAGGAAATAGCCCAGCGACACCAGCTCAGTGTCCAATAAGGTGCTGGGGGACCTGGAGCCCAGGTAGATTTTAAGGATGTTGGTTGCTTGTGTCGTATACTGAGAAGGATACAGAGAACAATCAGCTCATCCATGTAACTGACATATAAACACAGTATCAGCTGACAGGGACCCCTGAGTTCCTCCTATGCCGGCTCTCACGGTCACAGGATGTAACTATACTGGTGATGTTTTGGTTTGAGATGTGTAATATAATAATATATTCCACCTGTAATAAACGCCATTTGGCTGCGGAATTTCACGTGTTTTCCCGGGGAGTATTCAGACTTTACTATCTCCCATCCCCAGTAAAGAATGATTTACTATGATTGTCACAGCTCTAAATATAGACTAAAAAGCACCCGATGTGTGATATTCACAGTGCAAGGCACGAGAAGCCGCACTTGGAGTTTGTATAACTGGAATTTCCCACCTCTATGAGATGTTCTGCTGAGAATTTAAATTTGCTCATCCAAATTCTGTGGCTAACGGGCTCCAGGATACCTCCCTGTAACATGATTCGGTGGAGAGATGGGAACAGGCTGGATGAGAATATGGGTCCCGATCTACCTCTTATACACCAACTAGCAGTCTCATGATCCTTATAGATATATAGATATCCCTGCCTCCTACCTCCTGGCACCGCATCTGATAACCAACCCTGGGCACTCAGCTTCCTAACCAGACCCAACCCCATGACTGACCTCCTACCTCCTGGCATCGCATCTAATAACCAACCCTGGGCACTCAGCTTCCTAACCAGACCCAACCCCATGACTGACCTCCTACCTCCTGGCACCGCTTCTGATAACTAACCCTGGGCACTCAGCTTCCTAACCGTATCCAACCCTATGACTGACATCCTAACTCCTGGCACCGCATCTGATAACCAACCCTGGGCACTCAGCTTCCTAACCGTACCCAACCCCATGACTGACATCCTACCTCCTGGCACCACATCTGATAACCAACCCTGGGCACTCAGCTTCCTAACCAGACCCAACCCCATGACTGACCTCCTACCTCCTGGCACCGCATCCAATTACCAACCCTGGGCACTCAGCTTCCTAACCAGACCCAACCCCATGACTGACCTCCTGGCACTGCATCTGATAACCAACCATGGGCACTCCGATTCCTAACCAGACCCAACCCCATGACTGACCTCCTGGCACCGCTTCTGATAACTAACCCTGGGCACTCAGCTTCCTAACTGTACCCAACCCCATGACTGACATCCTAACTCCTGGCACCGCATCTGATAACCAACCCTGGGCACTCAGCTTCCTAACCAAACCCAACCCCATGACTGACATCCTAACTCCTGGCACTGCATCTGATAACCAACCCTGGGCACTCAGCTTCCTAACCAGACCCAACCCCATGACTGACCTCCTAACTCCTGGCACCGCATCTGATAACCAACCCTGGGCACTCAGCTTCCTAACCAGACCCAACCCCATGACTGACCTCCTACCTCCTGGCACCGCATCTGATAACCAACCCTGGGCACTCAGCTTCCTAACCGTACTCAACCTATTGAGTGACATCCTAACTCCTGGCACCGCATCTGATAACCAACCCTGGGAACTCAGCTTCCTAACTGGACCCAACCCCATGACTGACATCCTAACTCCTGGCATCTGATAACCAACCCTGGGAACTCAGCTTCCTAACTGGACCCAACCCCATTACTGACATCCTAACTCCTGGCACCGCATCTGATAACCAACCCTGGGAACTCAGCTTCCTAACTGGACCCAACCCCATGACTGACATCCTAACTCCTGGCACCGCATCTGATAACCAACCCTGGGAACTCAGCTTCCTAACTGGACTCAACCCCATGACTGACATCCTAATTCCTGGCATCTGATAACCAACCCTGGGCACTCAGCTTCCTAACCGGACCCAACCCCATGACTGACCTCCTAACTCCTGGCACCGCATCTGATAACCAACCCTGGGCACTCAGCTTCCTAACCAAACCCAACCCCATGACTGACATCCTAATTCCTGGCACTGCATCTGATAACCAACCCTGGGCACTCAGCTTCCTAACCAGACCCAACCCCATGACTGACCTCCTAACTCCTGGCACCGCTTCTGATAACTAACCCTGGGCACTCAGCTTCCTAACCGTACCCAACCCTATGACTGACATCCTAACTCCTGGCACCGCATCTGATAACCAACCCTGGGCACTCAGCTTCCTAACCGTACCCAACCCCATGACTGACATCCTACCTCCTGGCACCACATCTGATAACCAACCCTGGGCACTCAGCTTCCTAACCAGACCCAACCCCATGACTGACCTCCTACCTCCTGGCACCGCATCCAATTACCAACCCTGGGCACTCAGCTTCCTAACCAGACCCAACCCCATGACTGACCTCCTGGCACTGCATCTGATAACCAACCATGGGCACTCCGATTCCTAACCAGACCCAACCCCATGACTGACCTCCTGGCACCGCTTCTGATAACTAACCCTGGGCACTCAGCTTCCTAACTGTACCCAACCCCATGACTGACATCCTAACTCCTGGCACCGCATCTGATAACCAACCCTGGGCACTCAGCTTCCTAACCAAACCCAACCCCATGACTGACATCCTAACTCCTGGCACTGCATCTGATAACCAACCCTGGGCACTCAGCTTCCTAACCAGACCCAACCCCATGACTGACCTCCTAACTCCTGGCACCGCATCTGATAACCAACCCTGGGCACTCAGCTTCCTAACCAGACCCAACCCCATGACTGACCTGCTACCTCCTGGCACCGCATCTGATAACCAACCCTGGGCACTCAGCTTCCTAACCGTACTCAACCTATTGAGTGACATCCTAACTCCTGGCACCGCATCTGATAACCAACCCTGGGAACTCAGCTTCCTAACTGGACCCAACCCCATGACTGACATCCTAACTCCTGGCATCTGATAACCAACCCTGGGAACTCAGCTTCCTAACTGGACCCAACCCCATGACTGACCTCCTAACTCCTGGCACCGCATCTGATAACCAACCCTGGGCACTCAGCTTCCTAACCAAACCCAACCCCATGACTGACATCCTAATTCCTGGCACTGCATCTGATAACCAACCCTGGGCACTCAGCTTCCTAACCAGACCCAACCCCATGACTGACCTCCTAACTCCTGGCACCGCTTCTGATAACTAACCCTGGGCACTCAGCTTCCTAACCGTACCCAACCCTATGACTGACATCCTAACTCCTGGCACCGCATCTGATAACCAACCCTGGGCACTCAGCTTCCTAACCGTACCCAACCCCATGACTGACATCCTACCTCCTGGCACCACATCTGATAACCAACCCTGGGCACTCAGCTTCCTAACCAGACCCAACCCCATGACTGACCTCCTACCTCCTGGCACCGCATCCAATTACCAACCCTGGGCACTCAGCTTCCTAACCAGACCCAACCCCATGACTGACCTCCTGGCACTGCATCTGATAACCAACCATGGGCACTCCGATTCCTAACCAGACCCAACCCCATGACTGACCTCCTGGCACCGCTTCTGATAACTAACCCTGGGCACTCAGCTTCCTAACTGTACCCAACCCCATGACTGACATCCTAACTCCTGGCACCGCATCTGATAACCAACCCTGGGCACTCAGCTTCCTAACCAAACCCAACCCCATGACTGACATCCTAACTCCTGGCACTGCATCTGATAACCAACCCTGGGCACTCAGCTTCCTAACCAGACCCAACCCCATGACTGACCTCCTAACTCCTGGCACCGCATCTGATAACCAACCCTGGGCACTCAGCTTCCTAACCAGACCCAACCCCATGACTGACCTGCTACCTCCTGGCACCGCATCTGATAACCAACCCTGGGCACTCAGCTTCCTAACCGTACTCAACCTATTGAGTGACATCCTAACTCCTGGCACCGCATCTGATAACCAACCCTGGGAACTCAGCTTCCTAACTGGACCCAACCCCATGACTGACATCCTAACTCCTGGCATCTGATAACCAACCCTGGGAACTCAGCTTCCTAACTGGACCCAACCCCATGACTGACCTCCTAACTCCTGGCACCGCATCTGATAACCAACCCTGGGCACTCAGCTTCCTAACCGTACTCAACCTATTGACTGACATCCTAACTCCTGGCACCGCATCTGATAACCAACCCTGGGAACTCAGCTTCCTAACTGGACCCAACCCCATGACTGACATCCTAACTCCTGGCACCGCATCTGATAACCAACCCTGGAAACTCAGCTTCCTAACTGGACCCAACCCCATGACTGACATCCTAACTCCTGGCACCGCATCTGATAACCAACCCTGGGCACTCAGCTTCCTAACCAGACCCAACCCCATGACTGACATCCTAATTCCTGGCATCTGATAACCAACCCTGGGCACTCAGCTTCCTAACCAGACCCAACCCCATGACTGACCTCCTACCTCCTGGCACCGCATCTAATTACCAACCCTGGGCACTCAGCTTCCTAACCGGACTCAACCCCATGACTAAATTCCTATGTCAAGTGGGGTAGTCTCCTGACCCCATCTTGGCATGCTACATACAACAAGGTAGTACCCCAACACAGTCCCATGGTAAGCCCAGCCAGACCACATAATGTCCCCTTCAGGGCCATGTTAGGTTTGTGGTGGCTCTGGGGTAACTAATATGTGAGGGTCCCCTGATTTATCTATGTAACAAGGCTACAGGTATATTACATAAGGGAATGACAGAAGAGGCCTGTTCTCTGTTGGCATCAGCATATTGGCCGGGGTGCTGCCATGTCAGATGCTGGGAAAGGAAGCATTCAGTTACACCTGATACAAAGGTGTAGTCAGGCTGATCCTCCCATTCTACTTCTATACGAAAATTAAACATTTGAGTTTCCCATTACTACTCAGTGCAGTGTTAGGCCCGGTGGCAGACAAATGGTTAACGTGGCATACTGTAATCACTCTTACACTGGTGCTCGCCCACTCGCTGTAGCCAGAGATTTCCGCCATTGTGTCAGTGTCCACTTGGGAGAAAAAAGAGGTGACTTCAGATCCCGTGAACCCCAAATTTATCCTCATCAGAGACACGATCTGAGCATTAGTTATGGAACCACTAAAAACCTGGACACAGAAAGGACGGATCAGCTTAATACACCAGCTCTAAATACAGCACATCAACATCTACAGAGAATCCTAACCTCTCCTGAGACCTTTATATCATCCAGCCAAAGTTACACAGGGCCACTGTTCTAATTATACTGATAGAAAGCCTGATCTGTCTGCTCCTCTCATACGACATCACTGCAATTGGGAATGAGACACAAGGGAGATAGATATGGAAAGTACTAAGGCACGTATTATATAGAGGACATTTTCTTATTAGTGGTCCAGGGATTCAAGGTAACAGACAGATCTTATACTATTGTAAGGGCCAACATTTCATACCTGAATAATGATGGCTCATTGTATCTCTGAGAAGCCAGAGATATAATATATATAATATATATAATATATAGTGACTGCATGTAATTCAGAGCCGAGTCGCCTTCCAGCACGGTGTCAGAAGATTTCGGCACAGTGAATGGTAATGATTCATGCCCTCGCTCTGCCCGTTCTCTAGCCATGGCCCCCTGGCCAATGGCCACATTAGGTGCAAGCAAATATGGAGGAAGAATGGAAATGTGCCGCTCTTTCCCCCATATTTGTCTTAATGCACAGGATGAATACATGCAGCATGGATGAACTGCTAAATATTGCCATATATCTATTCCCCAAGGAGCAGCCCTGGTAGAATCCAGCAATTTCATGCGCAGTGGTGAAGAAGCCTCCATCGTACAGCACCCACCTGCATAGCTTTACCCTTCAGTGCAGACTGCTGGTCCCAGGAGAAGGACGTGACTGCGCCCAGAGTCGGTAGACCATCCAGGAAGGTCTGGTTAGGGAGACAGGACAGCTGGGTTGGGCTCCACATCGAGTTAGAGTCCCCCAGCTGCTGAATGATGTCCAGCGTTGGTGTCACAACATTAGTGCAGTCTGTAATATGAATACGCAGGGTGTAATAAGAATACGCAGGGTGTAATATGAATACGCAGGGTGTAATAAGAATACGCAGGGTGTAATAAGAATACGCAGGGTGTAATAAGAATACGCAGGGTGTAATATGAATACGCAGGGTGTAATAAGAATACGCAGGGTGTAATATGAATACGCAGGGTGTAATATGAATACGCAGGGTGTAATATGAATACGCAGGGTGTAATATGAATACGCAGGGTGTAATAAGAATACGCAGGGTGTAATATGAATACGCAGGGTGTAATATGAATACGCAGGGTGTAATAAGAATACGCAAGGTGTAATATGAATACGCAGGGTGTAATATGAATACGCAGGGTGTAATAAGAATACGCAGGGTGTAATATGAATACGCAGGGTGTAATAAGAATACGCAGGGTGTAATATGAATACGCAGGGTGTAATATGAATACGCAGGGTGTAATATGAATACGCAGGGTGTAATATGAATACGCAGGGTGTAACTCATCCTATATCTATATAAATGTAGATTTACACTGACCTATAAACATATATTTATATACAGTACTCACAGAACATACCCCGTTATATATATATATAATTCAGTCACCTCTCTGATGACCTCTTCTGTCTTTCAGCTACTTCTTATCTAGCTACAACTCTCATTTCCTGATTTGGAAACGTGGTTTTTTTGGAATTTTTGGTTGCTGTCAATGTCCCTGTTTTTATAGCTGGATAAAAAATATAAAACATAAAATTCCCCAAAAAATTGCTAGATTGTACATATATCCATTATACAGCAGCTTGTGTCCAGGGATCTGATTTGAGTTGCAGATGAATGGATTTGTGTGATGTAAAGATACTCCTTGGTGTAAGTCAATGTACTCAGCATATGTGTAGAGCTTGTATTTAGAGGTATACGGCTGGGATATTATCCTGCGTACTGATGGGTCAGTATCCTGCGTACTGATGGGTCAGTATCCTGCGTACTGATGAGTTATTATCCTGCGTACTGATGGGTCAGTATCCTGCGTACTGATGGGTCAGTGTGCTGCGTACTGATGGGTTATTATCCTGCGTACTGATGGGTCAGTATCCTGCGTACTGATGGGTTAGTGTGCTGTGTACTGATGGGTCATTATCCTGCGTACTGATGGGTCAGTATCCTGCGTACTGATGGGTTAGTGTGCTGTGTACTGATGGGTCAGTATCCTGCGTACTGATAAATCAATATCCTGCGTACTGATGGGTTAGTGTGCTGCGTACTGATGGGTCAGTATCCTGCGTACTGATGGGTCAGTATCCTGCGTACTGATGGGTCAGTATCCTGCGTACTGATGAGTTATTATCCTGCGTACTGATGGGTCAGTATCCTGCGTACTGATGGGTTAGTGTGCTGTGTACTGATGGGTCAGTATCCTGCGTACTGATAAGTCAATATCCTGCGTACTGATGGGTTAGTGTGCTGCGTACTGATGGGTCAGTATCCTGCGTACTGATGGGTTATTATCCTGCGTACTGATGGGTTATTATCCTGTGTACTGATGGGTCAGTATCCTGCGTACTGATGGGTTATTATCCTGCGTACTGATGGGTCAGTATCCTGCGTACTGATGGGTCAGTATCCTGCATACTGATGGGTCAGTATCCCGCATACTGATGGGTTATTATCCCGCGTACTGATGGGTTATTACCCTGCGTACTGATGGGTTATTATCCTACGTACTGATGGGACAGTATCCTGCGTACTGATGGGTCAGTATCCTGCGTACTGATGGGTTATTATCCTGCGTACTGATGGGTCATTATCCTGCGTACTGATGGGTCAGTATCCTGCGTACTGATGGGTCAGTATCCTACGTACTGATGGGTCAGTATCCTACGTACTGATGGGTTATTATCCTACATACTGATGGGTCAGTACCCTGCGTACTGATGGGTTATTATCCCGCGTACTGATGGGTTATTACCCTGCGTACTGATGGGTTATTATCCTACGTACTGATGGGACAGTATCCTGCGTACTGATGGGTCAGTATCCTGCGTACTGATGGGTTATTATCCTGCGTACTGATGGGTCAGTATCCTGCATACTGATGGGTTATTATCCCGCGTACTGATGGGTTATTACCCTGCGTACTGATGGGTTATTATCCTACGTACTGATGGGACAGTATCCTGCGTACTGATGGGTCAGTATCCTGCGTACTGATGGGTTATTATCCTGCGTACTGATGGGTCATTATCCTGCGTACTGATGGGTCAGTATCCTGCGTACTGATGGGTCAGTATCCTACGTACTGATGGGTCAGTATCCTGCGTACTGATGGGTCAGTATCCTGCATACTGATGGGTCAGTATCCTGCGTACTGATGGGTTATTACCCTGCGTACTGATGGGTTATTATCCTACGTACTGATGGGACAGTATCCTGCGTACTGATGGGTCAGTATCCTGCGTACTGATGGGTTATTATCCTGCGTACTGATGGGTCATTATCCTGCGTACTGATGGGTCAGTATCCTGCGTACTGATGGGTCAGTATCCTACGTACTGATGGGTCAGTATCCTACGTACTGATGGGTTATTATCCTACATACTGATGGGTCAGTACCCTGCGTACTGATGGGTTATTATCCTGCGTATTGATGGGTTATTATCCTGCGTACTGATGGGTTAGTGTCCTGCGTACTGATGGGTCAGTATCCTGCGTACTGATGGGTTATTATCCTACGTACTGATGGGTTATTATCCTACGTACTGATGGGTTATTATCCTACGTACTGATGGGTCAGTACCCTGCGTACTGATGGGTTATTATCCTGTGTATTGATGGGTCAGTATCCTGCGTACTGATGGGTCAGTATCCTGCGTACTGATGAGTTATTATCCTGCGTACTGATGGGTCAGTATCCTGCGTACTGATGGGTCAGTGTGCTGCGTACTGATGGGTTATTATCCTGCGTACTGATGGGTCAGTATCCTGCGTATTGATGGGTTAGTGTGCTGTGTACTGATGGGTCATTATCCTGCGTACTGATGGGTCAGTATCCTGCGTACTGATGGGTTAGTGTGCTGTGTACTGATGGGTCAGTATCCTGCGTACTGATGGGTCAGTGTGCTGCGTACTGATGGGTTATTATCCTGCGTACTGATGGGTCAGTATCCTGCGTACTGATGGGTTAGTGTGCTGTGTACTGATGGGTCATTATCCTGCGTACTGATGGGTCAGTATCCTGCGTACTGATGGGTCAGTATCCTCTGTACTGATGGGTTATTATCCTGCGTACTGATGGGTCAGTATCCTGCGTACTGATGGGTCAGTATCCTGTGTACTGATGGGTCAGTATCCTGCGTACTGATGGGTCAGTATCCTGCGTACTGATGGGTCAGTATCCTGCGTACTGATGGGTCAGTATCCTGCGTACTGATGGGTTATTATCCTGCGTACTGATGGGTTATTATCCTGCATACTGATGGGTCAGTATCCTGCATACTGATGGGTTATTGTCCTGCGTACTGATGGGTTATTGTCCTGCGTACTGATGGGTCAGTATCCTGCGTACTGATGGGTCAGTATCCTGCGTACTGATGGGTCAGTATCCTGTGTACTGATGGGTTATTATCCTGCGTACTGATGGGTCAGTATCCTACGTACTGATGGGTCAGTATCCTACGTACTGATGGGTTATTATCCTACGTACTGATGGGTCAGTACCCTGCGTACTGATGGGTTATTATCCTGCGTATTGATGGGTTAGTGTCCTGCGTACTGATGGGTTAGTGTCCTGCGTACTGATGGGTCAGTATCCTGCGTACTGTTGGGTCATTATCCTGCGTACTGATGGGTCAGTATCCTGCGTACTTGTGGGTCAGTATTCGGTGTGTGGATAGCTGTATGGTGACAGTAACACATCTCTTGGTCTGTGTGTTTCACCTCCTGATAGGATGGCCTGGACAGATGGAGGAGCAGCATTATGAGAGCGGTGAGTAACATGTATGTACCCACATGGAAAATTTAGATTTTATCTTTTCAGGATGTGATTATTTAACTGGGACTGAGGGGTGCAGAACGCTCTAAGTTTGTCAGGCGGCCTCATAGCTCTTTGATCACATTTATTTCTCTGCAGCAACAGAAGAACAAATCCCTAGGACACCATTAACAGGGAACTTATAGGCTACATTCTGCCCTATCAGCGCGTCACATAGCGTATAACTGATACCTGCCGCCCTTCTCCTCCGTGCACTCGGAGATCCATTGTAAATGTCCGAGATCTTCCCAGCCAGAATGGTCATATTCGGCATGTTGTTAAATGCGGGGATGCTGGAGGAAGTGCTGAAGCTTGTGGCAGAGGATATAATTGATATAAGGGCGACTTTAACATTCTCCTGTCAGAGAAATATGAGAAGATTAAAGCCATAGAAACATCAAATATCATAGAGTGACAAGAGGAGCCATCCTGCCATACAGCCCTCTCTGCACAGATAAAGTACTGTTACACTATACCATATATCATACAGTGACTGGCACAGCCATCCTGCCATACAGCCCTCTCTGCACAGATAAAGTACTGTTACACCATACCATATATCATACAGTGACTGGCACAGCCATCCTGCCATACAGCCCTCTCTGCACAGATAAAGTACTGTTACACCATACCATATATCATACAGTGACTGGCACAGCCATCATGCTATACAGCCCTCTCTGCACAGAGATAAAGTATTTGTACATGATACCATATATCATACAGTGACTGGCACAGCCAGATGGAATGGGCACAAATGATTTACATAAGGTGAACATCACACAGTAAATCAGTGTGTTTAGTGATTACGAGGAATTTCCAAATTAGAGTCATGTGATAGAAAAGGGTGTGACCTCTTTACAGCATACACAGACATTGGTCAGAATATCACAAATGTGACATTGCAGAACGGAAACATTTTTTGGTACATATCGAGTTGGATGCATTTTTACCTCAGCCGTACAATACATAGAAAAAGATGCAGGCAAAAAAAAGAGTATTTACATGTATATTATACTGGTAAATGTATTGATGCCTATGAAGGTGGCCATTATCACGGAGACCAAAATTTAATCAAAGACTGACAGGTAAGACAACATGACTTTAGTAATGGAGACAGACTTTAGAGATTCATTAGCTGCTTTTCTTTAACGCATAGTTGCCTACTCTCCCTGAAAGTCCGGAAGACTCCCACATTTCAGGGAGACCTCCTGGGAGAGCAGTACAACCTCCCGGTTCTCGCCCCCGCAATAGATAAGTTGGGGGAGGGCTTAATGACGCAAATATTGTGTCATAGCCCCACCCCTTGCTGTAATTGGCCAAAATTGTGACAACTGTTTAGGGGGTGGGGCCAACATGATGCAATTAATCAAGCCCCGCCCCTGCATGCCCACCTCCCCCGGGATCTCCCTGAAACCAACGAGGAAAAGTATGGTTCAGATATATATCATAATTATTACCGTGTTTGGAATCTTGGCCATATCTTGTGCGCTGAGTGTGGCAGCCAGGACTCCCAGTGCTGATAGTGTTACGTCTGTCCATGTAGCGGTGTCCCTGCCAGGAAAATATATAACTATCATACAAAGTAAGACTAATATACAGTATGTACATAATGTCTGTATAATTGGTGAGTTCTGTGTATTATAAGGATTGAGGCACCATCTAATGTAAACTCACCTCACAATTGTGTGACCAGTATAAAAGCTGTGGGCTTCATCTCAAATCATCATCATCATCATTTATTTATATAGCGCCAACAAACTCTGTAGCGCTTTACAATTAGGAACAAACAGTAATAAAACAATACTGGGTAATACATACAGAGAGGTAAGAGGGCCCTGCTCACAGGCTTACAATCTATGGGACATGGTCACATAATGCATGGGAAACTTCTAATACCCATATAATTTACAGCAGGAAGATCATTATCACATATATAACCATCTATACACCCACCTGCATACAAATGAATGTGACATTGTTGTGCTGTGCCCAGACCCGCATGTCTGTTTAACAAGACGAAGACAGCACTTTATAGCCAGTATAATGGATATGTGATTCAGAATGGATGGTGACTGTCATCATATTATGTATTATGTAGAACTGTCAGAGGAAGTTCCTCAACACACAATATGGGGCGAGAGGGGCGACACACGCCAGGTGGTCGTGATCTCAGAGTAAGAACTTACATAATAAAGAAATTACTTGTAGTTTGCTTTACCCAACACATCATAAAATGATTGCTCCAAACTTAATCTTATGTATTACATTTATCCCCAGAATAATTAGCACAGTTGGTGCCACCCTGAAACCAGCTAATTTACCCCGACGTATCCACATACTGACGTTATCTTATGTTGCTATACAGCAGAGGAGACTAGATGAGTTAGAGGAGATGTACAGTACCACGCGTGTAATAGTGGGGACATGTATGTAACACTGGAGCTTGCCTGATATTTCTGTTATTGCCCACAGCGACTCTATATCTAAATCATGTTACATACATCTAAAGAACATTTCTAGAATACGCACATATCTCACACAAGACACTGCATCGACTATTGCAATTCCCTCCTTACTGGTCTTCCCAAAGTCAGACTTGAACCTCTACAATCTATTTTGCACGCAGCGGCTAGATTGATTTTCCTTACTAACCGTTATTCCTCTGCTGAGTCACTCTGTCAGTCTCTACATTGGCTGCCTGTATATCAACGAATCCAATATAAAATTCTTCTACTAACATACAAGGCCATCAACAAAATTGCACCAACATACATCTCCTCACTTGTCTCAAAATATCTCACTACTCGACACTTCTGTTCTGCACAAGATCTACGTCTCTCCTCCACTCTCATAACATCCTCCCATTCTCAGTTACAGGACTTTTTTCGGGCTGCACCCACTTTGTGGAATTCCCTCCCACGCACAGTAAGACTTTCCTCTAGTCTTCAAACCTTTAAGCGTTCTCTGAAAACCCACCTCCTCAGACAAGCTTATAGTATTCCTTTACCACCCTCTTAATCTCCCTCAGTTACCCTATTACCACCCTCTACACAGCTAACGCAAACAACAACCCTCTGACCAACATTGCTGTGTGACTGATCACACAGCCCTCTAAACACTTTGTATCCTTTGCAGTCTGGCTGGTCCATTGTGCAATATGATGTAGCACATGTTCTTGTGTTTCAAACTCCCACTGTCCTATAGATTGTAAGCCTGCGAGCAGGGTTCTCTTACCTCTGTCTGTATGTGTGTATTACCCAGTAGTATTGTCTTATTAATGTTTGTTCCCAATTGTAAAGTGCTACAATTGATGTTGATGATGATGATGGATCCCGGAGTGCTGATGTGATCTCTTCACCCACCGGGGTTACCTGATGTTACACATTATAAGAATGCGACACACATTTTCTAGGTTTTCTTAGCAATAGCTGTCATGACAAACACTCTATAATGGACATTATAACTATATCTTGTATGCAGACATTGTGGGATACATCAGATGTATAATTAACAGATAACAATAAATGGTAAATAACTCATCCTCACTTGAACACCTGGAGAATCTGCTGTCTCACGGCGTCCTTCAAAGGTCCTTCAAATTTCCCACAAGCCATTAGTTGCTGCATGATGCCCTTGAAGAGCGCGGACGGCAGACTGCTGACCTCTGGCGCACCGAAGACACAAACCATATTACCCAGTGACTGCGCCTGGTCCACAGTCAGAATCTGCATCTGTGTCATGTTCTAAAACAGAATACACTTACTGTCAGTAAACATGTCACAGATCGCCTGATGGACGGATAATCCCCCAGACAATGATGGAGCCTCATTACAGGAACGCTCTGCCCCTTAATCACTAAATAGGGATTGCCTCCATAATTGATATGTGCCTCCTCTTCTGTTCTGAATCACAGCGTGCGCTTCAAACTATCTAACCTATCAGAAGCAAGTCCAAAAATTAAAAACTGCTTTTTTTTCTAGCCGTTTGGAACAAACGGACGGTGGTTTCGATGTTTTAAAACCGCCACAAATCAGCGCTGTTTAACACTTCAGCCTTAAACCACCCGATAGTAAATGAGGCATTTTGAAGCAAACTGTGCTGTCTCGTCTAAAATGACAGAGAAGAAGTTTACTCAGAATATCAGCCATGTTGTTCCTTGTGTGATACCATATTTATGTGAAAGCCTGTCCCACAGTACAAGTCACTCATTTTATTTAGTGGATAAAGTAAAATGAATCATTATTATTCACGTTTCTGCACTCAGTATAACCAATACATTATCGTACACTATCAGACACTGAAGGGTACTCTCATGCCTGCAGATTGTTCTGTTATTCTGAGAATTTAGAAATATTCAGTCTTTTCGCTGCAGGAAGGGACTTATTGATAAATACTAATAAATAAGTCCTTTCTCCAGTACTAAAACTGATTTATATTATAAACACTAATCCCTCAATAAAATAGTCACTTATCAACAGGGGCACCAAAAGTAGAGGGGAAGCAGGGGCAAGATACCAGGCCCTGCGCAGTGGGAGGAGCCTCCAATCTGGTGGGGCCAAGCCCCTTTCTGCGGCAATGAAGAGTCTGCAAGAAGTTGCTACACCGGGGGTCCGAAATTCCTCGTGGCCACCCTGCTAATGGCAACAATTTAAAAGACCATCACCCGGGTAGCTGAGCTATCATTGTTTAACATTAATATTGTATCACCGAAACTTCACACCTCTGCGGAATTCAATGTCACTGCAGAGTCACACATCTGTATGTCAAGGTTTACGAATAATCCTAATATAGAGAGAAATGTGCAGATGAATGACACATTTCTAACACTGATAGATATTCCTCCGGGCTCCAGTACATGACCATCTACACCGTTACTTCTTCCTCGTCTTCTCCGGGATATTTACCAGGCAGATCTTGATATAGCTGAGCAGATCGACGCGGCGTGAGGCCTTTCTGGCCAGAAAAGTAATATCTGCGGCTCCCAGTAGTTGCAGAATGTTTGGGCAGGTGGAGACTGGAATCTGCTTTAATACAGCTAATGGCCTACAAGAAGTAATACATAGAGATAGTCAGTCTGTCTGCAGGGGCTGAGGAGTGTGTCAGTCCCACAACGTGTCATACAATGACTATACTGCAAATGGACTATACAACTGAACTGATTAATAAAACACAGAAATGTATAAAGTCAGACATAACAATAAACCTAAAGGAAAACTGCAAATATAGCCATATTGTATCAATGATCTCCTCATTGTCTAGTTCGATGCCAGCAGTTACCCTCCAATGCTGGGGCCCCGTTCAGACACCTTCCTTCTCCAGTCACCAGAACTTTCTCTGATCCCCCACTCTCCTTCTAGTCTCTGACTCTCCCTCTCCAGTCTCTGACTCTCCCCCTCCAGTCTCTGACTCTCCCCCCTCCAGTCTCTGACTCTCCCCCCTCCAGTCTCTGACTCTCCCCCCTCCAGTCTCTGACTCTCCCCCTCCAGTCTCTGATCCCCTGCTCTCCTTCTAGTCTCTGACTCTCCCCCTCCAGTCTCTGACTCTCCCCCTCCAGTCTCTGATCCCCTGCTCTCCTTCTAGTCTCTGACTCTCCCTCTCCAGTCTCTGACTCTCCCTCTCCAGTCTCTGACTCTCCCTCTCCAGTCTCTAACTCTCCCTCTCCAGTCTCTGACTCTCCCTCTCCAGTCTCTGATTCCCTGCTCTCCTTCTAGTCTCTGACTCTCCCTCTCCAGTCTCTAACTCTCTCCCTCTAGTCTCTGACTCTCTTGCTCTAACTCCAGTCTCCTGCTTCCGGTCTTAGACTCTAATATCAGGTTCCTGCTTTCCC
This sequence comes from Mixophyes australis, assembly GCA_036250195.1. Classification (NCBI taxonomy): domain Eukaryota; kingdom Metazoa; phylum Chordata; class Amphibia; order Anura; family Limnodynastidae; genus Mixophyes; species Mixophyes australis. The sequence goes on along the minus strand of JAVHZZ010000011.1, from coordinate 1,977,617 downwards.
TCCAATATCTGACTTTCTCTCCAGTCTCCTGCTCTAACTCCAGTCTCTGACTCTCTCTCCAGTCTCTGACTCACCCTCCAGTCTCTGACTCTCCTTCCTGTCTCTAAATCTCCCCCCAGTCTCTGACTCTCCCTCCAGTCTCGCTCCTGTTTTCTGCTCTAACTCCAGTCTCTGACTCTCCCTCCAGACTCTGAATCTCCCTCCAGTCTCCTGCTCTAACTCCAGTCTCTGACTCTCCCTCCTGTCGTGACTCGCCCTCCAGTCTCGCTCCTGTTTTCCACTCTAACTCCAGTCTCTGACTCTCCCTCCAGACTCCTGCTCTCGATCTAGTGTCTGACCCTCTCTCTAGTCTCTGACTCTCCCTCCTATCTCTGACTCTCTCCCTCCAGTCTCTGACTCTCTCCCTCCAGTCTCACTTCTATTTTCCGCTCTAGCTCCAGTCTCCTGTTTTAACTCCAGTCTCTGACTCTCCCTCCAGTCTCCTGATTTCCTTCCAGTCCCCGACTCTCCCTCCAGTCCCCGACTCTCCCTCCAGTCCCCGACTCTCCCTCCTGGCTTTGACTCTCCTTCCAGTCCCTGACTCTCCCTCCAGTCCCTGACTCTCCCTCCAGTCCCTGACTCTCCCTCCAGTCCCCGACTCTCCCTCCTGGCTCCTGCTCTCCTTCCAGTCCCTGACTCTCCCTCCAGTCTCCTGCTCTCCTTCCAGTCCCTGACTCTCCCTCCAGTCTCTGACTCTCCCTCCAGTCCCCGACTCTCCCTCCTGGCTTCGACTCTCCCTCCAGTCCCCGACTCTCCCTCCAGTCTCTGACTCTCCCTCCAGTCCCTGACTCTCCCTCCAGTCTCCTGCTCTCCTTCCAGTCTCTGACTCTCTCTCCAGTCTCTGACCCTCTCTCCAGTCTCTGACCCTCTCTCCAGTCTCTGACCCTCTCTCCAGTCTCTGACCCTCTCTCCAGTCTCTGACCCTCTCTCCAGTCTCTGACCCTCTCTCCAGTCTCCCGCTCTAACTCCAGTCTCAGACTCCAATAATTGGTTCCCGCTCTCCCTCTGGTCTCTAGAGTGTCTAATCTGTAGTCTCTCAGTACATATAGCATAAGACACCTGTCTTATTCCTCTTCTAGCACAATACCATTTGTTGTCGGTCACTTATAGGATCGCACAGCTGAAAATGTCAGTATGAGAGAACTAGTAGCTATATTCTGAGGAACGTGTCAGGATCCAATACTACAACAAGTTTTGTCTTGGTAGCAATTTCTTATATACATACTAAAAAGAAAATTGCTTATATCCAGGTCACTACATGCTACTAAATTGTCACAACTTGTAAAATTGGGACTTTTAGATATAATGTATGTCTATCAATGATTTCACAGTAGATCAACTGACCTTTTTAGTACAGTTTTAGTGTAAATTTAATTTTAACCCAAAATATTGGCGATCTGTGTAAATGGAAGTGGAGATATAAAATACACAATGAGACGTCATTTACCAGCCGATAAAATATAGCTCAGTCTCCAAAGAGAAGCCGTTTGCTGCCAATGAAAACATTTTAGCTCAAGATTACATTTAAGTAAATCATATAGAAATAATTATATTTGAATGTAATTGCTGGCACGAGAGGGACAATGCTGACTTCCCAGCTACAGTCTAATATATGATGAGGTTATCGTCTGTTACCGCCAGCAGCGGAGGTTATCCTCTGTTACCGTCAGCAGCGGAGGTTATCGTCTGTTACCGCCAGCAGCGGAGGTTATCGCCTTATACCGCCAGCAGCGGAGGTTATCGTCTGTTACCGCCAGCAGCGGAGGTTATCGTCTTATACCGCCAGCAGCGGAGGTTATCGTCTGGTACCGCCAGCAGCGGAGGTTATCGTCTGTTACCGCCAGCAGCGGAGGTTATCGTCTGGTACCGCCAGCAGCGGAGGTTATCGTCTGGTACCGCCAGCAGCGGAGGTTATCGTCTGGTACCGCCAGCAGCGGAGGTTATCGTCTGGTACCGCCAGCAGCGGAGGTTATCGTCTGTTACCGCCAGCAGCGGAGGTTATCGTCTGTTACCGCCAGCAGCGGAGGTTATCGTCTGTTACCGCCAGCAGCGGAGGTTATCCTCTGTTACCGCCAGCAGCGGAGGTTATCCTCTGTTACCGCCAGCAGCGGAGGTTATCCTCTGTTACCGCCAGCAGCGGAGGTTATCGTCTGTTACCGCCAGCAGCGGAGGTTATCGTCTGTTACCGCCAGCAGCGGAGGTTATCGTCTGTTACCGCCAGCAGCGGAGGTTATCGTCTGTTACCGCCAGCAGCGGAGGTTATCGTCTGTTACCGTCAGCAGCGGAGGTTATCGTCTGTTACCGCCAGCAGCGGAGGTTATCGCCTTATACCGCCAGCAGCGGAGGTTATCGTCTGTTACCGCCAGCAGCGGAGGTTATCGTCTGTTACCGCCAGCAGCGGAGGTTATCGTCTGTTACCGCCAGCAGCGGAGGTTATCGTCTGTTACCGCCAGCAGCGGAGGTTATCGTCTGTTACCGCCAGCAGCGGAGGTTATCGTCTGTTACCGCCAGCAGCGGAGGTTATCGTCTGTTACCGCCAGCAGCGGAGGTTATCGCCTTATACCGCCAGCAGCGGAGGTTATCGTCTGTTACCGCCAGCAGCGGAGGTTATCGTCTGTTACCGCCAGCAGCGGAGGTTATCGCCTTATACCGCCAGCAGCGGAGGTTATCGTCTGTTACCGCCAGCAGCGGAGGTTATCGCCTTATACCGCCAGCAGCGGAGGTTATCCTCTGTTACCGCCAGCAGCGGAGGTTATCGTCTGTTACCGCCAGCAGCGGAGGTTATCGTCTGTTACCGCCAGCAGCGGAGGTTATCGTCTGTTACCGCCAGCAGCGGAGGTTATCGTCTGTTAACGCCAGCAGCGGAGGTTATCGTCTGTTACCGCCAGCAGCGGAGGTTATCGTCTGGTACCGCCAGCAGCGGAGGTTATCGTCTGGTACCGCCAGCAGCGGAGGTTATCGTCTGTTACCGCCAGCAGCGGAGGTTATCCTCTGTTACCGCCAGCAGCGGAGGTTATCGCCTTATACCGCCAGCAGCGGAGGTTATCGTCTGTTACCGCCAGCAGCGGAGGTTATCCTCTGTTACCGTCAGCAGCGGAGGTTATCGCCTTATACCGCCAGCAGCGGAGGTTATCGTCTGTTACCGCCAGCAGCGGAGGTTATCGTCTGTTACCGCCAGCAGCGGAGGTTATCGCCTTATACCGCCAGCAGCGGAGGTTATCGTCTGTTACCGCCAGCAGCGGAGGTTATCCTCTGTTACCGCCAGCAGCGGAGGTTATCCTCTGGTACCGCCAGCAGCGGAGGTTATCGTCTGTTACCGCCAGCAGCGGAGGTTATCCTCTGTTACCGCCAGCAGCGGAGGTTATCGCCTTATACCGCCAGCAGCGGAGGTTATCCTCTGTTACCGCCAGCAGCGGAGGTTATCCTCTGTTACCGCCAGCAGCGGAGGTTATCCTCTGTTACCGCCAGCAGCGGAGGTTATCGTCTGTTACCGCCAGCAGCGGAGGTTATCCTCTGTTACCGCCAGCAGCGGAGGTTATCCTCTGTTACCGCCAGCAGCGGAGGTTATCCTCTGTTACCGCCAGCAGCGGAGGTTATCCTCTGTTACCGCCAGCAGCGGAGGTTATCCTCTGTTACCGCCAGCAGCGGAGGTTATCCTCTGTTACCGCCAGCAGCGGAGGTTATCCTCTGTTACCGCCAGCAGCGGAGGTTATCGTCTGTTACCTGTTACCGTATATACTCAAAGTATATATTGATGTGGCCGCATATTGAGGTATCTTATATAACTATAAAATACACCTATATGTCTGCAGCATTATACCCATGTCCTTTGTCCAATAATTAAATAATTGATTAAACATAGATCCAGTGTAATGAGGGGGAAGAATAAAGGTACTGGGGGCACATCACACTCTGCCAATGTGAGCGGTATCCTATATATTATAATGTGCAGTCCTCCTGCCCTTACCGTGGACGGCAGCGCTCACTATATAAACGCAGCTGTGAGTAGCAGAAGATCCACAATACTTACGGCTCATACAGTAAAAAGCCCTCCGGGATGCTGGACAGGTCGTCCTTAGTGAGAGAGGAGAAATAGGACGAGTTTGTCACCATCATCAGCTTGAAGTATTGTTTGGCCGCACACTGGATCTAAGGTAGAGACATCCACATTTACTGATAGCCACAGCATCTACTAAATACATCCGTCAGCTGTAAACACTTAATGTACCGAGCTGGCTGCACCTTGTATATACACAGGACAGAGAGATCTGTTCTAAAATACATGTAATGTTAATTTGCTCATTACAGTCAGTGTTGAATCCATGGGGTTTATAACTGTAAACCACGCCCTCATACAAACCACACCCTCATTATAAATGCCACGCCTGCATTATAGTAACCACACCCACATTTTATAAACCACACCCACATGAGACAAACCCGGTCTGCAGGAAACACACAGCTTTCTGCTGTGATGTTAGAAGAGCCCGGGGCCCCTGTTTTTGCCCCCCAGCCCTGCTCTGGGTTCATGTTATTGTATTCTATGATTATAGATTATTCACAGTTACTCTGTCTCCGTTGTGAGTCATTATTCTAAAGTGCAACAAATTCCTCCACTCAGTGGAAGTGGCCGTTCAGAATATAGCCTGTCAGTTCACTAGAAACCAGTGCCTCGGGATGTCTCAGGGATACCTCAGGTTGTCTCAGTGGTATCTCAGGGATGCCTCGGGGATGTCTCAGTGGTATCTCAGGGATGTCTCAGTGGTATCTCAGGGATGTCTCAGTGGTATCTCAGGGATGTCTCAGTGGTATCTCAGGGATGTCTCAGTGGTATCTCAGGGATGTCTCAGGGATGCCTCGGGATGTCTCAGTGGTATCTCAGGGATGTCTCAGTGGTATCTCAGGGATGTCTCAGTGGTATCTCAGGGATGTCTCAGTGGTATCTCAGGGATGTCTCAGGGATGCCTCGGGATGTCTCAGTGGTATCTCAGGATGTCTCAGTGGTATCTCAGGGATGTCTCAGTGGTATCTCAGGGATGTCTCAGTGGTATCTCAGGGATGTCTCAGTGGTATCTCAGGGATGTCTCAGTGGTATCTCAGGGATGTCTCAGGGATGCCTCGGGATGTCTCAGGGATGTCTCGGGGATGCCTCGGGGATGTCTCAGTGGTATCTCAGGGATGTCTCGGGGGTGTCTTAGGGATGTCTCGGGGATGTCTCAGTGGTATCTCAGGGATGCCTCGGGGATGTCTCAGTGGTATCTCAGGGATGTCTCGGGGGTGTCTCGGGGATGTTTCAGGGATGCCTCGGGGATGTCTCAGTGGTATCTCAGGGATGTCTCAGTGGTATCTCAGGGATGTCTCAGTGGTATCTCAGGGATGTCTCAGTGGTATCTCAGGGATGTCTCAGGGATGCCTCGGGATGTCTCAGTGGTATCTCAGGGATGTCTCAGTGGTATCTCAGGGATGTCTCAGTGGTATCTCAGGGATGTCTCAGTGGTATCTCAGGGATGTCTCAGTGGTATCTCAGGGATGTCTCAGGGATGCCTCGGGATGTCTCAGTGGTATCTCAGGGATGTCTCAGTGGTATCTCAGGGATGTCTCAGTGGTATCTCAGGGATGTCTCAGTGGTATCTCAGGGATGTCTCAGGGATGCCTCGGGATGTCTCGGGGATGCCTCGGGGATGCCTCGGGGATGTCTCGGGGATGTCTCGGGGATGCCTCGGGGATGTCTCGGGGATGCCTCGGGGATGTCTCAGGGATGCGTCAGGGATGTCTCAGTGGTATCTCAGGGATGTCTCAGGGATGCCTCGGGATGTCTCGGGGATGTCTCGGGGATGCCTCGGGGATGTCTCGGGGATGTCTCGGGGATGCCTCGGGGATGTCTCGGGGATGCCTCGGGGATGTCTCGGGGATGCCTCGGGGATGTCTCAGGGATGCGTCAGGGATGTCTCAGTGGTATCTCAGGGATGTCTCAGGGATGCCTCGGGATGTCTCGGGGATGTCTCGGGGATGCCTCGGGGATGTCTCGGGGATGTCTCGGGGATGCCTCGGGGATGTCTCGGGGATGCCTCGGGGATGTCTCGGGGATGCCTCGGGGATGTCTCGGGGATGTCTCAGGGATGTCTCAGGGATGCGTCAGGGATGTCTCAGTGGTATCTCAGGGATGCCTTGGGGATGTCTCAGTGGTATCTTAGGGATGTCTCAGGGATGTCTCGGGGATGTCTCAGTGGTATCTCAGGGATGCCTTGGGGATGTCTCAGTGGTATCTTAGGGATGTCTCAGGGATGTCTCGGGGATGTCTCAGGGATGTCTCAGGAATGTCTCGGGGATGTCTCGGGGATGTCTCGGGGATGTCTCGGGGATGTCTCAGTGGTATCTCAGGGATGCCTTGGGGATGTCTCAGTGGAATCTTAGGGATGTCTCGGGGATGTCTCGGGGATGTCTCGGGGATGTCTCAGGGATGTCTCGGGGATGCCGCGGGGATGTCTCAGGGATGTCTCGGGGATGTCTCGGGGATGCCTCGGGGATGCCTCGGGGATGCCTCGGGGATGTCTCAGGGATGCCTCAGGGATGTCGCGGGGATGTCTCAGGGATGTCGCGGGGATGTCTCGGGGATGCCTCAGGGATGTCGCGGGGATGTCTCAGGGATGTCGCGGGGATGTCTCGGGGATGTCTCGGGGATGCCTCGGGGATGTCTCGGGGATGCCTCGGGGATGTCTCGGGGATGTCTCGGGGATGCATCGGTGATGCCTCGGGGATGCCTCGGGGATGTCTCAGGGATGTCTCAGGGATGTCTCAGGGATGTCTCAGGGATGCGTCAGGGATGTCTCAGGGATGTCTCAGGGATGTCTCGGGGATGTCTCAGTGGTATCTCAGGGATGCCTTGGGGATGTCTCAGTGGTATCTTAGGGATGTCTCAGGGATGTCTCGGGGATGTCTCGGGGATGCCTCGGGGATGCCTCGGGGATGCCTCGGGGATGTCTCAGGGATGCCTCAGGGATGTCGCGGGGATGTCTCAGGGATGTCGCGGGGATGCCTCGGGGATGTCTCGGGGATGTCTCGGGGATGCATCGGTGATGCCTCGGGGATGTCTCAGGGATGCGTCAGGGATGTCTCAGGGATGTCTCAGGGATGTCTCAGGGATGTCTCAGGGATGTCTCAGTGGTATCTCAGGGATGCCTTGGGGATGTCTCAGTGGTATCTTAGGGATGTCTCAGGGATGTCTCGGGGATGTCTCAGGGATGCCTCGGGGATGCCTCGGGGATGTCTCGGGGATGCCTCGGGGATGTCTCGGGGATGTCTCGGGGATGCCTCGGGGATGTCTCAGGGATGCCTCGGGGATGTCTCAGGGATGTCTCGGGGATGTCTCGGGGATGCCTCGGGGATGTCTCGGGGATGTCTCGGGGATGTCTCGGGGATGTCTCAGTGGTATCTCAGGGATGCCTTGGGGATGTCTCGGGGATGTCTCAGTGGTATCTCAGGGATGCCTTGGGGATGTCTTAGGGATGTCTCAGGGATGCCTCGGGGATGTCTCAGTGGTATCTCAGGGATGTCTCGGGGATGTCTCGGGGATGTCTCAGGGATGTCGCGGGGATGTCGCGGGGATGCCGCGGGGATGCGTCAGGGATGTCTCAGGGATGTCTCAGGGATGTCTCAGGGATGTCTCAGGGATGTCTCAGGGATGTTTCGGGGATGTCTCAGTGGTATCTCAGGGATGCCTTGGGGATGTCTCAGTGGTATCTCAGGGATGTCTCGGGGATGTCTCAGTGGTATCTTAGGGATGTCTCGGGGATGTCTCAGTGGTATCTTAGGGATGTCTCGGGGATGTCTCAGTGGTATCTCAGGGATGCCTCGGGGATGTCTCAGTGGTATCTTAGGGATGTCTCGGGGATGTCTCAGTGGTATCTTAGGGATGTCTCGGGGATGTCTCGGGGATGCCTCGGGGATGTCTCGGGGATGTCTCGGGGATGCCTCGGGGATGCCTCGGGGATGCCTCGGGGATGCCTCGGGGATGTCTCGGGGATGCCTCGGGGATGTCTCGGGGATGTCTCGGGGATGCCTCGGGGATGTCTCGGGGATGTCTCGGGGATGCCTCAGGGATGTCTCGGGGATGTCTCGGGGATGTCTCGGGGATGTCTCGGGGTGCCTCGGGGTGCCTCGGGGATGCCTCAGGGATGCCTCGGGATGCCTCGGGATGCCTCGGGATGCCTCAGGGATGTCTCGGGGATGTCTCGGGGTGCCTCGGGGATGTCTCGGGGATGCCTCAGGTATGCCTCAGGGATGTCTCGGGGATGCCTCAGGGATGTCTCAGGGATGCCTCAGGGATGCCTCGGGGATGTCTCAGGGATGCCTCGGGGATGTCTCAGTGGTATCTCAGGGATGCCTCGGGGATGCCTTGGGGATGTCTCAGGGATGCCTCGGGGATGTCTCAGTGGTATCTTAGGGATGTCTCAGGGATGTCTCAGGGATGTCTCGGGGATGCCTCGGGGATGCCTCGGGGATGTCTCAGGGATGCCTCGGGGATGTCGCGGGGATGTCTCGGGGATGCCTCGGGGATGCCTCGGGGATGTCTCGAGGATGTCGCGGGGATGTCTCGGGGATGCCTCGGGGATGCCTTGGGGATGTCTCAGGGATGCCTCGGGGATGTCTCAGTGGTATCTCAGGGATGCCTTGGGGATGTCTCAGTGGTATCTTAGGGATGTCTCAGGGATGTCTCGGGGATGTCTCAGGGATGCCTCGGGGATGTCTCAGGGATGTCTCGGGGATGTCTCGGGGATGTCTCGGGGATGTCTCGGGGATGCCTCGGGGATGTCTCGGGGATGTCTCGGGGATGTCTCGGGGATGTCTCGGGGATGCCTCGGGGATGTCTCGGGGATGTCTCGGGGATGTCTCGGGGATGTCTCAGGGATGCCTCAGGGATGCCTCAGGGATGCCTCAGGGATGCCTCAGGGATGTCTCAGTGGTATCTCAGGGATGTCTCGGGGATGCCTCGGGGATGCCTCGGGGATGCCTCGGGGATGCCTCGGGGATGCCTCAGGGATGTCTCAGGGATGCCTCGGGGATGTCTCGGGGATGTCTCGGGGATGTCTCGGGGATGTCTCGGGGATGTCTCGGGGATGTCTCAGGGATGCCTCAGGGATGCCTCAGGGATGTCTCAGTGGTATCTCAGGGATGTCTTGGGGATGTCTCGGGGATGCCTCGGGGATGCCTCGGGGATGCCTCAGGGATGCCTCGGGGATGTCTCGGGGATGTCTCAGGGATGCCTCGGGGATGTCTCGGGGATGTCTCAGGGATGCCTCAGGGATGCCTCAGGGATGTCTCAGTGGTATCTCAGGGATGTCTCGGGGATGTCTCGGGGATGCCTCGGGGATGCCTCAGGGATGCCTCAGGGATGCCTCAGGGATGCCTCGGGGATGTCTCGGGGATGCCTCAGGGATGTCTCAGGGATGCCTCAGGGATGTCTCAGGGATGCCTCAGGGATGTCTCAGTGGTATCTCAGGGATGTCTCAGGGATGTCTCGGGGATGCCTCGGGGATGCCTCAGGGATGCCTCGGGGATGTCTCGGGGATGCCTCGGGGATGTCTCGGGGATGCCTTGGAGATGCATGGGTGATGTCACTGGTTCCTAGTGAAGCGATAGGCTACGTTCTGATTAGTTCAGCCCAGTAGTGGTGTCCATATACCGCAGGGTGTATGGGGGGCTTCCCATGGATACATTATTCCTACATACCAGATAGCGAGAGGCAAAGGGGCTTCTTCCCACAGCTACCAGGGCATCAGTATTAAGCTGCTTCAGATCCTCACAGGACAATCCCTGAATACTGGACTTCATATCACTAGAAGACACGAGGATACACAATGATCCCATAATAACAGATAAGAGTCAGGGTTCTGTATTTACATTCTCCCTAATTGATGGAAAATGGTAAAATCTTCATAGAATCATTCTGAGTTGTTTTAGTATTTCTATCATTTACCTTCAGCCTAAATAGTAACACTATGAGCTGGCTGGGAATGTGACCGATGCCCAATATTACCTGGGCAGTCGGACGTCAGTGAAAAGACATGAGATGAGAATGAGATGAGAAGCGCAGCCCCAATTACTTGTACTGGATGAGATTACTGTCCGGGGCCCAGAGCTCTAGGGGGCCCATTGCTGGGGGAGGGGGGTGACTGCATGGACCACTAGCAGATCCCTCTCGGCAGCTCAGAACTTACTCCCACATTTGCAGAGAATGATATTTGACTACATACATCTCTCCTCTGATTCTTGGAGGTGTTTTGGAGGAGACACTTAGTGTTAGAAGATGCGCCTGTCCTCCCACTACACCCGGTGAGTGGGATGTTGGCGGTTTTCATTTTTTAAATGAAATTCTTCACACTAATTATTATCATCATTTATGTTTTGTGAGATTATGAAGCGCGTGTTGGGGGCCATTTGTGGGACTTTCTTCTGACATGTCCTTTACTAGTGGGAATAATAACAGACTGATCCACGATAACAGCAGTAAAGCCGCTTACTGCAATATTCTCTTGTACTGCTGCCTCTACACCAAGTGAGCGCACAAGGAGGACAGAATGACTACAGAACTCTGCTACCTGTCATGTTTTGCGTGCGCGACCCCTGTAGGAAAGATACAATGATCTGCTTAGACTTTTGTAGTGTAAAAAAAGAATTCCAGAAATTAATTTGAAAATTATACCACTTTACCCCAAAAAGTAAACTATGCACCAGCCCTTCGTAGGCTGCAGGGAGGTGAACAGCTCAGGGTCCCCATGGAAAAGCAGCACGAGGCTATGACATGCTGGGGGCACTATGACAAGGAAACCCGCAGCGTGGGGCCCCCGGTTGTAGAGGGACACAGATCCAGCCTTTTCCCTAGGGAAACTGGAACCCAAACAAACTTTGAGCCCCCCCAGGAAAAAAACAGCCCCTCTGGTTCTGCCACAATCACACACCCCCTTACTGTACTCTGCTTTTCTGCCCCTTACCTACCTCGTTCCGCCTTTCTAAGCGCAAGGAGTGAATCTGTATATGGACATTAATGATGCGCATGCACAGGGCGGAAATGCGCATTTTGCAACCCTACAGGGGCGCTAGGAAAGTGTTATTAACAGCGCCAAAAAACAGGACACCTGGGAGAACTGGGGCACCAAGGAGTCCTGGTTACTTCGGGGACGATCTCTGTACCTTATACTCTGGCTGCTATTCAGTGTGTTCAGGGGAATCTTCTTCACCAAAGTCAGGACCTGTAATATCACAATGGAATCTATTGGTATTCATATATGAATCAGGACCTTGTGTCACTGTTGGACAGTTGTTGCCACGTTTTCTCACCTGAGACTTTCGCAGAGCCTGGGATCTGCTCAGTAATTCTGCAGCGGAGGAGCCATTCACATCCTTGAATGCAGCTGCCGGTACGTACTGTAACAAGCTATCTGGCAGCTGCCTCAAAACACTACTTGCGTTTCCGTCCTTCAGTGCCTGCTGGGAAATGAGGCCATAGTTGTGTTACAGAGGACCTTCATTATATATATATATCTATATATATATAGGGGTTTATCTAGAACTCTGGATTATAATCATCACTATCAATAAGATAAGTACAGTTATAATTCTCCCTAAAGCTACAATGCTTCTTCTAATCTCCTGGCAGTGATTTGCATACTACAGCCAGTGGCATTATATATAGGAAATGGAAGAGGCCGCCTGGAGCAATTAGTGAAATATATGAAAAGCTCATTATAAACAATTAATAGGTGATCTGTTATTTGATAGTGACAGGTGGTCTGATTACATGGATGGCTGTGCTGCTGACACGGCTGTTATTTTCTGCTTGTCTCTCAGAATAATAATCTATCTTACAAGCGTCGGATACCCAGCAGCTGACATGTATCACTAATTAGTGACAACGATTCGTATCTCAGTCTATATAACACCGGCTGTAATATCCGTCCCTCCATCATGCACATTTATATCCCTCTCTCAGCTTATTAACCCTTTCATTAATATGGATACAGCAACATGTATGCAGCCCATCTAACTGATACCAATAGTACTGATTATAGGGTTAGTTGTGTGCTCTCCGAACTCCCAGAAGTGACCGGCGTAACGACGCGCTGACATTCATAAAGGGGGAGAGTTACTAAAGTGCGCTTCTTGGCGAGTTTATGTGGTTTGTAAACCGTCAGATTTACTATAGGTAAAAACCATACAACAAACTGCAACATTTCACTGTGCCAGTTCTGAAACCGCCATCCTGATTGTTTTACAAGGAAAGATTACAAATAGTGTAATGCACCAAGCTGCAAATTGCAAAACCAACAGAAAAGTGCAGATTATTTTATACATAGGGGGAAATGTATTAATGTATGATATATGGATAACATACATGTGACACGCTATCTCTCCATGTTACTACTGGGTGATATGGATAACATACATGTGACACGCTGTCTCTCTATGTAACTACTGGGTGATATGGATAACATACATGTAACACGCTGTCTCTCTATGTAACTACTTGGTGATATGGATAACATACATGTGACATGCTATCTCTCTATGTAACTACTGGGTGATACAGATAACATACATGTGACACGCTGTCTCTCCATGTAACTACTGGGTGATATAGATAACATACATGTGACATGCTATCTCTCTATGTAACTACTGGGTGATACAGATAACATACATGTGACACGCTATCTCTCTATGTAACTACTGGGTGATATAGATAACATACATGTGACACGCTGTCTCTCCATGTAACTACTGGGTGATATAGATAACATACATGTGACATGCTATCTCTCTATGTAACTACTGGGTGATATGGATAACATACATGTGACATGCTATCTCTCTATGTAACTACTGGGTGATACAGATAACATACATGTGACATGCTATCTCTCTATGTAACTACTGGGTGATACAGATAACATACATGTGACATGCTATCTCTCTATGTAACTACTGGGTGATACAGATAACATACATGTGACACGCTGTCTCTCCATGTAACTACTGGGTGATACAGATAACATACATGTGACACGCTGTCTCTCCATGTAACTACTGGGTGATACAGATAACATACATGTGACACGCTGTCTCTCCATGTCTCACCTGGCTGACGATGGCTTTGCTCTGTGCTGATGTCATACTGTCCACAACGTCAGCCATGCTCTGATTGGACACCGCCTGCAGAAGGGCGCTGCCGCTCAGTGTCTGCAGCTGTCCTGTAGGAATCCCAGCCATGAGAGAGCCCATCTGCTGCAGCTTCTGGTCAGTCACCTAGAGGTAAGGAGTAGGTCCTCAGTGCGGTAACGGGTAAAGAGTTAGGTAAACTGGGGCTCTCTGGTGAATTGTGGCCACCAAATTATCTTTTGTATGTTTTTACTGATGCCAGAAATCCACGTAATACCAGTGACAAATATAATTGTCAATATAAATGTACTTATATGTTACCTGTTCCTGGGAACTCCATTGTCTTTTCCTGCAGAAAGGTGATACCAGGTCTACACCAAGTCATACCTCACACACGGACAGGTACACATCACCAGCTCATCAAGGTGTCAGGAAATTTCCTTCACTTTAGGAATAACACCACTTCATAGACAATATAAGATGCCAACGCCATGAGGACATACGGATTACATTGAAGGATTAGTGCCTAGGGTCTATTTAGTAATATCACCCAATGGCCTGGACATGGTAATTGTACACAAGACAGGGGGAGGAGAGGTTGTTGTCATGGGTGTAAGGTGGCCTGAGCGCGCAGTTAAGGAATGAACGCACAATTGGGGCACTCTCACTAGCCTGTTTCAATGTGCGCCCCCCTTTGCCATTATGTACATTAAAAATAGGGGATAAAATACTATAACGCAAAGGCTCTTAGTCACTGGGCCTGATTCATTAAAGAAAGTTTAGCAAAAGTAAACAAGTAAGGCAAAACCATGTTGCATTGGAGGGGAGGTACATTTAAAATGTGATGGCAGATGTATAGTTGGGGTAGGACATGTCCTAGGTCAACTTTAAATTTCCGTGTACAAATAAGCTATCAAATATTTGTGTGCTACATGACAAAACAGACAGTATTTTCTTTATGTGCAAAATAATTTCCACCCCTTGCATTGTAACATGGATTTGTCCAGAAAACTTGAGTAAGAAAACTTACTCAATTGTTTGCTTAAGTTTCCTTAATGAATCAGACCCATTATCAGCAATGTTTCCTTGGTGCTCAGGTGGTATCATCAACGGCGCTGTTCTCTGTTTATATATATATGGATTTTGGACTTTGCTAGAACTCAGCCTGCCCTGACTTTGATTTGGGATTTTACTTTGTTGTACTTCCTTCTTTGTGGACTTTTGCCTGACACTGGTACTTCCCAAATCACATCCCACATCGGTACTTGTCAGTCTGCACTACCTAGAGATCAAGACCTGGGGTCAGCCAAGTATTGGTGAGCAAATCATACTCTAAGGATGTTGAAGACCATGCAAGCAGCTTCTGCAGGTCTTAGAGTTGGCATACCAGTATCCCGACATAGTATACATCCACACTGCCAGCAGCAAGATTTCCCTCTTCCTCCCTATAGTATATAGTGACTGCAGGGGGATTTCCAGACATCCGTAATTTCCCCCGAGTTTCACTTTGTATAGTGAAGACCAATCATGGAGCTGGCATAACGCAAGTTGTCCCTGCGGGATATTATTCTCTATTTATCATCTTTTCACACCAACCATTTATTGTGATATCTCCAGGGGGTGAAGAAGCATCATGAAAACAAACAGATGTATGTTACGTACGGTAGTTGGTAAATGGTAGTTATATATGTAAGACCCACTAATGGCATTAAAAGGAACCACACACCCCAGTAACTTAGGCTGGTTGTGGTGCTGACAACAAACCCCAGCCTGCTAGAGTGAGAAGAAGGAGGGACTGTCAGCAAGGGGGGATTGGGTAATGTTAAGGCACACAGTGAAAGACACAGACCTGGAGAGCTGATATGAAAGCTGGGGACGTGGGACAGTGTAGTGAAGGTCCCAGGGTCCCCCAGCATTGCCCAGGAGCGGGTGAGTGACAGGTGCTGCCTAGAGACACACACTACTGTCCCCTAAGCAAGAGTGGGAGAGCCCCAAAAGTGGAAGGACCCCAAAAGAGACAGGGAGGTTGCTGCATGCAGTAGTGTGGCTGCATATACAGAGGAGAGGAGTCCCTAATCCCAGAGAGGAGAACCCCATATTATTAAAGAGAACCCTGAGAGAGAGAGGGAGAGAGGGGCATTTTGCATGGAAAAGACCCTAATGAGACTCAGTGTAGCTGAAGTAGAGAGCCAAGTGGCTGAGAGCTTCACAGAGAAGTGTCAGAGCCCAGTGGCTGAGAGCTACACAAAGAAGTGTCAAAGCCAGGAGCTAGGAGAACACAGAGAAGTGTCAGAGCCCAGTGGCTGAGCGCTTCACAGAGAAGTGTCAGAGCCCAGTGGCTGAGAGCTTCACAGAGAAGTGTCAAAGCCAGGAGCTAGGAGAACACAGAGAAGTGTCAGAGCCCAGTGGCTGAGAGTACTCAGAGAAGTGTCAGAACCCAGTGGCTGAGAGTAATCAGAGAAGTGTCAGAGCCCAGTGGATGAGAGCTTTACAGAGAAGTGTCAAAGCCAGGAGCTAGGAGAACACAGAGAAGTGTCAGAGCCCATTGGTTGAGAGCTACACAAAGAAGTGTCAGAGCCAGAAGCACACAGAGAAGTATTAGAGCCCAGTGGCCGAGCGCTTCACAGAGAAGTGTCTGAGCCAGGAGCTGGGACAACACAGAGAAGTGTCAGAGCCCAGTGGCTAAGAGTACACAGAGATGTGTCAGAGCCCAGTGGCTGAGAGCTACACAGAGATGTGTCAGAGCCCAGTGGCTGAGAGTAAACAGATGTGTCTGAGCCAGGAGCTGGGAGAACACAGAGGAGTGTCAGAGCCCAGTGGCTGAGAGTTACACAGAGAAGTGTCAGAGCCCAGTGGCTGAGAGTACACAGAGATGTGTCAGAGCTAGGGGCTGGGAGAACACAGAGGAGGGGTGAGCTGCAGATGAGAGTTACACAGCGTGTGTCAGAACTGCATTGAGGAGAAGCTGTCTTTCTGTTATCATCCATGTGAATGCCCCTGCAGAGAAAGCAGAACTGCAGTGAAGTATGGAGTACTGGAGTGTAGGAGACATGTGAACTACGTAATATAACACATACTTGACATCTCTCCCGGAATGTCCGGGAGACTCCCGCATTTTGCGAGAGTCTCCCGGAATCCTGGGTGAGTGTGGCAAACTCCCGAATTCTGCCCACTTCACTAGGAAGTGGGCAGAATTAGGTCCCAAATGCAGCGATTCCCGGGGAATCGCGGTGTTTGGCCCCAAAAAATGCGATTTTGGTGCCCCGCCCCCCTCACGCCCACCTCCACTGGCAGGCTCCCGGAAGGGAGCTGAAGAAAGTTGGTAAGTATGATATAATATCTAGATAACATTAAGACCTGTGCTGGAGAGAGTAAGGAGCTGTATATATCTCTTTACTGCTGCAATCATTATAATTATCGTGCTGGAGGAAGAGCAGAGTAAATAAAGAGTTCAGTTTGTCATAGAGATGTTCTGGCTCTCAAATTATTCTGACTTATTGCACTGCACCCCAAAGTGACATTACCTGTGTCCCACTACTTACAAAGAGACACCTGCATGTGCAGGAACCCCCTGGTCATTTACACCCATGCCCATCAGCTGGCTAGGGCTTGAGAAGGAGGTGCACTGTGTACCCATTGCACACCACACCACACACAGTGACAGGGGGTTACATATGTTACACAGATAAATGTAGAGCGGACCTACATTTACTTTCTTGACGATAACTTGCATCTGAGACTTGGTCCATCCACTGACACTTCCCAGGCTTTGCAGAGAACCCTCTACTGCAGCAGTACTTAGGTTAACTATCTGCTGTAAGCTTAGGTCAACAGCTGCGTCCCCCAGATTCTTCAGTGCGTCGGATGTCAGGTTTTTAATGGTCACATTCGCTGGAGCCTTCAACTTCTGTGTCAGCTGAAAGAGACAAAAAACATTTATATTAACTAAGACTATGAAACAGCAAGTGATGGAAGCTCATTGATAGAAACAATGGGGAGAGCACAGACCTCAAGCTCCCATTTCTATCCTCTGTTCTTGTAGATTCCAAATATAGGGAAACCACACAACCTCTATGGGGACCGGGGGCTCCAATTATAAGAACAGCATCCTCCCACCCTGCTTCCTATACTTTTATGTACACGGAGGACTCTGACTCAGAGAGCAGGGGATCCTCTCCTCAGGAACAAGCTTGAGAGCTGAAATGTAAATGTGTTCAAGCTGGCTCTGTAGCCGTATCCATCTCCCCCACAAAAACATTTTGAAAAAGGCAGCCTGCATTATTGGGGAACACCCGAGAAAATCAGCTTTACGTTAAAAAGGTGCAAGAATTGTTCAACTCAAAGTGCAAATGAAAACGTACAAGGAGCAGAAACAATCTATATGTAGCATGTGGCCACAATCTGGATTAGTCAGCGTTATAATTAGTGGTAACTCATGAAGCCGAGTAATTAAAGATTATTCAATATTTCATATTTATTGTAAACATGATTTATTGTAATCACTGTGTCTGTCACGTACAACACAGCTCAGCCAGACAGCAAGATGGGAGGGTTGGAGGATTGTGGTAAGTGGGACAGATGTGAGTATGACATATACATATATAGAATATTATTTATGTTCTCTAACCAGTCTCACCAAGTAGCTGCCGCTGTCTGATTTGATAAAATAACAATGGAAGTACCCAAAGTTAATATCAATTAATACAAATATCATCATCCAACAAACAATATTGATTACATGCTGTATACAGTTATTCTCTTATATGAAAAAACAAGCAGGAGAGTGTCAGCTCATATGGCTAGTGGATAAGAACAGCAAGTAACTGTGGTTTTAAAATGAAATGGACATTTCATATAACTAACAGCTTTGATTCAGTAGAATTGCTGGTCACCATCATTTATTATTAAGGCGCCACAAATATCTACAACGCAGCGACATAATCATTGGCCATAACATATTAGACACAATACAAATCATACATAAAAACAGAGTAAGTATATAGTAAAGTAGCGATGTTTGTACCTGAGCTAATATTTACATTGTCTTTATAAAATCTGACACCAACAATTCAGCTGTTATTGTGTGTCAAGTATAAGTGTTTACAGTAAAATCCAATAAATATATTTTTCCATTTGTGATTTAAAATAACAAGCACATTCAAATAGTATTATTATACTGTGACTCATCTACTATTATTGGACATTCATGATGCTTTATATGTCATCTGGAGGGGGCAATTTTCTATCTCCAGCCTCAGTCTGAGTGACAGGCTTGTAGTATCCTTGTTATCAGTAATGTTTTCTATAGATTGAAAGATGCACATAAATGGGTCATAGGCATAACTGGCATGGAATGCTTTATCAGTTCAGCTTTTTCGCCTGTATCAGGCACTTTTTACTAAAAAGTGTCACTATAAAAAAGATATGAAACAAGCCTTGATATAGCTTCCCTCCTACTTCTGTCTTCTCTAAAGTCCAAAAGATCAGCAAAAATAAACACATGTACTAATAACAGACAGCGAGGATGTTGTGGTAGTGGTCAATTATCCTGAGTAGGGAGCAGTCAAGGTCATGCTTTAATGTCCAGCAGTAATTCATCCATTATGTGTCCTTCATGGTCATAATCCTATTTATGCAACCGATTTACCGGTAGTGTCGCATCCAACAAGACGAGAATGAATATTAATATGTTCCGCTAAACAATAAAGAAAATGCATCTGTGACAATGTAATTACTGACTTTTATATTTCTTCACAACATAAAGAAGGAATAATGCTGTTAGCGGTACAGAGGCCTTGAACACATGTCCCTTAGTCAGGTATTATTGTGATTGTTTGTAATGTAAATTCCAGCACATTTACAAAGAATACCCCTGCAGCTGTTACTGCTGGTGAGTTCCAAACAATGCAGCTTAAATAATGAGAGACATTACTTTGTTTGACCTACACTGCTTCATTCCTGGAGGAAAATAGCATAATGACCAGGTTCTGCCACATTTTACAGGATCTAGGAAATATTCTCACTGCCAATATTAAAGAGCAAAGAAAAATACATTTATAACACGAGCTGTACAGTATACAAAAAGAAAGAGGTTTGTTTTCCAGTCTGTGACATCTATCTCATCGAAATTGTGTAGTCATGTTGCATTATCCCAACTTCTCGGGGAAACTAAAGGAATCCTCTCCCATTGTCAATCTGCCATGCTGCATTCCCTGTACACTGAGGGATCTGGAAAGAGATAAACCACTGAGATTTCCACTCTAACAATCTACACTTAACTTTATTAAACAGTTAATTGATGTCTTGTGTCCCCGTTACCAAATTCCATCACGACTCCATTTTACTAGAAAAGCCATTCCTCACCTCTACCAGAAGGTTCCATAAAATGTAATTATTGGGGTAAAAAATGCCATTCTACCCACTGTAAACTCAGTGGCGGATCCAGGGGGGGGGGGCTGCTGCTGGTGGCTGCATACTATGTGCAGGTCCGTTCGGCAGAGACAGGCAGGGAGAGTGTGTTTAAAACACAATCACAGCAGCCGGGCAGCACACTCTCCCTGCCTGTCTCTGCCGAACGGACCTGCACCTAGTGTGCATCCACTGGCAGCCTTAGCTGTCAGAAAGGGGGCGTTGACTAAATCGCTCCCCGTAAAATAAACTTCTAGATCCGCTCCTGTGTACATTTAACCACAGATATGTGGACAAGCGGAACTGGGCAAACTAAAGATTATATGACTGTGACAGCCCACTGGGTTGGTGATTCGCCTTCACCAGCAGGAACAGCAGCAGCATGTACGCAACAACGCCAGATTATTCAAAGGCGCTGTATTTAGGCTACTCTGTGCATCACCGTATTCACTAAGAGGCATACCGATGACAACCTGTTTGAAAAACTAAGGGATGTCATTGCAACATGGCTTATCCCGTTTGGACTCTCTTCAGGATATGTAATTTTTGATGATGCCACCAATATTGTGAAAGCAGCAGCAGCAGCAGCAGCCCCCCCCCCCCCCCCACCTCCGAGCAGGGCCTCCTCTCCTTCTGTTCTCCACCACCTTAACTCTGCTCTCCAGCTCCTTGTCTCTTCCGTGAGGTCCTCCTGCCCTTCTACCCCGCTGGGGGCTCATCTCTCATCTAGCTGTACATTGAGCTTCTGAGTTACTGTGATTTCTGTTAACTGTACTGTGCTGTCTCACCCTGTATCGTGTTTCTGTCTGTCCCTGTACGGCGCTACGGATACCTAGTGGCGCCCTATAAATAAAAATTAATAATAATAATAATAATAATAATAATAATAATAATAATAATAATTCCAGCTGGGAGAATTCCATCACATTCCCTGTTTTGCTCACACAATCTACTTGGTGGTGCAGAGCTTTCTGAAAAATGACAGGGACGTGCAGGAGATGCTGTCTGTGGCCTGAAAAATTTTAGGACATTTTCGGCATTCTGCAACAGCATGTAGAAAATTGCAGCAGCTGCAAGAACAATTTATTTTGCCCTGCCACCAAATGAAGCAAGAGGTGGTAACAAGGTGGAATTTTATATGCTTGTGAAGATGGAGGAACAGAGAAAAGCCATCCACGCTTACACCACAAGCCATGACATTGGGAAAGGAGGGGGAATGTATTTTAGTCCAGCGCAGTGTTGTGCAAGGTGCTGAAACGCTTCAAAGTAGTCACCTGTGAACTGAGTACAGACACTGTTAGCTTGAGTAAAGTGATTCCCTTAATTAGACTTTTGGAAAAGCACGTTGAAAAATTGAAGGAAGAAATGAAACAAAGAAATTACGCTAAGTATGTCAGACTTGTAGATGAAGTACTTTAATCACTTCACCAGGATCGAAGAGTTATCAACTTCTGGAAATCGTATCGCTACATTTTGGCAACGTATGCTTGATCCTAGGTTTAAGAGCAATGTCTTCTCTCTATTTCCCACTGTCCTAGACCACAAGAGATGCAATGAGCTCCTGGGTAGCAAGTTGACAGCTGAATTGGCACCTGACACGACGGCGTCCCCACCTTCAGTTTCTCCAGCTACTGCTGCTAGGAAAAAACTAAGCTTTTCTAAGAGACCCAAGGATGACGCAGATGAGTTAGCAGAACATTCTGACATTTGGTCTGGTGTAAAAGAATTGCCCAAAAATCATGACAGCTCTGTCGTAAAATGAACTGCAAAGTCCACGAGCATCATTTAGAGCATGGCATTTAGATCAAATTACAGAGACTTCTGTAATGGTGGATTCCAGCCGGGATTAATTAGTATTGAGTGATGATGATGTACACACTGATGAGGGTGAGAATGATGACAATGTAGATTGTAGGTGCTGGGATCTAGCTGAGAGAAGGAAGCTAGCTGATGCTGGAAAGCTTATTAATATTTGGGTAAAATAACATGTTGGCAATTTTATGCTTTTCTACAGCAAAGTTTCACCTTTAAGTGTGTTTTTTTCTTTAAAAAGGTAAGATATTTTTTTGACATTTTTGTTTTTGACATTTATGTTACAGACTTCTGTAATGATGGTTTCCTGCGGGGTTGAATTAATATTGTGTTAGGATGAACTTTGTTTTCAATTATCCTTTCAATTGCTTCTCTCTCATACGTGTGACCACATACTTTCTTTTTCACTGGGTTCACCATCTACAACCCGCCGGGGCACCCCGGACTGGTCTTCGTTTGACAAATACACTCATCCCGGGGGGTCAGCACTCGTTGCCATGTATTAGCTGTAGAATTACCACAGTTATCCAAGGAACGGGTGGAGCGATCAAAGGAACCATAACTGATTTAATGAGCCATTCTCAGTTTCACTGTACCGGCTGTGTGCTCTGGGTGATGGCGTTCTCTTTGTCATTCATCATCCAAATCTTCGTCTGCAGGGGCTGGTGACACACCCATTTGTTTTCTCAGGTGTCTTAGCTGTTCTTTAAACTGGGCAAATTTATCATCCTGCCTCTGTTGGGCTTAAGGCAGCTAAGCTATTGGTAGCTTGTTTTGTGGGGGCCTGAACAAACCAAGCACTTCAGCCACATAAGTGGCACTCCTTGTTGCTGCAGTGCTTGGTTTGTTAAACCGTACATGTCCTTTTCAATATCTTACATAAGGGTAGGAGGGCCCAAGGACAATTCCATCTTGCACCACTTTTCTTTTTTTTCTGCCACTGCTGTGTGCCAATGTTACCTAGATGTGCTAGGAACTGCCGTGTGTTTGTGCTCGCTGCAGTCTTTATTCGGAAGTGTGTGAAAATAATATTGTGACCTGTGAGGTGGTCAAAATTGACTGGAAATTAATGTTTTTGAGGTTAATAATAATGAAGGAACAAAAAAGAGCAAAAAAAATGTGATTTTAGCATATTTTAGCAATTTTTCCCAAAAAATACAGATACAAAACCAAAACCAAAACTAAAAGATGCGAGGGCGGTTTTGCCAAATCCAAAACACGAATTTAATCCAGATCCAAAACCAAAAGACGGGGGGTCAGTGAGCATCTCTGATTATTGTCTGGCTGCAGACACAACATGAATCCCTCCCTGGTACTCTCCTAGGTAGATCACTAGTGATCCTCATAGTAATGATTCCTGGGTAAAATGATAGGATGGAATTAGTTTCTGTTTAACTGTTGGCAAAGATATAGAACCTCAATCAGGAGCTCTCTGCAAACCAATCCTCCTAGCAGACCGGTTATTGTACTATATCAGTGTGCTAAAATGTGTTATTGGTCTAATTCTGTCTCCTTCATCCACCAAACCCACCGCTATTATTTATATTCCTTATTCAGTGGAGGTATTCATTCAGCGGCTGTATTTTATTGGTCATTATTCAGCAGCTTTTGACGTTTATGGAAAGCGGTGCATACATACCGATAGCGGTGCATACATACCGATAGCGGTGCATACATACCGATAGCGGTGCATACATACCGATAGCGGTGCATACATACCGATAGCGGTGCATACATACCGATAGCGGTGCATACATACCGATAGCGGTGCATACATACCGATAGCGGTGCATACATACCGATAGCGGTGCATACATACCGATAGCGGTGCATACATACCGATAGCGGTGCATACATACCGATAGCGGTGCATACATACCGATAGCGGTGCATACATACCGATAGCGGTGCATACATACCGATAGCGGTGCATACATACCGATAGCGGTGCATACATACCGATAGCGGTGCATACATACCGATAGCGGTGCATACATACCGATAGCGGTGCATACATACTGATAGCGGTGCATACATACCGATAGCGGTGCATACATACCGATAGCGGTGCATACATACTGATAGCGGTGCATACATACTGATAGCGGTGCATACATACTGATAGCGGTGCATACATACCGATAGCGGTGCATACATACCGATAGCGGTGCATACATACTGATAGCGGTGCATACAAAGCAGATTGTCAAGGTGACCCGGAGGGCAGCGTTCTCAGACATTGGGGTCTCTCATTTACTGACCGTATAACCACTGATCCATCCATGGGACGATTCTCTATGCACCCTACAAAACAGCATATAACACACACTGATGCTTATTATACGTCTTTTAACACTGAGTGCCTGGAGATTACAGCTGTCAATCTATCAGGAAGGACAGATGTGGAAATAAAGCAGGCGCTAAATATTTCCTTCTTTAATGAATTGAGAAAATGTTTTATAAATGAATTGTTAGTTCATTATAAAAGCAATGTTTCAGTCCAGTAAATGCAGATGTCAGGATAGCGGCATCTGAAGATTGTGATCTGTGCGAAGCTTCTCCTATGTCAGCAGTTTTCTGAGTAGTCACATAGTGCAAGTGAATAAGCAGCAAATCATTTTCTGCATGTATAGTGCAGGAATGTTCTGTGTCATGACTTTTATTTTAGCATTGATTGTTCAGTATATTTGATGCTTCAGTCGATCTCCGTCTGCATAAATTTGTGTATGGAACAGAATTCTCAGTCTCAGCATCAGAGAGGGGAACTATTGTCAGATACAGGAGAGAGCATTCTGCCACCGTACATGTCTGTGCAATAGGTGCCTTAGTCTATTCATAAACAATTGTTTGACTGCTGGAAGGAAACCTCACCACAACGCAGCAAAGCAACAAATCTTATTTTCTAAACAGCATTCATGGTCTATTTACCAAATAATTTGCTAATATATAAAAACTGCTACACATTACAAATCGGACCCAGACAACATCGGGTGACCCTGCTCCCTGCTAGTGTATTTGTATATATAGGTCGATAAGAGCCGCACAGCACATCCAAAAACTTAATAGTGGATGCCAGGTTCAATAAATTGCACATAAATTCCTATCCAGACAAGACTGGAAACCACTCTGTATAAAGATAAACTTTATTATTACTTTTATGAAGCTGATACATTATACCATCCATAGCAGAAGTCAAAAAAGACAGATAAGCAGCATAATTGTATATATACTTCTCTTCTGCTGTATAACAGGCAGATGTACCGCGTGGGCCTCACTACTGATCCGCCATCTACTATTCTCGCCATCCTCTATGGGGGTGCAGTTATTTTGTTAGCTGTGAACCTCCAAGCAACATTGTGGATAAATGAAGTTATCCTGAATTCACGGACACAGGTAAAATACACGTATAAGAAACGAAGGTCACAATATGAAGTAGTCCGGCAGGCAGGGGCCACATTTCTCCTGGGGCCGTACCGTCTGTATGAAGGATCCTGGGCTGCTCAGTATTTCCACATCTTCTGCCCTATCACAGCTGCTCAGATCCATATTGGGGCAGTGATTGGCTGCTCAGAGTACGGCCCAGGTAACAGGGATTGTAGATTTGCAGAATGTCAGATTATACAATGAAGAGGTGCAGATATTAAATGTGTTTTCAGTCGCCTAGAAGGAGCCGGGTAACACAGAGGATAAAAGGTGGAAAGTGTATTAAAACTGCATCCATCTTATTCATCCTTTGTGTGAGAATCTATCCAGGACGTCTGTGGCTCTGAATATCCCGCTCTAATCACTTTCTCCCCCTCTGTCAAGGGCAATATAATGTGTTCTTGTCATTTCCTTTGCCGGCAGCTAAATGTGATGTCTGTAGCCCATCACCCGTCTCCTGAGCAGTATAACCCTGAGGCTACTCTACCACAAGTCCTGGTTTGCCTTCAAAGTGTTGCCCAAAGATTAAAAAGGGCGGAATTGAATTTAATCAATAAATAATTATTATTTTATGTCTGATCCTGACATATCATTAACAGAACGGGCATCGAGGTACAAGCACCACGGGCCACAGCAATACTCCATCATTTGTCCCCTCAGTCGCCAATGCTAACCTCCATAATATACCGACAAACTGTCATTCCTGAGAAACACCTATTTCCCATCACTACAATATTTCATCCTATAATAAAAAGATCCCATAGTGTAATTTATTAAGTTGTGATTAACAATTGTGAGCTCATCAGCTTTATTTTTCAATGAATAGTTTATCTGCTTTTAATAAATAGACCCTTAAGCTGGGTACAGGCTACAGGTTTTTCAACCAATCATTGGGTCGATCACACGATAAACGACCATTTAGTCAGATATTACATCAGTGTGTACACTCCCACCATGTTTTATCAAACACACCATATTGTTCATTTGGTTTTATAAACTTCATAAAAGTCACAATCAACGATGGAACGATGTCGGGCACATGTGGCAGTGGGCACGCACTCACCACCAGCAGTGTAGGCAGATATATGTAGTGTGCACACACTCACCACCAGCAGTGTAGGCAGATATATGTAGTGTGCACGCACTCACCACCAGCAGCGTAGGCAGATATCTGCAGTGTGCTCGCACTCACCACCAGCAGTGTAGGCAGATATCTGTAGTGTGTACACACTCACCACCAGCAGCGTAGGCAGATATATGTAGTGTGTACACACTCACCACCAGCAGCGTAGGCAGATATATGTAGTGTGCACGCACTCACCACCAGCAGCGTAGGCAGATATATGTAGTGTGTACACACTCACCACCAGCAGCGTAGGCAGATATATGTAGTGTGTACACACTCACCACCAGCAGCGTAGGCAGATATATGTAGTGTGCACACACTCACCACCAGCAGCGTAGGCAGATATATGTAGTGTGCACGCACTCACCACCAGCAGCGTAGGCAGATATATGTAGTGTGCACGCACTCACCACCAGCAGCGTAGGCAGATATATGTAGTGTGCACGCACTCACCACCAGCAGCGTAGGCAGATATATGTAGTGTGTACACACTCACCACCAGCAGCGTAGGCAGATATATGTAGTGTGTACACACTCACCACCAGCAGTGTAGGCAGATATATGTAGTGTGCACACACTCACCACCAGCAGCGTAGGCAGATATATGTAGTGTGCACGCACTCACCACCAGCAGCGTAGGCAGATATATGTAGTGTGCACGCACTCACCACCAGCAGCGTAGGCAGATATATGTAGTGTGCACGCACTCACCACCAGCAGTGTAGGCAGATATATGTAGTGTGTACGCACTCACCACCAGCAGTGTAGGCAGATATATGTAGTGTGCACGCACTCACCACCAGCAGCGTAGGCAGATATATGTAG
The DNA here is from genome assembly GCA_036250195.1 of Mixophyes australis. Classification (NCBI taxonomy): domain Eukaryota; kingdom Metazoa; phylum Chordata; class Amphibia; order Anura; family Limnodynastidae; genus Mixophyes; species Mixophyes australis. The sequence continues at coordinate 1,950,829 of JAVHZZ010000011.1, read as the reverse complement.
TGTGCACACACTCACCACCAGCAGCGTAGGCAGATATATGTAGTGGGCACGCACTCACCACCAGCAGCGTAGGCAGATATCTGCAGTGGGCACGCACTCACCACCAGCAGCGTAGGCAGATATATGTAGTGTGCACGCACTCACCACCAGCAGCGTAGGCAGATATATGTAGTGTGTACGCACTCACCACCAGCAGCGTAGGCAGATATATGTAGTGTGTACACACTCACCACCAGCAGCGTAGGCAGATATATGTAGTGTGCACACTCACCACCAGCAGTGTAGGCAGATATATGTAGTGTGCACGCACTCACCACCAGCAGCGTAGGCAGATATATGTAGTGTGCACGCACTCACCACCAGCAGCGTAGGCAGATATATGTAGTGTGCACGCACTCACCACCAGCAGCGTAGGCAGATATATGTAGTGTGCACGCACTCACCACCAGCAGTGTAGGCAGATATATGTAGTGTGCACGCACTCACCACCAGCAGTGTAGGCAGATATATGTAGTGTGCACACACTCACCACCAGCAGCGTAGGCAGATATATGTAGTGTGTACACACTCACCACCAGCAGCGTAGGCAGATATATGTAGTGTGCACGCACTCACCACCAGCAGCGTAGGCAGATATATGTAGTGTGTACGCACTCACCACCAGCAGCGTAGGCAGATATATGTAGTGTGTACACACTCACCACCAGCAGCGTAGGCAGATATATGTAGTGTGCACACTCACCACCAGCAGTGTAGGCAGATATATGTAGTGTGCACGCACTCACCACCAGCAGCGTAGGCAGATATATGTAGTGTGTACACACTCACCACCAGCAGTGTAGGCAGATATATGTAGTGTGTACGCACTCACCACCAGCAGTGTAGGCAGATATATGTAGTGTGTACGCACTCACCACCAGCAGTGTAGGCAGATATATGTAGTGTGCACGCACTCACCACCAGCAGTGTAGGCAGATATATGTAGTGTGCACACACTCACCACCAGCAGCGTAGGCAGATATATGTAGTGTGTACACACTCACCACCAGCAGCGTAGGCAGATATATGTAGTGTGCACACACTCACCACCAGCAGTGTAGGCAGATATATGTAGTGTGCACGCACTCACCACCAGCAGCGTAGGCAGATATATGTAGTGTGTACACACTCACCACCAGCAGCGTAGGCAGATATATGTAGTGTGCACACACTCACCACCAGCAGTGTAGGCAGATATATGTAGTGTGCACGCACTCACCACCAGCAGCGTAGGCAGATATCTGCAGTGTGCACGCACTCACCACCAGCAGCGTAGGCAGATATATGTAGTGTGCACGCACTCACCACCAGCAGCGTAGGCAGATATATGTAGTGTGCACACACTCACCACCAGCAGCGTAGGCAGATATATGTAGTGTGCACGCACTCACCACCAGCAGCGTAGGCAGATATCTGCAGTGTGCACGCACTCACCACCAGCAGCGTAGGCAGATATCTGCAGTGTGCACGCACTCACCACCAGCAGCGTAGGCAGATATATGTAGTGTGTACACACTCACCACCAGCAGCGTAGGCAGATATATGTAGTGTGCACACACTCACCACCAGCAGCGTAGGCAGATATATGTAGTGTGTACACACTCACCACCAGCAGTGTAGGCAGATATATGTAGTGTGTACACACTCACCACCAGCAGCGTAGGCAGATATATGTAGTGTGCACGCACTCACCACCAGTAGTGTGTACAGAGCATGAGATCACAGATCTGTAGGTAAATGGTGTCGGTGTGTACACAGGAATCTGCTGATCATCGGGACTTTCATTCCTTGGTAAAATCGTTACAGAAATCTGCAGTAATTTTCCATAGTTTGCACCCAGCTTCTTGCTCATTGAAATGTCCGGTTACAGATACACTATTTTTCCTGCAATTAAGTGCTGCACTAAATATAATAAAAGAACCTAGTTAGTGACCCCAATGGACTGTCAAGACCCCCCAAGGCTCAGCTGAAACATATAACCGTCTTTGTGTACATTGGTGCAATAACAGGGAGAGTAGAAATTATCATTAGTCTGATCTTACCTCAGCGACGTTGTTTGAACACATTGATAACAGGTTCAGAAGAGTTTTCTTCCCAACTGAGTTCAGACGATCCACAAAGTCAGTGAAATAACACAAAAGCTGCCCCAGTCTGTCGAGAGAGAACGTTAGTGTAAACTATTCTGTTGTTCGCTCTACACTCAGCATTAATACCACTTATAGCTGGTCACTGTCTATGAGACACTTCACAATCAATCACCTACAATACTGGGCCTGATTCATTAAGGCACACATACTGGGGCAGCACGGTGGCTCAGTGGTTAGCACTTCTGTCTCACAGCACTGGAGTCATGAGTTCGATTCCCAACCATGGTCTTATCTGTGAGGAGTTTGTATGTACTCCCTGTGTTTGCACGGGTTTCCTCCGGGTGCTCCGGTTTCCTCCCACACTCTAAAAACGTACTGGTAGGTTAATTGGCTGCTATTAAAATTGACCCTAGTCTGTGTGTGTAGGTGTTAGAGAATTTAGACTGCAAGCTCCTATGGGGCAGGGACTGATGTGAGTGAGTTCTCTGTACAGCGCTGCGGAATCAGTGGCGCTATATAAATAGATGCTGATGATACTGAACACACAGAGCTTGAATCAGACACTTCTGCATGTGCCTGAGTTTACTGCGCCCTTACTGTGCACTGACTTCAGGCAGACGCCCTTACTGTGCACTGACTACAGGCAGACGCCCTTACTGTGCACTGACTACAGGCAGACGCCCTTACTGTGCACTGACTACAGGCAGACGCCCTTACTGTACACTGACTACAGGCAGACGCCCTTACTGTACACTGACTACAGGCAGACGCCCTTACTGTACACTGACTACAGGCAGACGCCCTTACTGTACACTGACTACAGGCAGACGCCCTTACTGTACACTGACTACAGGCAGACGCCCTTACTGTACACTGACTACAGGCAGACGCCCTTACTGTACACTGACTACAGGCAGACGCCCTTACTGTGCACTGACTACAGGCAGACGCCCTTACTGTGCACTGACTACAGGCAGACGCCCTTACTGTGCACTGACTACAGGCAGACGCCCTTACTGTGCACTGACTACAGGCAGACGCCCTTACTGTGCACTGACTACAGGCAGACGCCCTTACTTTGCACTGGATACAGGCAGACGCCCTTACTGTGCACTGGATACAGGCAGACGCCCTTACTGTGCACTGACTACAGGCAGACGCCCTTACTGTGCATTGACTACAGGCAGACGCCCTTACTGTGCACTGACTACAGGCAGACGCCCTTACTGTGCACTGACTACAGGCAGACGCCCTTACTGTGCACTGACTACAGGCAGACGCCCTTACTGTGCACTGACTACAGGCAGACGCCCTTACTGTGCACTGACTACAGGCAGACGCCCTTACTTTGCACTGGATACAGGCAGACGCCCTTACTGTGCACTGGATACAGGCAGACGCCCTTACTGTGCACTGACTACAGGCAGACGCCCTTACTGTGCACTGACTACAGGCAGATGCCCTTACTGTGCACTGACTACAGGCAGACGCCCTTACTGTGCACTGACTACAGGCAGACGCCCTTAATGCACACTGAACCGGTTTGCGGCTGCGCGGTGGAACTGAAAGGCCAGACTTGGGCAGTCTGTTCCATTAATACTAAATAAAATGACAAGTAAATTGTAAAGAAAATTGATTACAAATATTTAACAAAATAAAAAAAATATTTAATAATGTTTCTCAATAAAAAAAAACAACATTTTTTCAATGATTTTCTTCTGTTTTCACCATTCGGAGAACAAGTATGGTGCATGTACTGCTACAATGCTTGTTATATAGGCTTCCCCATCATGCATAGGCCTCTATTTTATCACCCACCGCATTTTATACACAATGTATTTCAATCATCATTGCGATAAGGATTGAAAAATTGTGGATATTTATTAAAAAACTTCTACAGGAACAGCAGTCCTGAAAAACTGCTGTTCCTACAAAGACCTTTCTCCTATGTCCTCTATGTGACCACCTGGTGACCGGAGGGGAGAGCAGAAAGATCCCTCAACCACAATGCTCTCCCCATACGGTAATGTACACCACAATGAGCTGTATGTGCCTGAGCTGGTGTACATTACCGTATGTGTAATTACCTTCTCGGAACTTACTGCAGTATACAGCAGACCGCATAACATCTACCATATCTGCTGCGACACACTGTTAATGAATGCGCACGTTACTTATATGTGCGTCGGTCCCTCTGGGGAATTTAATGAGAAAAGACAATAACAATAAATAGGCCCCATAGAATCTTATTGCGGGTGGTAACCCGTTGGTGTATAGGGCTAAGCCCGATCCCTGAGAGATTGAAGAATGCCTTATGTCATTGCTTTATCTCCCACAAGCCGAAATACATCTGTCCCCTTCCCAGTATGGTGTCTGATGGAACTAGTGTCATCAGAGCCGGATTTAGACCTCATAGGGCCCTAGGCAGGATACTGTTTTTGGGCCCCCTCCCTGAAACAATCCATAGCACTATATTTTTGCAGCCTACCATATACCCCTATAGTTACGTAGATATGAAAGCATGTGCCGCCGAAGGCGTGGCTTGCATCTTTGGGGGCGTACCTAACATGTGAAAAGAGCAAGGCCACCCTGCTGCAGAAAAAGGCACCCCTAAATAATTACCAAGCAGTCCCGTTTTTTTAAGTAGTTGGGTCAAAACAACATAATAAATATTGAAGTCAGGGCAGAAATACTTACTTAAGTTGTTTGCAAAAATAATACGCATAAATCCAAGTATGTGCTCTTGTCACTTTTGTCCCTCTATCATCACACTGTGCCCCTTCATTGTCACTTTTGCCCCTTCACAATATCACATGTGCCCTTTCCCCATCACCTCTGTGCCCTTCACCATCACCACTTCTGTGCCCCTTCACCACCTCTGTGCCTCTTCACCATCACCACCTCTGTGCCCTTCACCATCACCACTTCTGTGCCAATCACCATCACCACCTCTGTGCCCTTCACCATCACCACCTCTGTGCCCCTTCACCATCACCACTTCTGTGCCCCTTCACCATCACTTCTGTGCCCCTTCACCATCACCACTTATGTCCCTTGTTTTACTTACCTTTCTATTGCGCGCTGCTCCTCCTCCGTCAGTCCAGATGTAAAGAAAGAAAAAAAAAAAAAAAAAAAGAAAGAAAGAGTCACGTGATCGCTCGTCGGGTCCCGGCAGCCTCTCCTCCTCTCTCTATCACTGAGACACTGAGAGGAGAAGAGGCTGCCAGGACCCGATTCGCGGCACCCGCCCCCCCCCCTCCCCCGATTTGCGCCCCCCCCCCTCCCCCGACTCGCGGCACCCCCCCGCACGAGTCGCGGGGGGGGGGGGGGGGTGCCGCGAGTCGGGGGAGGGGCCGATTTTTTTTTTTTTTTCATTTTTTTAAAAATTACTCCTGTCCCCCCCAGCTGTGCCCCCCCAGAGCCGCTAGGCCCTAGGCAGGTGCCTAGGTTGCCTAGCGGTAAATCCGGCCCTGAGTGTCATATTCTGCGGAATTAGTGGCGCTATATAAATAGATGATGATGATGATATTCTTATTTGTAGGGTCCTGACAGAGGTAAGTGTGAGTTACCCCCCCCCCCCCCCCATCCTGTCTAACTTATGTGCTGAGAACTTGTTTGATGATTGGCTGTTTAGATTTCAGGAACTCTATCTTATCTCATGTAAAACCTACAATGGGAGGAACTGATGGTTTTCTGGTAGTGACTGTGCTCTACCCCCCTGTGTGCCGTTCCCTCACCATTATCAGGTTATTACATCATCTACTATCCATCAGCAACAAATACTCTTACCCAGGCAGCAGATTGGCGTTGTTCAGTTTAAAGTTACATGTGATCGTGGCATTAATCAGGATCTTGGCTTGTTCTTTGGTCACTTCCAGCATCTGGCTCCACACAGTCGTGGATGTAGTGAAGAACTTACAGTTCTGTAATAGAGAGTAGACCTCTTACAATTGTTATACAGAGACCAGTAACTCCATTTATACTCTTCTCTTTATATGTTGCTGGTTTTATTGTAAGCTACAGATTATATTATTATATTATTTGTTGTATCAGTCAAATAACCTGGTGCTGACATCCCAATCATTGTTTCCTATTCGATACAATTTAATTTATATAATGAGATTTTCACAATTTATTTTTTCCAAGAAAGTTGACGGGACATTTTGTGTGAGTAGAGCACTGGCTGGACTGTGAGTGTGAGTGGAGCACTGGCTGGACTGTGAGTGGAGCATGGGCTGGACTGTGAGTGGAGCATGGGCTGGACTGTGAGTGTGAGTGGAGCACTGGCTGGACTGTGAGTGTAGCACCGGCTGGACTGTGAGTGTGAGTGGAGCACCGGCTGGACTGTGAGTGTGAGTGGAGCACTGGCTGGACTGTGAGTGGAGCACCGGCTGGACTGTGAGTGTGAGTGGAGCACTGGCTGGACTGTTTGCAGTGTAAACTGTATCTTGAAGACATTTAAGAAAACTGATGAGGAGGAGGAGGGTGGTGGAGCCCACAGCATCCAGTTAGAAGTTTGCTGCAGAAGGAAAGTTACAGTGAGATTGGTTTCAGACACACTGCTCAGTACTTTGTGTGTTACTGTACCAGTGCGGTACAGTGCAGGTGTGCAGACACACTGCTCAGTACTTTGTGTGTTACTGTACCAGTGCGGTACAGTGCAGGTGTGCAGACACACTGCTCAGTACTTTGTGTGTTACTGTACCAGTGCGGTACAGTGCAGGTGTGCAGACACACTGTTCAGTACTTTGTGTGTTACTGTACCAGTGCGGTACAGTGCAGGTGTGCAGACACACTGCTCAGTACTTTGTGTGTTACTGTACCAGTGCGGTACAGTGCAGGTGTGCAGACACACTGCTCGGATGCATCTTATTTTGAGTTTTGGAGATGATGATGATGATGTTGGTCACATCTACTGTATATGCTGGATTTAATGTTGTATGTGTATTACGACTAGAGCAATTTTAAATACAGATACGGAAACACAAATGGGGTAGGTTTACGTTCAACTCTAAATCAGACCCTTTGTTTTCTTAAAATGATCTTTAATCTTCAATTTGCCCCCATCACATTCCCTGCCTGACCAATGTTAGAGCAATTTTACCCTGGTCAGGTATATATTTTTTTTGCTGCACTTAAACATAGAGCTACAATATCACAGGGGTATGTATACTTACACAAATTGCATATTTCAGTTATTTTACATTCTTGAAGATATTTGTCATCTGACAAATAACTAATTTTGTCTTTTTTGTGTTTAAAAAAATTAATTGGAAACCATTGTATAATTTCTGATAAATGTCAAACCTTTCTAGGGTTGTGTATACTTTTGCACAGTACTATATGTAGGCTCTGTCAGACTAGCAGCAGTTTGAAGCTATATTTTCCCACCCAGTATCTCGGGTTCTCTGTTCTGATCCTTCTCAAGTTACTGTAAGTGCAGAGCAATTATAGTAACTGGTAATTTACACCAGCTATGCATCAACGCCAGTACAACACAAAGGAAGAGTAACAGTTACTACTGACCGGGCTATTACTGTTGATGACAATTCCTTTTAATTCAGAGATAGGCATTTGTAGGAGGAAGATACTGAGCAGCTGCAATGAGTCCACGGTTATCCAGGATACAGTTTGTCCTAGGAAAAGACACAGAAACTGGTCACTCAGGAGAAATGTCAGATCTGGGTCTTACAGTGCTGTATTTATGTACAATTATAGTAATAGTAATAGACACCCAAACAATTCTGCTTGAAAAATTCACGTGTTATATATTGCACATGTGCCTTGTCCCTATTGTCTTTAATGACATTATTGTTGAGATACAGCAACACAAGCCCCAGGAACCCAGTCACAATGACCAGGAATCCAGTCACGATGACCAAGAACTCAGTCACGATGACCAAGAACTCAGTCACGATGATCAGGAATCCAGTCACAAGGACCAGGAATCCAATCACAAGGACCAGGAATCCAATCACAATGACCAGAAAACCAGTCACGATGGCCAGGAACTTAGTCATGTTTACCAGGAACCCAGTCACGATGACCAAGAACCCAGTCACGATGACCAAGAACCCAGTCACGATGACCAAGAACCCAGTCACGATGACCAGGAATCCAATCACAAGGACCAGGAATCCAATCACAATGACCAGCAATCCAGTCACAAGGACCAGGAACCTATTGTCAGGCGCCACCCCCACTGTTCCTCCATGAAGCGGGAACGGCCACCTGACGGTTCCAGCTGGGGGTGTCCTGTTGCTAGTCACAAGGACCAGGGATCCAGTCACAAGGATCAGGGATCCAGTCACAAGAATCAGGCAATAGAAACCTCCTAGAGAGTAAATCTGCACATCACATGTGAGTATTCTACCTCAGAGGGAAGGAAGTGGTAAGCAGCACAGACTTTAAACTAGCGGTAACCAAGCTTAGAGTTGAAATGCTGCTGTCTAAAGGTGACTTGTGGGAAGTTCTAATCACAGACAGACCACAGATTAATAATCAGAACGGGACAAGAAAAATAGACAGGCATGTGCAACTGTAAGCTTCTTAGATGAGAATGATCATCCAATTCATATAATACATGAGAATACTGCTAAAGGTATGTGGGATGCACTACACAAAATACATGAAGGATCCAGTTTAAAAAGCAAATTATTCCTGCAAAAAAAACCTGGAAAACTGTACCAAATGAGACTTAGCAAAGTAAATAATATGCAAGGGCATATCAATGGACTGTGGAGACTGTAGCACAGCTCAAATCTATAGGAGAGGATATAAAATACAACCACTTTGTGGCCATACTCCATACTTGCCAACTCTCCCAGAATGTCCGGGAGACTACCGAAATTCGGGTAGGTCTCCAGGGAGAGCAGGCAAATATCCCGCGTATGGCATCTTGCTCCTCAAAATGACGCGATTCGCGGTGAATCGCGTCATTTTGACCCCGCCCACCCTTGACAAAATGGCATTTTGTAGCGGGGGGCGGGGCCAAAATGACAGGAAATTACCGCGCCCCGCCCCTCCCGCCCTCCAACCACGCCCCCCTGTCTGGGATCTCCCGAAATTAACTTACCAAAGGTTGGCAAGTATGCCCTACTCCTGACACATACGGTACATGCTCTGTAAACAAGGCCTGAAGCAGAACTCACAATAGATTTTGTGAAACTCATAGATGAATATCAGCGCAGAAAAGAAATTACACAGGATAACATGAAATGGGACACAGAGAAGCCCAGAGTTACAACTACCCAACTCCATAATAGGGAAACAAGTGCATGTTTTAGATGTAAGACAATTGGACAGTTAATGAAAAACTGCTGAATATGGAAAGCGAAATAGCAGATTCTGTTTTTGAAAGGGTCCAAGCTGAGGGATTCTGATATACAAGAAATGGCCCAATATGTTGACATTCAGTAGAAAGCTTGTTTTTTTAGTTTCAATGTAATGGTCATTGGTATAGTGGTTTGTACTCAGCCCCCTTCCCAGATGGCAGGGAGGGAGCACACCTGTAACTGTTAACCAAAAACTGTAGCTTATTTTTAACTGCCACTAACTATAAGCTGTTTTGATAATAACTTGTAGTCATGATTGAACGTCTATATTAGTGTGATGCTATTATTCTTTGGCATTTCTGATTCATAACTACTAATCCAGCACACATAACTACTGATCTAACACACATAACTACTGATCTAACACACATAACTACTGATCCAACATATGACAGACCCAGCACACACACTTATTGATCCAACCCAAACATACTGATCCAGCACACATACCTACTGATCCAGCACACATACCTACTGATCCAGCACACATATCTACTACTTTTCTGTGCTTTTTATTCTTGGAACAAATAAGGATTGATGAGCAGGAAGAGGGCACCTTGTCCCTGGTCTCTCACCTGTACTGGCTGTGATTTTAGGAGTGCTCACATTCTTGATCCATTCATAAACTGCTGTGCGTGTGTTGTTGGACAGAGAGCTGTATACCTTGCTCAGCTTCGTTACCCTGAGCAGAGACATTATAATTAGTTTTATATAACAGTCACATATGATGCTGTCTGTGGTATGTACATATATACGAGGACAAGTATCACAAGAACGGTACTTACCCCACGCCTCCACCATGCTCACATTCTCAAATACAATAGTAATTACAACATTCCAGCAGGAAGTAACCAAATGACACAATTGGCTCCCTGTGTAATCTATTATTAGACGTACCCATGTATTAGGACAGACCCTATGTACTCACAGGATACTGACTGTAGATGGTGGACAGTAAAATAATACACAGGAACAAAGAACTGTGCACTTGTTGTAAGAGCTGGTTGTTGTATGTAGGTGAGCATTGCACTGACATATATACTGTCTAACAGAAGATTATTACAGCGAGCAGTGTGACACAATCAGTCCGACGTAGGACGACTGCAATAAGGGCATGTGTGCAAAAATTCTTCATTGACCATATTATATTATAGGCTTTAGTGAGAGTATTAGCAATAAAATATTAGTTATATCTGTTGTATTATATGAAGACTAATAGAGAATGTGTTTTACCCTATGAAAATAAATGTTTACAAAGATTTATTCCACTTACGAGTACAAGTTACGTTTAACTCTGCATCAGGCCCAATGTCTGTTCTCCTACACTAAACATTCAGTGACAATGATATAAACACACCGTATATCACACACTTCATCCTACACATTGTATAAATGAGCAATCACAAAACATCAGTCTCAAGAAAATACAATAAATTGTGACCCACAGTGTCTTGGATGTGTTCGGTTTGAGTTGAGTCGGGAAGGTGCGGAAGCAGCTCTCTGATATATTTTTGAGAGACGAGGAGTTCACCAATGTAGCCGCGTTAGGGGGGTTGTTTATTAAGGTATTTTTCACATAATTTTGTGCCGCAGTGCAGGGGTCCTGTAATGAGAAACACACAGCAGTCATGTTCCTCTCTCTTCCCTACTATTCTGCCTAAGAGGCCTATTTATCAATCTAATTGTTCATTAAAATCCCCCCAAAACATTGTTCAAATTTATTATTATGGCATCACAGCAAATATTGGACATATCTGCTGCTGTCTCTTCAAACACAAGAGAATTCCCCATAGTTTTCTATGGAGACGGAACTTGTGCCCGATGGCTGATATAGATAATAAATATGTTCCTATCAGTTTATATTCTTCAGTGGTAATGTCATCTCTGCTATGGTGCCGCTTATCACTTATATATATCACTTCTATATATCCCTTCTATATATATTATATATATATATATATATATATATATATATATATATATATATATATATATATATATATATATATATCCCTTATATATCCCTTATATATCCCATATATATATATATATATATCACTTCTATATATATCACTTCTATATATATCACTTCTATATATATATATATATATATATATATATATATATATATATATATATATATCCCTTATATATATATATATCACTTCTATATATCCCTTCTATATATCCCTTATATATATCCCTTATATATATATATATCACTTCTATATATCACTTCTATATATATCACTTCTATATATATCACTTCTATATATATCACATATATATATATATATATATATATATCACTTCTATATATCACTTCTATATATATCACTTCTATATATATCACTTCTATATATATCACTTCTATATATATCACTTCTATATATATCACTTCTATATATATCACCTCTATATATCCATGGAGGGGGGACTAAAGGCCAAAGACTATTACATGGAGGAGCCCATTTTATCGTCTGTGGTATCTCGTTTTACGACAAGTGTAACAGTGACTGTAGATATACAAAGACTCCCAATCCTGTGTTAATTTTTGTCAGTGTTTCAGGGGTTGGCCAAAAATGTATTTCTATATTATTAAATAAGTATTATTAATATTAACTACCAATTAGCACAATAACTGTTAGATAAATTCAATTGTTTATCTTAAAAATGTATATTTTTCATAGTCATTAACCTAGTTTTACTCAGAGTTCCTCGACCACCTGATCTCATTTGATTGGGAGAATTCTGAAATCTACAATCACCGCCTCACTGGTTGTGGTCTGTGCTATATCTCATGTTTGTTACTGGACGCACGGAATTCAGGGTAAAAGTAAAGTGAATAGTTGTTCATCATCAATACAGATTATTTATTAAATATAAGTAGAAACTGGTACTATATTATGAATATACATCACTTGCTTATTGTTAAGCTTTATATATATATAGTAATGTGTATATTCAGATTGAGTTAGTTATTTATACCAGATGAGGGAACACCGTATCGTGATCTAATTCTGTTGTCTGATAGATTAAGATATATATCTCCTTTCAGACAAGAATACTGGAAACTAATCTGGTCTATTAAGAAGAATATCTTCTGTTATAATCGAGGGAAATAAGGACATGTCATATGATTATATTAATTGATCGAATATCGATCACATGATTAGAACTATTCACCCATTGAATCAGTTATACCTTCTGTTTAGAATATACACTGTGAAAGTATTTAGGAGCTTTGTTGTTGTTTTACAATAAATAATCTGTATACCACTTTTGATAAGATTGTCTATATACAGTTAATATATTAAATGAGTACCCCATTGTATATATACGAAATTATCAGATTGCCCATCTAACTATGAATATACAATGTATCAATACATCAATGTGCTCAAGATGTTTAAAATACAAACTTTAAACTCATCTTTCTAATATCACGTTATACATGACAGTCACATGATGTTTCCGATTGATGGCCAGCAGGATATATAAAGACACATCTCTAAGGAGAGAACATAGCTCTGATGAAACCACCCAGTTTGTAGTTGGAGAAACGCGTCAGGCTGACGTGGACGAGTTTGGACACACCCACCATATCGGACTTCCGTGTATACATGTGTTTTTACAATCCTTATTTTTTATGCTATTACTGAGCAACTATATTCTATTGGGACTATCTACCTAGACACAGGAGAACTGGATATGAGAGAGCCCTAAGGTTACTACAGTTCCAGCAAGGTATCATACCGATATATTGTGGATGCATGTACGATTTTCAGCTGCACTAAATGTGCCAGGAGCATAAGAGCTCCACTGGTCGGACTCCCTTATCCTCAGCGGGTCCCTTCTAATAACCATATACCTTCCAGATGAACTCCTCTCATAACAGTATTACATAGATATAGTTCATCATTTTCGCTTATTGCCATATATTGATTTGTACATATGGTTATATCTATCTATGGTTGTGTATATCCACAGAGCTCTGTGAATCAATAAGGTGTTATATTATCCAGCTCGATCCACAGATATTTTCATATATCTCTATAAGTATTTTTATTATTATTATTTTTTATTATATGCTTCAATAAAGTGTACATATTTTATACATCAGCGCTGCCATTTTTTCTGCTTCTTATTTATTAAATGTTTATGAACACAACACTTAGAGATTTTTAAATAAACAAAGCAACAATTGTCTGCCCTACGACCTGGCGACAATGAGACAGCTGCTAATGTTTTAAACTGTCCGCAATCATTCGCTCTCTGTTCCATTGTTGTACAACTTACAAGAAGAACAATCAGTGGAAAGAGCAGCCTCCTGGTCTTGTGTGTTTGCTAACTGCAAATCGTGATAGCAAAATGAGTGGGGATTATTAGAAAGAAAAATAAATGTTTTTGAAGAAGAAAATGTACGCAGAACAAACATGAAGATAACTTCATTTCTGGTAAACAGAAATTACAACAGTTGGTGAGTTCAAATAAAGCTAATATCACTTCATTCCCATTTCATTTCATTCATCCTGATTCGCTTTTGTGTAGAAGTTCATGCGGGGGTGAAAACACAGTCTTTGTCCACCCAACAGAAATCAGTTCCTACCCACCGTACTTATCACTTATACTTATCACTTATACTTATCACTTAGAAGGTAAGTGCTACATCATATTGCACATTGGACCAGCTAGAATGTAAAGGTAAAAAGTATTGAGTGGCTGTATGATCAGTCACACAGCAATGTTGGTCAGTAGCTGTGTAGAGGGTGGTAATAGGGTAACCTAGAGAGGCTAAGAGGGTGGTAGAGGAATACTATAAGCTTGTCTGAAGAAGTGGGTTTTCAGAGAACGCTTGAAGGTTTGAAGACTAGAGGAAAGTCTTATTGTGCGAGGGAGGGAATTCCACAAAGTGGGTGCAGCCCGAAAAGAGTCCTGTAACCGGGAATGGGAGGATGTGATAAGAGTGGAAGAGTGATGCAGATCTTGTGCCGAACAGAGGTGTCGAGTAGGGAGATATTTCGAGACCAGTGAGGAAATGTATGTTGTGCAATTCTGTTGACGGCCTTGTATGTTAGTAGAATTTTATATTAGATTCGTTGAAATACAGGCAGCCAATGACTGACAGAGTGACTGAGCAGAGGAAGAACAATTTACAAGGAAAATTAATCTAGCCGCTGCGTGCCAAATAGATTGTAGGGGCTCGAGTCTGATTCAGGGAAGATGAGTAAGGAGTAAGTCGATGTGGTAGATGATAAGTGCATGAATTAAGGTTTTTGCGGTGTCTTGTGTGAGATATGTGCGTATTCTGGAAATGTTCTTTAGGTGTATGTAACATGATTTAGATATGGAGTTGAAGTGGGGAGCAAAGGATAGGTGTGAGTCAAGGATTACTAGGCAACGAGCTTGCGGGGTGGGATTTATGGTCATTTCAACAGAAATAGAAATGTCAGGCAGGAAGCTTCTGTTCTTGGGTGGGAATATTATTAATTCAGTTTTTGAAAGATTGAGTTTGAGTTGGCGAGAAGACATCCAAGATGAAATGGCAGAAAGACAGTCAGTAACGCGAGACAACACAGATGGTGAGAGATCAGGAGAGGATAGATAAATTTGTGTATCATCCGCATAGAGATGATACTGAAATCCAAAAGGAGCTTAATAGTTTTCCAAGAGAAGGGGTGTAGATAGAGAACAGCAGAGGACCTAGGACCGAGCCTTGTGGTCTCCAACTGATAAAGGAAGCGGAGCAGAGGTGGATCCAGAGAAATTAACACTGGAAGAGAGATTAGATAGGTAGGATGAGAACCAGGATAGGACAGTGCCTTCAAGACCTTGGGATTGTAGTGTCTGTATGAGGAGAGAGTGGTCAACAGTGTCAAGTTTTAGCAACCTGTCCTTACTGGAAGCTCCACCATGAGACCTCATCTACCAGATCTACCACCAGGACCAGGGTAGGCAGAAGTGTGGCTGCATTGGGTGCAAGGTGCCCTATAACGGGTTCATACTAGTAATACATGTAAGGGGCTGCCACAGCCATCCCCCAACACAGCTAAGTATCACCAGCTTTTGCACGGTGGAGCCTATTTATTATCTGCAATACCGGTTCTGATAACACCATCTCAGGACTCCATTAACAGAGAAGACAGAAAAATGTATTGATGAATTTAAAATAAATTGTACAAAACTAGGGCTATTACTCTGCCCTCAGAAACTAAATAATATTTTCTTTTTATAAAATGTTCTATAAATATATATAGATGTTTTTGTTATAACCGTGAAACTGGAAGCTCAAACCACGATTCCAGATCACGCAGACTCCAGCACATTCTCAGTACAGCACAATGGTAGAAAGATCGTCTAGTCATCATCATCATTACATTGATGACGGTGCCCAGTCTGTTAAAATACTCTCACCTGTGTAGATTATAGCTGATTGTGGCCTCGCTGATAGATGGAAAGAGGTCGGTGGAATTGTTGGCTGCTATGGGTGCAATGTGGACTAGAGGACACTAGTGCAGATGTACCACATTGCTAGCAGAATCAGGTAATATATATACAATATATTATATACAGAGTTCATGTATAAAACTATTAAACATTGCCTTACCGATGCAGCAGCAGAAGTTGTACTGAGCCCTGAAAATCAAAGAGAATCATAATTACATTAAGCAGTTATTAATATTACAGAAATAAAGCAGACAAGTTAATGTGACCGGTGGTGTGACTATAATCATACAGACCATATGACCGGGGGTATGACTATAATCATACAGACCATGTGACCGGGGTGTGACTATAATCATACAGACCATGTGACCGGGGTGTGACTATAATCATACAGACCATGTGACCGGGGGTGTGACTATAATCATACAGACCATGTGACCGGGGGTGTAACTATAATCATACAGACCATGTGACCGGGGGTGTGACTATAATCATACAGACCATGTGACCGGGGGTATAACTATAATCATACAGACCATGTGACCGGGGGTGTGACTATACTCATACAGACCATATGACCGGGGGTGTGACTATTATCATACAGACCATGTGACCGGTGGTATGACTATAATCATACAGACCATGTGACCGGGGGTGTGACTATTATCATACAGACCATGTGACTGGGGGTATGACTATAATCATACAGACCATGTGACCGGGGGTGTGACTATAATCATACAGACCATGTGACCGGGGGTATAACTATAATCATACAGACCATGTGACCGGGGGTGTGACTATAATCATACAGACCATATGACCGGGGGTGTGACTATTATCATACAGACCATGTGACCGGGGGTGTGACTATTATCATACAGACCATGTGACCGGGGGTGTGACTATTATCATACAGACCATGTGACCGGGGGTATGACTATAATCATACAGACCATGTGACCGGGGTGTGACTATAATCATACAGACCATGTGACCGGGGGTGTGACTATAATCATACAGACCATGTGACCGGGGTGTGACTATAATCATACAGACCATGTGACCGGGGGTGTGACTATAATCATACAGACCATGTGACCGGGGGTGTGACTATTATCATACAGATCATGTGACCGGGGGTGTGACTATAATCATACAGACCATGTGACCGGGGGTGTGACTATAATCATACAGACCATGTGACCGGGGGTGTGACTATAATCATACAGACCATGTGACCGGGGGTATAACTATAATCATACAGACCATGTGACCGGGGGTGTGACTATAATCATACAGACCATATGACCGGGGGTGTGACTATTATCATACAGACCATGTGACCGGTGGTATGACTATAATCATACAGACCATGTGACCGGGGGTATGACTATAATCATACAGACCATGTGACCGGGGTGTGACTATAATCATACAGACCATGTGACCGGGGGTGTGACTATAATCATACAGACCATGTGACCGGGGTGTGACTATAATCATACAGACCATGTGACCGGGGGTGTGACTATAATCATACAGACCATGTGACCGGGGGTGTGACTATTATCATACAGATCATGTGACCGGGGGTGTGACTATAATCATACAGACCATGTGACCGGGGGTGTGACTATAATCATACAGACCATGTGACCGGGGGTGTGACTATAATCATACAGACCATGTGACCGGGGGTGTGACTATAATCATACAGACCATGTGACCGGGGGTGTAACTATAATCATACAGACCATGTGACCGGAGGTGTGACTATAATCATACAGACCATGTGACCGGGGGTGTGACTATAATCATACAGACCATGTGACCGTGGGTGTGACTATAATCATACAGACCATGTGACCGTGGGTGTGACTATAATCATACAGACCATGTGACCGGGGGTGTGACTATAATCATACAGACCATGTGACCGGGGGTGTGACTATAATCATACAGACCATGTGACTGGGGGTGTGACTATAATCATACAGACCATGTGACCGTGGGTGTGACTATAATCATACAGATCATGTGACTGTGGGTGTAACTATAATCATACAGACCATGTGACCGGTGGTGTGACTATAATCATACAGACCATGTGACCGGGGGTGTGACTATAATCATACAGACCATGTGACCGGTGGTGTGGCTATAATCATACAGACCATGTGACCGGGGGTGTGGCTATAATCATACAGACCATGTGACCAGGGGTGTGACTATAATCATACATACAGACCATGTGACCGGGGTGTGACTATAATCATACAGACCATGTGACCGGGGTGTGACTATAATCATACAGACCATGTGACCGGGGGTGTGACTATAATCATACAGACCATGTGACCGGGGGTGTGACTATAATCATACAGACCATGTGACCGGAGGTGTGACTATAATCATACATACAGACCATGTGACCGGGGTGTGACTATAATCATACATACAGACCATGTGACCGGGGTGTGACTATAATCATACAGACCATGTGACCGGGGGTGTGACTATAATCATACAGACCATGTGACCGGGGGTGTGACTATAATCATACAGACCATGTGACCGGGGGTGTAACTATAATCATACAGACCATGTGACCGGAGGTGTGACTATAATCATACAGACCATGTGACCGGGGGTGTGACTATAATCATACAGACCATGTGACCGGGGTGTGACTATAATCATACATACAGACCATGTGACCGGGGTGTGACTATAATCATACAGACCATGTGACCGGGGTGTGACTATAATCATACAGACCATGTGACCGGGGGTGTGACTATAATCATACAGACCATGTGACCGGGGGTGTGACTATAATCATACAGACCATGTGACCGGGGTGTGACTATAATCATACAGACCATGTGACCGGGGGTGTGACTATAATCATACAGACCATGTGACCGGGGGTGTGACTATAATCATACAGACCATGTGACCGGGGGTGTGACTATAATCATACAGACCATGTGACCGGGGTGTGACTATAATCATACAGACCATGTGACCGGGGGTGTGACTATAATCATACAGACCATGTGACCGGGGGTGTAACTATAATCATACAGACCATGTGACCGGGGGTGTGACTATAATCATACAGACCATGTGACCAGGGTGTGACTATAATCATACAGACCATGTGACCGGGGGTGTGACTATAATCATACAGACCATGTGACCAGGGTGTGACTATAATCATACAGACCATGTGACCGGGGGTGTAACTATAATCATACAGACCATGTGACCGGGGGTGTGACTATAATCATACAGACCATGTGACCGGGGTGTGACTATAATCATACAGACCATGTGACTGGGGGTGTGACTATAATCATACAGACCATGTGACCGGGGGTGTGACTATAATCATACAGACCATGTGACCGGGGGTGTGACTATAATCATACAGACCATGTGACCGGGGTGTGACTATAATCATACAGACCATGTGACCGGGGGTGTGACTATAATCATACAGACCATGTGACCGGGGGTGTGACTATAATCATACAGACCATGTGACCGGGGGTGTAACTATAATCATACAGACCATGTGACCGGAGGTGTGACTATAATCATACAGACCATGTGACCGGGGGTGTGACTATAATCATACAGACCATGTGACCGGGGTGTGACTATAATCATACAGACCATGTGACCGTGGGTGTGACTATAATCATACAGACCATGTGACCGTGGGTGTGACTATAATCATACAGACCATGTGACCAGGGGTGTGACTATAATCATACAGACCATGTGACCGGGGGTGTGACTATAATCATACAGACCATGTGACTGGGGGTGTGACTATAATCATACAGACCATGTGACCGTGGGTGTGACTATAATCATACAGATCATGTGACTGTGGGTGTAACTATAATCATACAGACCATGTGACCGGTGGTGTGACTATAATCATACAGACCATGTGACCGGGGGTGTGACTATAATCATACAGACCATGTGACCGGTGGTGTGACTATAATCATACAGACCATGTGACCAGGGGTGTAACTATAATCATACAGACCATGTGACCAAGGGTGTGACTATAATCATACAGACCATGTGACCGGGGGTGTAACTATAATCATACAGACCATGTGACCGGGGTGTAACTATAATCATACAGACCATGTGACCGGGGGTGTGACTATTATCATACAGACCATGTGACCGGGGGTGTGACTATAATCATACAGACCATGTGACCAGGGGTGTAACTATAATCATACAGACCATGTGACCAAGGGTGTGACTATAATCATACAGACCATGTGACCGGGGGTGTAACTATAATCATACAGACCATGTGACCGGGGGTGTGACTATAATCATACAGACCATGTGACTAGGGGTGTGACTATAATCATACAGACCATGTGACCGTGGGTGTGACTATAATCATACAGACCATGTGACCGGGGGTGTGACTATAATCATACAGACCATGTGACCGGGGGTGTAACTATAATCATACAGACCATGTGACCGGGGTGTGACTATAATCATACAGACCATGTGACCGGGGGTGTGACTATAATCATACAGACCATGTGACCGGGGGTGTAACTATAATCATACAGACCATGTGACCGGGGTGTGACTATAATCATACAGACCATGTGACCGGGGGTGTGACTATAATCATACAGACCATGTGACCGGGGGTGTGACTATAATCATACTGTCACGGGCACTAGGAGTCTTTACCCAGGGATCACCAGGTGGTAGGCTTACCAGAGCAATGTAGATGGTAATAGGATACTCTGGTAGCTGGGTGATCACGGAACAGGAAATGGTAACTGATGAGATGCTCAGGAAAGTCTATGACTAGCAGCACTGGTAATATGGAGGTAATAATACACGAGGAACTGTATGGACAAGGGCACGTGAAGGTAGTCAGTGGTCTGCGATAGCAAGTTGTACCGCTGTCTGAGTGAAGGAATGGAATCCAAGTGGAGGTATCCGGGTAGTCAGTGGTCTGCGGTAGCAAGTTGTACCACTGCTATGTGAGAGGATACTGGAACAGGTGATACAGGAAACAGGGATCAGTGGTCTGTCATCAGCAAGTTGTACCACTGAATATATATGTGAGGAGGTGCACGGGGGAAGACTGCAACACAGGATATACACAGGCACCTTATACACGATCCACAGTAATATGCACAATATATATATATAAATGACTGAGCAGGTCTGCAAATCTAGAAAGTCACTTGAAGTAGTCCAGCACAAGATAACACAGTCAATGATGGCAAAAGACTCAGCGGATAGCAGACTCCAGAGAGAACCAAACACAGTCCAGCAAGATATGCAATACACCAGCACAGTCAATGAGAAGTATGCATACCGTGGTTCAGAAGCAGGCAGTCAGATAGGAGTGCAGCGATACCTGAGCGGCAGGAGGCCGACTGGATGAGAAGTCCCTGGATGGATGAGGCAGCGGTCTAGTAGGTGCAGCGCACAGGTAAGTAAACCAACAGGGACACGAATCACAGGAATCAGTAACACGTGGAACTGGACTCATAGAGGACCCAGGAGAATGGAGATGATCCAGCAGAGGAGTAGTTGTTGAGATACGAATCCAATGCTGACAGGAGGGTAGAGACCAGCGGGACACGTGAAGGCGTGGAGAGCGGATCAGCAGGAGATGGACGATAGCGCTGACAGCAGCAGCAGGACTCTGCGCCCACGGAGGTAACCAGGGGCAACCAACAGGACCCACAGTGATGGAACACGGGATGGCAGAGTAGACCAGGAGCTGTAGATCCAGAAGTGTAGCGGATGGCAACGTGAGCAGTAGACTGGAAACACAGGAGAGCTGAGATGAGGCGGCAATGCACAGGGGCAGCGGATAGGAATCAGCTAACAGTCACGATGATGAACACAGGCGAGTTGCAAGCTGGAGACTGTAGTGCACGGAGGCAGCGGATAGGAATCAGCTAACAGTCACGATGATGAACACAGGCGAGTTGCAAGCTGGAGACTGTAGTGCACGGAGGCAGCGGATAGGAATCAGCTAACAGTCACGATGATGAACACAGGCGAGTTGCAAGCTGGAGACTGTAGTGCACGGAGGCAGCGGATAGGAATCAGCTCAGGAACTTGATGATGATCAGGTGAGTGGATGTGAAGTAAAGGCTGGAGTGCACGGAGGCAGCGGATAGGAATCAGCAAACAGTCACAATGATAATAATAGCGTTGAAGTGATTTAGAAGACTGTAGTGCACGGAGGCAGCGGATAGGAATCAGCAAACAGTCACAACGATGTATAATAGCGGTGAAGTGGTTTTAGAAGACTGTAGTGCACGGAGGCAGCGGATAGGAATCAGCAAACAGTCACGATGATACAGTTGATGGTAGAAGTGGTATGGAAACCACAGTAGTAGAAGTGGTTTGGAAACCACAGAGATAGAAGTGGTTTGGAAACCACAGGAATCAGCAGCGCTGAATACACGAGGAATACAGGAACACCTTCAGAGACTCATGGGGAATGAGACTCCAAGATCAGGCAACGTGGTGTTGACCACAGGTGCTTAATATAGGAAGTGTTGCCTGATCTGCCAATTGAGTTAAAGGGACATACACTGAAGTATAGGAAAGGGCTGCGCATGCGCAGACCCTCAGAATGGCGGACGGCCACGGTTCCTAAATGTCCGAGAAGAGGCACTCACGGTCCGGTGAGTGACACATACAGACCATGTGACCGGGGGTGTAACTATAATCATACAGACCATGTGACCGGTGGTGTGACTATAATCATACAGACCATGTGACCGGAGGTGTGACTATAATCATACAGACCATGTGACCGGGGGTGTAACTATAATCATACAGACCATGTGACCGGGGGTGTGACTATTATCATACAGACCATGTGACCGGTGGTGTGACTATAATCATACAGACCATGTGACCGGGGGTGTAACTATAATCATACAGACCATGTGACCGGGGGTGTGACTATAATCATACAGACCATGTGACCGGGGGTGTAACTATAATCATACAGACCATGTGACCGTGGGTGTGACTATAATCATACAGACCATGTGACTAGGGTCAGTATATAATCAATACATCATAATAAAACATTACATTTATACATACCCCCCTTCCTGAGGGAAGGAGGGGGGTATGGGCGGAGGAGTCGGGGCTCGGCGTATTTCTGGCCCGACCCCAGTGATGTAAAGACACGCAACATTTTACAGCGAGAAGTATCACATCATGGCGCCTCTAATTGTGAAGTGGGCATATGCGTGTGGATGCCCCAGAGACCTACCCGGAATTCGGGAGTCTCCTGGACATTCCGGGAGAGTTGCCAGTATGCACTTATCACGCCCCCAGGCACATCATGCCACCTGATGGTGAATTCCTCTTTTGCTATGTGACCCAGACTTTTCTAGCTATGCCTATAATAGATAATGGGGGGATTCTATAAAAGAGGAGAAAGAAGGTAAAGATACTGTGGAAAGAGCCCGCTGCTGCTGAAGCACACGCGAACAACTTCTTCCTTTTTATGTAGTTTTATTGTCAGGATGGTAAATGTTTTGACACCGTACAAACTTCACAGCAATTCTGGAGACCCTATATGCTGGCTAGACATAGACCAGCTCTCTCAAGACCAGCCAGCTTACCCAGCGTTGGTCTCAGTGCACAAATGACACAATCAAGCTTTTATACCTGATACTCCTCCCCCAGCCTTAGCTTGATGGGCAGGTGACACACCCACATTCCCTTTAAGAGGAAACTCCAATCAGTGCTTTTGTTTGCACTAACAGACACACCCTGTCTGTTTGCTGTGAGAATGAACCTTTCAAACCATGTAAGTTAACCAAACTTTAAACTACACCTAAGTCTTTATCTGGTTTATCCTCAATCTAGGTGCATAACTGCGCCAATGTTTAGCTTGTATGCTTTATCTGCATCTTATCAGATAAATACCTTCCTTTGTTACACATGCCTCCCCCTAGCGTCTCCAAGTAGGGGGACGCGGACTTCGCGACGAGCGCATATTTTCATGACAATGCATCTGCATTCTTGTGTAGAATCCCAGGTCTATGTTCTACTGAGAACTTGAAAGGTTGCAGTGCCAAGACCCAGCGGGTTACCTTGGCATTTACTTCCTGGTTGCTCTGCATCCATCTCAATGGTGCATGATCTGTTATTAAGGTGAACTCTCTGCCTAGGAGATAATAGCGCAGAGCTTCTGTAGCCCATTTTATGGCGAGACATTCTTTCTCCACAGTGACATATTTTTGTTCCCTTGGAAGCAACTTACGACTTAGATACAGGACAGGATTTTCTACTCCATTCTTCTCCTGTGACAAGACTGCACCTAAGCCAACACCAGAAGCATCAGTTTGGAGGAAGAACCTCCGGGTAAAATCTGGTGCTTGTAGAACTGGAGAGGAACAAAGAGCTAACCGAAGATCAGACCAGGCGGTTTCTGCAGAGTCAGACCAGGTTAACCTATCTGGACAACTGTTTTTTAACATGTCCGTTAGTGGAGCAGCTCTAGTGGCGAAGTGGCTTACAAACCGCCTGTAGTAACCTACTAAGCCTAGAAAGGTTCTTAACTGCGATTTTTTTTTTTTTGTCTTGCCCAATTTTTGACTGCCTCCACTTTTTCTAGCTGGGTTTTTACACGCCCTCAACCAACAACGTACCCCAAATATTTGGCTTCTCTCATGGCTATGGCACATTTCTCTTGGTTAGCTTTTAATGCTGCTGACCTTAATGAAGCTAAGACCGCCTCAACTTTGGCTAAATGTGATCCCCAGTCTGGGGTATAAATCACTATATCGTCCAGGTAAGCGGCTGCATAAGCTGTGTGAGGTCGTAGCAATTTATTCATGGCCCTTTGGAAGGTGGCAGGTGCCCCATGCAACCCAAAGGGTAGGACTTTATATTGATAGAGGACCATCAGGGGTGGAAAATGCAGTCTTTGGCTTGGCCGTGGAAGTCAGGGGAACTTGCCAATAACCCTTTGTTAGATCAAATAGTTGCTACCAGCAAGATTTTCTACTAGTTCATCCACACGTGGCATCGGATAGGCATCAAACTGCGAGTTACTGTTTAGGCGCCTAAAGTCATTGCAGAACCTAATTGTCCCATTGGGTTTCGGAACAAGCACAATGGGACTATTCCACTCACTAGTGGACTCTTCAATCACATCTAACTGGAGCATCTTCTCGACCTCCTTTCTCACGTCCACCCGTCTGGCTTCTGGAATACGATACGGCTTCTGCTTTACAAGGACTCCTGGCGCAGTGACAATGTCGTGTTCGATTAAGGTAGTGCGCCCAGGGATGGAAGAGAAGACATCCCTGTTCCGGCGAATCATTTCCTCAGTCTGTTGTCTCTGCTTAATGGACAAAGCTGGCTCTATGGGCACTTCAGACTTTTCAATGGCAGTACTCACTACCTGAGGAGAGGTTTCCTCATCATGCCAAGGTTTAAAGAGGTTAACATTATATATTTGCCCCTCCCTTCTGGCGCCGGTGCTAGGGTCCTTGGCGCCCTAGGCACAGTGTGAAAATCGGCGCCCCCCCTTTAAAAATCGCCCCCCCCTTTAAAAATCGGCGCCGCCCTGTCAAAATTGGCGCTGCGCTTCCCTCCCCTCAGCTCCCCATGTCTTTCTTTAACTTACCTGCATGAAGCTGCTCCTCTCTGCTGTCTTCTCCCCTCCACTCACAGACACTGTCGGGCCGTGATGATGACATCATCACGGCCTGTCACTGTCAGTGAGCGGAGGGGAGGAGACAGAGCAGAGAGGAGAAGCTTCATGCAGGTAAGATTCATAGCCCCTTCCCTCCTCTCCTCCCCGTGGATTTCCGTTTTAAATGACCATAGTCATTTTTTTTTAATTTTGAGGCGCCCTGCAGAGCCCTAGGCAATTGCCTAACCTTGCCTAATGGGAGCGCCGGGCCTGCTCCCTTCTCCTACCTAACCGGCGGACCCTGTAATTGACAGGACCGACAGCCTCTAGAACTTCCTATGGACCCTGCCAATGTGCGAAAAGTTTGCTTTCCTGTGTAGGAACCAGGACTAGGACCTTGTCCCCAGGCTTGAAAGATCGAACAACAGCACTTTTGTCATAACTTTTCTTCTGTCGTTCCTGAGCCTCTTTTACATGTTGCTGCACAATGGGCCCTATCTTTCCTAGCCTCTCATACATTTTGGACACAAATTGTACCAGATTTGGCGCCCTGGGACATTGCTGCTCCCACCCTTCTTTTAACATATCCAAGATACCCTTGGGCTGTCTCCCAAACAATAACTCAAATGGACTAAACCCTGTTGACGCTTGAGGTACCTCACGGATGGCAAACATCAAGTAGGGAATAAGAGTGTCCCAATCTTTTTCTCTTGAGCCACTGCTTTCCTGAGCATGTGCTTTAATGTGCGGTTAAAGCGTTCCACCAAGCCGTCCGTTCGCGGATGGTACACGGAGGTGTGAAGCGCCGTAACCCCTAGCAACTGGCACATGTCCTTCCTCAGTTTGAACATGAATGGAGTACCCTGGTCTGTGAGAATTTATTTGGGTATTCCCAAGCATGTAAACATCAATACAAGTTCTCTAGCTATGGTACTGGACTTTATGTTTCGTAGGGGAATTGCTTCTGGATACCTGGTTGCTTAGTCAAGCACCACTAGTATATATTGGTGCCCACGTGCAGATTTTTCCAGTGGTCCCACAAGGTCCATGGCTATCTGTTCAAAAGGAACTTGTACTATTGGTATTGGAATGAGAGGTGCCCTGTACATGGGTTTGGGACAGGTTTTCTGACAAATGGGACAGGACCGGCAATACTTTTTCACTGCCATGTGTACCCCGGGCCAGTAAAACCTAAGCAGAACTCGTTCCCGTGTTTTATCCTCCCCTAGGTGTCCCCCACAGACGTGTGTGTGTGCTGCTTGTAACACTAGGGGTACATGGACCTGAGAAACCATTAATTGTTCTACTTTTTCCCTCTGCACATTAGCAACTCTATACAGGAAATTATTTTTGACAATAAAATATGGTATACTTTCTGCAGGCTTCGTGGCTTTCACTACCCCATTTACCTCAGTCACACTTTTAAAGGCATGTTCCAAAGTGGCATCAGTAAGTTGGTCTCGAGCAAAGTCCTGCAGAGGAAACAGAATTGGTATTGCGGACCAGTCCGTATCCTCACTGACAGGCGGGGTGGGCTCATCTGCGACATCACCGACCAATGTTAGTTTGGACTGTCCATGTTTCCCCGCAGGTGGATGCTTTTGTGGAACTCCTGCTGTGACTCCGAGGATGGCATTCCGGTTTGGCGGTTCCCAAAGATCGATGTCCAGATGTTGTGGATCTTTAGGCGGTTCCTTTAAGACCGGGCTTCCGGCCGTTGCATCAGTTGCCGGCATGTCCGGCCGGATCCGCTCACCGAGGACATCATTAAACAGTGGGAAGTCTCGCCCCAAAATGAGTGGATATGGGAGTTTAGGTGCTATGGCAGCTACCACCATAACAGATTTGTCTTTGAGTGTGACTGGTAGTATTGTTCTTTCATACTCCTCTGTCGTGCCATGTACGCAAAGAACCTTCACCTTGGGCAACCGAGAAGTTATAGTTTCGGGTAAGACAGAGCTGGAAACCAATGAAAGTTCACTCCCTGAGTCAACCAAGGCCAGAACAAGGTTTTGGTTGATTAGCACAGTCACCCGGAACAAACAAGGACTTCCTGATGTGGGACTCATGGTAAAACAGCTTGGAAAAGCAGGCCCAATATGTGCCACGGAACAGTCCATGGGTTCTGGTAGTTTAGGACACTCTGCCTTGAAGTGGCCTGGCTCACCACATTCTAAACACTTCAGATTAGACAGCTTTGCACCTGGCCCTCTGTCCGTAGCAGTTTTGCCATTGGGCCCTGTAGCAAGGATTGTCAAACCTGGCTTTTGGCGTGGCAGCGGCTTTGGCACGAATGCAGATTCTTTAGTCATTTGCTGTAGCGCACAAAACCTTTCTACCACGGTGGCAAGCTCTTCATAAGTTTGTGGGTCTGATTGCAGAACCCATCTTTGCAAATCGCGGTTCAGACCTCGGATGTAGTGATCTATCGCCAGAACTTCAATAATCCGAGAAGGTGAAATCTCCTCAGGCTGCAGCCATTTCTTTAAAATTTTAGAAAGCTCAGCCTCTTGCGCTCTGACCGGTTTCTCTTTATCGTAGCGCCATTGGTGATAGCGCTGGGCTCGGCCTGGCCCGGAAACTCCAATGCGAGCCAATATCTCAGACTTTAGGCGAAAATAATCAGAGGCCCGGTCCTCATCTAGATCCATATAAGCTCGCTGAGCTTCCCCAGTCAGATATGGCGCCAGCCTCTCAGCCCAATCTTTAGAAGGTCATTTTGCCCTTTTAGCAAGTCTCTCGAAGGACACCAGATATGCTTCTACGTCATCAGCTGGTGACATTTTCTGCAGAACCGGACCAGGGGGTAAATGTATGAAGCTCCGGGTTCTTCAACACCCGCGAGTTCGGCGTCTTCAGCGCTTAAATTTAAAGCGGCGCTGCCTTGTAAAGGGAAACTTCTTCACTTATTACACCTAATATTACCCCCTAAGTGTATAAAGACTGATAGAAGCTGTGCGTTATTAAATACATGGGGCCTGGTTCATTAAGGATCTTAACTTGAGAAACTTCTTATTTCAGTCTCCTGGACAAAATCATGTTACAATGTAGGGGGTGCAAATTAGTTTTCTGTTAGCATAAGTTAAATACTGACTGTTTTTTCATGTAGCACACAAATACTTGATAGCTTATTTGTACACTGAAATGTAAAGTTGATATTTGTGTGCTACATGAAAATACAGTCAGTATTTACCTTATGTGCAAAACAGAATACTAATTTGCACCCCTTGTATTGTAACATGGTTTTGTCCAGGAGACTGAAATAAAAAGTTTCTCAAGTTAAGATCCTTAATGAATCAGGCCCATGGTCATGTTCTTGTAGAGACGGGATTATGGTGCTGGAATAGTCACCCGGTATGCACCTGTCCCTGATATGCTCTAGATGACACATATGTGCACTTGTATTTCTATTGGTGAACAATAAAGATACAATCTGTCTATTGGGGGCTTTTATCCGCCCAGTGCCCACCATATTTGGGCTTTCAGTTTCACTTGTCAAAAAAAATTATTACCAAAAAAAGTGTAAAAATAGATAAAAAAATATAAAAAGTAAAAAAAAATTAAGAACTTTTTCACATAAAAAATTATTTTATTTATTTTACTTAAATGATTTCATCTGTTTCATCTGTTATCCTGAGATGGCGATAACAGAACAGCATTAGTACCCACTACCATACGTGTTAAATAAGCTTCCCCATGTAAAGGCATAGGACAGCAATTACTGTGAGAACTGGCAAATCTTACCTCTGGTGAGGGGACCGCTGGTGATAGGAGTGTTGTAACCCTTTGCTGTACCTAGGATTTCAAGCCACCCTTCTATTGGCATCACAACCAGATTTCCGGTCCGCCCATCAGAGAAGCGATTGAACATATGAAAGTAGAGTGAAAATAACAAATAAAACCAATAAATAAGAAGAATATAATAATAATAATAATAATAATAATAATAATAATAATAATAGTAGTAGGATAGATCACTTGATGTCATAATTCTTTAGATTTTTTTTGACATCTTATATCCCTTAGTGTATACATGCTGCCACTTGCAGCAATCCCCCCTAGCAGGTAATGTTTCTGGTATATTGGGTGATGTTCCCGGTATAGCGGGTGATGTTCCTCGTATAGCAGGTGATGTTCCTCGTATAGCGGGTGATGTTCCCGGTATAGCAGGTGATGTTCCTCGTATAGCGGGTGATGTTCCCGGTATAGCAGGTGATGTTCCTCGTATAGCGGGTGATGTTCCCGGCATGGCGGGTGATGTTCCCGGCATGGCGGGTGATGTTCCCGGCATGGCGGGTGATGTTCCCGGCATGGCGGGTGATGTTCCCGGCATAGCGGGTGATGTTCCCGGCATAGCGGGTGATGTTCCCGGTATAGCGGGTGATGTTCCCGGTATAGCGGGTGATGTTCCCGGTATAGCGGGTGATGTTCCCGGTATAGCGGGTGATATTTATAGTATAGCGGGTGATGTTCCTGGTATAACGGGTGATGTTCCTGGTATAGCGGGTGATGTTCCCGGTATAGCGGGTGATGTTCCCGGTATAGCGGGTGATGTTCCCGGTATAGCGGGTGATGTTCCAGGTATGTTGGGTGATATTTATAGTATAACGGGTGATGTTCCTGGTATAGCGGGTGATGTTCCTGGTATAGCGGGTGATGTTCCCGGTATAGCGGGTGATGTTCCCGGTATAGCGGGTGATGTTCCTGGTATAACGGGTGATGTACCTGGTATGTTGGGTGATATTTATAGTATAGCGGGTGATGTTCCCGGTATAGCGGGTGATGTTCCTGGTATAACGGGTGATGTTCCTGGTATAACGGGTGATGTTCCTGGTATAACGGGTGATGTTCCCGGTATAGCGGGTGATGTTCCCGGTATAGCAGGTGATGTTCCCGGTATAACGGGTGATGTTCCCGGTATAACGGGTGATGTTCCCGGTATAGCGGGTGATGTTCCCGGTATAACGGGTGATGTTCCCGGTATAACGGGTGATGTTCCCGGTATAGCAGGTGATGTTCCCGGTATAGCAGGTGATGTTCCCGGTATAGCAGGTGATGTTCCCGGTATAGCAGGTGATGTTCCCGGTATAGCAGGTGATGTTCCCGGTATAGCAGGTGATGTTCCCGGTATAGCAGGTGATGTACCTGGTATGTTGGGTGATATTTATAGTATAGCGGGTGATGTTTCTGGTATATCGGATCATATTCTCTTTATATTGGGTGATATTCCTCATGTAGAGAGAGCTGCCACAGAGCCTTGTTACCCACACAAAACAATCTGATTGTGACCCACCCTAGTGGTGCCAGAGATCGGACAACAGCCCATACATTCTATGTGGTAACTGTTGCACTATCCAAGAGACACGTAATTCTTGGCACACAGATACCAATTGGCGAGAGAACAATATACATATACGATGTCCCCATTCTCATGACTTATTTCTGACATACATGAGGCTGGAACGAGCAGTATTTTAGGAGAAGAGAAAGATAGAAATTATAGAAACATTGAGGGAGTGATGATAACGGCACATGCACAGTCCGTCTAGGACAGCAATCCGACATATTGTTGCACAAAGCGTTCGCACTTTCCAAAAGCTGATTGTTGGTGTGTACCGTGTATAATGTACATTATTTGTGTTTTTATTGGTTAATCATTCTTGAGCATACAGACTTACCATCTATGTAGCGTTATGTACCAACAGTGCCACTACGTACCTATGGCCATAACGAGATTTACACCCGTTTCCTTCAGTGCAGCTCTAATAAAGTCTCCCACCAATGGAAGAGATCAGTGCAAGAGATCAGTGCAAGAGATCAGTGCAAGAGATCAGTGCAAGAGATCAGTGCAAGAGATCAGTGCAAGAGATCAGTGCAAGAGATCAGTGCAAGAGATCAGTGCAAGAGATCCATGGAAGAGATCCATGGAAGACATCAGTGCAAGAGATCCATGGAAGAGATCCATGGAAGAGATCCATGGAAGAGATCCATGGAAGAGTTCTGTGCAATATATTGTTGCGCAAAGTGTTCACACATTTCAAAGCACATAGTGGGCATACACCTGTGTATAATATACATTGGTTGTGTTTTCATTGGTTAATAACCCTTGACCATACAGACGTATCATCGATGTAGGACTATGTATCAACAGTGCCTCCACATACCCATGGCCGCAACAAGTATTACACCCCTTTTCCCTTTAGTGCAGCTCTAATAAAGTCTCCCAACAGTGGGAGAGATCCGTGGGAGAGATCCGTGGGAGAGATCCGTGGGAGAGATCCGTGGGAGAGATCATTGTAACAATTACATGTAAGTTCTAATAATCATTGTGTTATTTTTGGCAAACTTCGGAAGATACTGTGGTACAATAATAAAAGCTCGGCCCTGTCCCACAATAATGTAGGACACATAACACACTCCTTATAGAGGTCAGTGTCACGTTACATGTACAGTATAGTGAATAACATTTATAAATCCAGCGCAGAGAGATAACGCAGAGCACATTTTGTTTAAACTGCGTAATATTTTTTGTTGCGGTTGTGGGAGTTCCCCCACCCGTGTAACCCTTACGTGGACTGATCCCAGTGATATAATGAGGACTCTGAGCTGCGCGTTGGACTTTTCTTTACCAGAACACATGAATAAAATGAGCAGCTGCTCCCCGGGTAGTGTACGCGCTGCGCAGTGTTTAGGGGACAAGTCTTATGTGTATTTTTCTGTGTTTGCATATTGCATTGTCTGTGTCACCGTATCTTTGGACCCTCATATACATATATATAATAACCAATACTCTGACTCACCGTATCCCGCTGATACGATGCCCGGCATGAAGACGCTGAGCAGGTACAGCCAGGACCACCGCGCCCCCATCATGGCTCCAAACTGCAAACACAAGATGAGTAAATGTTAAATAAATGTTCTCTGTACAATTGATGCTGCCAAATGTCCTAATTTCAGAGACAGTTCCCAATATTATAGGTGTTCCCATGGAACTGTCCCTACGTTTTACCAATTACCAACTGTGCAGTACAGTTCCTCTTTTCCTACCTCTATTCCAGTGATGGGCAACCTGATACACTTCAGGGGCCGCACATTATCCCTAATCTCAGTAATGAGATTAAACAATAATAGAAAGAGACACCTACCTGTAATAACATATCAGCATTATAGTCAAGTGTTACACACTATAAAACATCTGATAATAAAGAAGGGAGGACCAGGGGGCCGCAGGCAAAGGCTCGGGGGGACGCAGGTAAAGGCTCGGGGGTGAGGGGGGGGGGCACAGGCAAAGGCTCGGGGGGGACGCAGGTAAAGGCTCGGGGGTGAGGGGGGGGGCACAGGCAAAGGCTCGGGGGGCCGCATGTTGACCATCACTGATCTATTCTTACTTAATAATCATACATTTATATTTATTACTAATATGCAAAAACAACATGCTATACTCACATAGTAATCGTGACATGCTGGTGATTGTAGTTCTCCAGGCACTGGCGAACAATGTGCCTGGAGTACTACATTGTGTAAGGGTAGCATGTACTGGAAATAGACAATTTCCCAGCTCCTCAGACTTACTGAATCTCCCTCTGTTATACTAACCAATAGGAAGCAGCCTACACTCAACCAATCACAGTCTTCCTTTTGATTAATATATTAGCAGCCACAACCTGATCACCAGAGGGAGCTTCAGTAAGCTAGAGGTCACACATTGAACGCAGCCCACAGCTGCTGTATGGGGCTTTGGAAGGGTTGATGGGTCCTGTAGCTGCACCCTCTGTTACCATGCCCGATATGCACTTGAACAGTATACACATTTCTTTTATCCTCAGTATCTCCACCCAGCACTGTATCGTTATCACTCTAGCACGTTCCTGAGCCCTATGCACCTCCCTCACCCTTGGTATCCCGGGCTGCCTGAGAGCCGTATGTGCAGCAGGACTGTATATCCCAGGCCCCCAATACTGCCCGCTCTCCTGGATTTTAGGTGTGCCTATGTGGAGGCACTGGGCGTTTCAGTGCCTCATACCTCAGCTATACCTCAAGCTCATATTGAATTTGCAAGCTGCATTGTGAGGAATATTGTTCAGCTAACAAAATATCTGCATCCACCACCATGTCCATTCTCCGTGGTCACTCTGGTTCCCCATTGGAAATTAGGGTGTGGTGAACTCCACCCCTGTATTGTAATATTATTATAAGCCACACAGGTCTGGGGACGTCTGAGTGCTGAGCGCGATGGGAGCAGGGCCAGGGTATATATTTTCATTTTAAACATGTAATTAAAACAATTATTTGGAATCATTGGTGTTTAAACCTATTAAATGCTGGGAAGGATTAAGAAGTAACACTTGTGGAGTGTTTTGCAAATGAGCTTCAAATTAAACTCTTAAATATTTTATACATTTTAGATGACAACGAATTTGTTGGCAGGTTACCAAAATTATTATTATTATTATAACTGTTATTTAATTCAACCTGTTACTTCCTACAACCGCTGAGACTGTAAAACACTGTGGATGTTGTGTGTCTGCTTATTTCACTCTATTATTGTTAATGGACCATTGGACCTAAAAGTCAGGACATGTTATATCCCATACATGCCAACTCTCCCGGAAAGTCCGGGAGACTCCCGAAATTCGGGTCAGTCTCCCGGGCTCCAGCGACAGATGGCATTTCTCCCGCATCCTGTAATTCACAGAGAATCGCGTCATTTTGGAGGGCAGGAGGGGGCGGGGCGAGGCCAATTGCGTCATTTTGGCCCCGCCCCCACAGCGGAAATGATGTTTTCGTGGGGGCGGGGCCAATATGACGGTATTGGGCACATCCCGCCCCCTCCCTCCCCCGGAAACAAGTTTCAAGGAGTTGGCAAGTATGTTATATCCACAGTGCTTATCACATTAACAAAGAGTCAAAATAAGGATATAGAAATATATCACTATGTATGTGTCGGGGGGGTAGATGGGACAGAGCAATGATCTGCAGATCTCTAGAGAGGTCAGTAATAATCTGCAGAATATACCACTATGTATCTGTCAGGGGGTAGATGGAACAGAGCAATGTTCTGCAGATCTCTAGAGAGGTCAGTAAAGTAATAATCTGCAGAATATATCACTATGTATCTGTCAGGGGGTAGACGGAACAGAGCAATGTTCTGCAGATCTGTATAGAGGTCAGTAATGTAATAATCTGCAGAATATATCACTATGTATCTGTCAGGGGGTAGATGGGACAGAGCAATATTCTGCAGATCTCTAGAGAGGTCAGTAATGTAATACTCTGCAGGATATATCACTATGTATCTGTCAGGGGGTAGATGGGACAGAGCAATGTTCTGCAGATCTCTAGAGAGGTCAGTAATGTAATAATCTGCAGAATATATCACTATGTATCTGTCAGGGGGTAGACGGAACAGAGCAATGTTCTGCAGATCTCTAGAGAGGTCAGTAATGTAATAATCTGCAGAAGATATCACTATGTATCTGTCAGGGGGTAGACAGAGCAGTGCAATGTTCTGCAGAACTCTAGAGAGGTCAGTGATGTAATAATCTGCAGAATATATAAATATTGACAGTCGTCGTCTCTCATATTCATAGGTTACAAATGTTTGTGGATTTTGAATATTTTATCATTGGAGCTTTGCATTTTCCAAAATGACCTGTTCTGCCATCAAACTCAACATTTATCTCCAACTACTCATCTGTAGGTCACATTAACCCTTATGTGTCTCTCCGTAGTTCTGAGTCTGTCCTGCAGATGGTGACAAGTCCTCAGAGTGAGACAGGCCTTGTGTCTCAGACTGTAGGTAAGTCTTTTTATCGTGTTCTGCTTCCCTGGAGCCCCAAATGAGAATATCATCAAGGCAAACACTGACACCTTCCACCGACTGCCGGAGCTGCCGTGTTTTCTATAAAAGTCATTTTATACGTGACTGGAAAATTTCCCAAGCTTTTGAAAACATCATCAAATTCTGCCATTGCAGATTTGGTACCTAATGAGATGTCTCATGTCTGTGAGAAGTGTTTATTTATGAGACAAAGTTCCTGCCCGGATTCCCTGCTATTTGTATTCTGTCTCCTGACACTGTGTCAGAAACATGCTTGTTCCACATTCCTCCATAACGCTGTTATCTGGCATTGTCCTATTATGGGCAGTAATTGTCCATTATAAGCTCTCAGTGGTGTCTGCAGCTGTGCAGAGGTGCTTTGCATCTTAATACTCCTGCTGTCAGTTAATGGATTTCAGTTCTGTTCCCTTCTAAAATACAGGAATCTGGGCTTGGTATGTCATTATATGGAGATCCCGAGGCACCGGGAGCTGTGCAAACACATTATATTTACAAGAAGTAAATCATGTTCCTCTCCAACCCTCTACTCAGAAAACAAGATATAGTCCATCTTTTTACGATGTATTTTGTTGGACATTATTTTGTTTTTTAATTATTTTTGTGGTCATTAACTTATTGAAGCACCTACCTGTAGATGTATTTATAACCAATATTGTACCCCCCTACTTTAAAATAGGGACATTAGGCACCATGGATGCCATAGACTGATACACGTCACAAAACTCCAAGATGGCGTCTAATATCCACTTATTTCCCAGGAAGGGGTACATTATTTCTTTATAATGCACATGCTTCAATTTGAAACAAATCAGGTCACAATGTGCATGTGATGTATACAGAAACATTAAGCAACGCAGATCTGGTTAGATTCCAAACCACAATACCTTAATCAATATACTAATAAATAGCAAAATAAATATGGCAGAATAGTAGGGTATTGGTTTTAAAAAAAATATATTAAATATATAATAACATGCGTTCAATAAAATATAAGCCATACAAAACACACAGTGTGCACACAATTGTGGATTTATACAAGAGAGATCTATTGATCATAGATGTTGGCAAAATATCAAATCTTGTAAGAAAAAACAGCTCCTTTGATTGAAGCTAAAGTAACAACAGTACATGGATTAAGTAAACAAATTGTAGGTAAATGTTGAGTGACCGGCCCAAATATCTCCGTATCCACAAACAAATTATGGAGAAAATCAATGAATTGTGCACTACAGGCCCTGATTCATTAAGGAACTTAGGCAAGAATTTGAGTTTTCTGGACAAAACCATGATACAATGCAAGGGGTGGAAATCATTATTTATTATTATAATTTATTTATTTGTTATTATTATTTATTATTTTTTAAATACTGACTGTTTATTCTTATAACACACAAATATCAGCATTGATTTCAGTGTACAAATAAGCTACAAGTATGTTTTATTTATTTTTTAAAATATATGTTTTATTTATTTTTAAAAGGACAGTGGTCATCATTGACTCCGGTACACGTCGTCTTCATAACCTCAGGAACGGAGACGTGAGCACCAGACTATGACATTACGTTAAACATAAAGACATGTAACTGCAGGACTAGAGTAGTAACACTGCCATAATCCCACCTAAGAGGGGCAGAATACTCACTATTATATATTATTCTACATCTGTGCTTAGGAAATGTCTCTACTCTCAGTAGTGCCAATTCCCCGTAATGTTACCAGATTACAAAATAAAAGTTTAAATGAAAGACTGAGGAAGTACAGAGAATACAGCGTTGTATCATTCAGTGTATTTAGTGGATATACTTATAAATCAGACACAATGTAAAAGTGTATTAATAATATGACATATTTCTGTAGATACAGTACTTTATTAATGCCATGTGTCCATAGAATGTGTGATTCTCCAGGTGGAGAGTAAGCTGGTTTTCAGTCACCTTAAATATACTTGTAGATGCTAAGTAATTATACAGATTCTCCATATAGCTGCTTGGTTTAAGCTACTAATACACAGCCAATGTCAGAGCCACTAATACACAGACACTGTCAGAGTCACTAATACACACCTTTGTGAGAGCCACTAATACACAGCCACGGTGCGAGCCACTAATACACAGCCACTATAAGAACCACTAATACACAGCCACTGTGAGAGCCACTTATACACAGATCACTGTCAGAGCCACTAATACACACCTCAGTGAGAGCCACTAATACACAGCCACAGTGCGAGCCACTAATACACAGCCACTATAAGAACCACTAATACACAGCCACTGTGAGAGCCACTTATACACAGACACTATGAGAGCCACTAATACACAGACACTGTGAGAGCCACCAATACAGACACTGAGAGCACTAATACACAACCTCTGTGAGACCCCCTAGTACACAGACACTGTGAGAGCCACCAATACACAGACACTGTGAGAGCCACTAATGCACAGACACTGTGAGAGCCACCAACACACAGACACTGTGAGAGCCACCAATACAGACACTGCGAGAGCCACCAATACAGACACTGCGAGAGCCACCAATACACAGACACTGTGAAAGCCACTAATACACAACCTCTGTGAGACCCCCTAGTACACAGCCACTGTGAGAGCTACCAATACACAGACACTGTGAGAGCCACTAATACACAACCTCTGTGAAACCCCCTAGTACACAGACACTGTGAGAGCCACCAATACACAGACAGTGTGAGAGCCACTAATACAGACACTGTGAGAGCCACTAATACAGACACTGTGAGATCCACTAATACAGACACTGTGAGATCCACTAATACAGACACAGTGAGACCCCCTAGTACACAGACACTGTGAGAGCCCTAATACACAGCCACAGTGAGAGCCACTAATACACAGACACTGTGAGAGCCATTATGTAATGTCTAGTTATTTCCTTCAGATGGGTGTAGTGACGGTTGATGATTATATATTGCATTATAAAACACTGTCATTGTGTATTCTAGACCCTGCAGTCCAATGGACTCTGCCAGTGATCAGCGCATATCTGCTCCACGCGATACAGTGTCTGATATAATTACACATGATTTCATACAAAGTGTTTTATCACAGTATATTCATTTCCTAATGACTGACCTCTTATTTGTGTCATTATTTCTCTTTATATCACATTAAACACTCTCTAGGCGATTACATTTTATCTCTGATAATGTTAGAATTATGGAGACACTTAACGCTGCATCGGGGCCAGATCTTAATATTGGTCGTACTGGTCTCAGTGAAGGAGCTCAGCACGGGAGGTAACAGAGCGTCTAGACGATGCAGCACGTGACTGTTTCTATATAGAGTACAGGTTGCGGGGGCTGGCTGGGGTGGGGGGCAGGGGTATCCGCCCCCGGGGCTAGTCCCTTAGTGGTCTATCCTGGGCTGGGTCAATGGACAATCTGCATTTCTTTTCCTTTATAATGTTCCTAATAGGCTGCTGAGCAGATTCTTCCACCCCCGGCTAAACTGTACAAGCCAGCCCCTGACAGGTTGTACTAACCACCACCCACTGTTGTCAACACACCGCCGGCTTCTGAGATGCCCTCAGCTGCTGGTGGCAGGAGACATGAGCTAGGTTTATAGGGGGATGTGGGTGCGCCCAAACCACTGGTGGGTCCTGGGACATTATCCTGCATAACGAATAAAGCTGCCCTGGTGCTCCGAGATACGTTATTTTATTCCGTCTCACTCTACGTCCTCCTCATTATGATGTCTGCAGCAAGGTTTTGGCAGATATGAGTGAAGGCCATTGATAGAGCCACATGCTGAAATCTATGGACCCAGTGGATGCAGAACATTGCACAAAGTTTCTAGAGAAAGCTTCACGAGAGCACAATATGGTGTCTGGATGTACATCAAGAACGTTGGACACCAAGCTGTGAGGCCACTTATTTGTCTGACCAAGGCTGTACACACACAGATGATGTTTCCTTGGTATCAACCAAATTAGAACAATATCATAGCAGATGACCATAACATCAAACCAAACTCCAATCCAGAAACACAGGAATCCTATGGACAAGATGCCGCAATTTGGCAGAAGTGGGAAGTCACCAGCCGGCCAGAACAAGAAGCTCCTTGAGAGGTCTTCTCGGGTTTGTCTGGGAACCACCATGAATGTGGCAAACGAATGGTGGACAGAGCTGTAACCCATCATAACCATCAGATGTTCACTCTCATTCTCTAAACTGCCCTTTCCAAATGAATCAATATTCATAAATATTGCTCACAGTGTGAGGCTAAGTCCGGTTATACCCTGAAATACAGAGAGTGGTCCCATATATTAGCAGAATGTGTATACACCCAGCCACTCACCCCAGAGGACGAACAACAAAATGTGTACAAACCTGCAGCACTTAGAGGTGACTGCTCTGTGCTCTGCTCCCACATAATCAACAAATACAAACCCACTAACAGTTTGTGAAGACAGTGGGATATTACAAGGTGGTTTAGGGGATCTGCTGTAATACCATCTCAGCTGCCGGTGGTTGTTGCTGCCATCTCTGTTCCTCCTCTGGTGGTCTCTGTGGCCTCTTCGGTGGCTGACAAGCATGGGAACAATGTCCTGACTCTGTGTCCAGCATCAAGCCTTACGCTACAGAAAAGCATGGGGCTATATGCGGTTACTCCAAAGAGAACCGATCCAGCGACCAGCAGTGGAAGGAGGTTCAGTTAAGATAAATGGTGGACGATCGTTGTTTCCAGCAGCTGAGCATCATAAGATTTCTGTAGGGACTGGTTCATGTCTCCACCTCCCCCGATCTCTCCTCATTCCAACTGTACCACACCACCGAAACCGCCAGTCAACAATGGCCGCTTTATGATTGGTGGGTGATACCGCTGCTGCCTTACAGTAGCCACACCTACTTCCCCACCGCCAGATACAACTGATATTCCGCTACCTTATGTACTGTATTCCCCACAGCTCTTAGATTGTAAGCTCATATGGCAAGCCCATCTTTACCTTCAGTTTCAGGTCATTGTATGTAATTTGTCATAATACCCTCAGTGTACAGTGCTGCATTATATGTCCGCGTTCCATAAATTCCTTCTCAATGTATTTATTAATAACACTGTCCAGACACTATTATATCTTGTGTATATGGCACTTATTACATTGTTAAAAACAATGTAGGAAAACAAACTCTCCCGCTATCACTCACATTAGTCACACAAGAACAGGAGGACAATGTTGGAAGACTAACTCTCCCGCTATCACTCACATTAGTCACACAAGAACAGGAGGACAATGCAGGAAGACTAACTCTCCCGCTATCACTCACATTAGTCACACAAGAACAGGAGGACGATGTAGGAAGACTAACTCTCCCGCTATCACTCACATTAGTCACACAAGAGCAGACATGAGTGAAAATGCAGCAAAATTTTTGCAGATTAAATTTTTGTGGAACATGTAATTTCACAGGGTGCGAAAATGTTCCACATTTCCACATTTGTCATTCAACATTGTGTTTGTAAGTTTGCATTTTGCGGAATAGAGCTGGGGTGATGCTGATCAATTCACTTTGCTCTGTGGGACTAGGAATGTTAAATGCCAAATACTATGTGGTGAAACATGCAAAATATTGTGGAACAAGGTGAATGGGATGCAAAACAGTTTGAAAAATACACTCCATTAAAACAAGAAGGCTCTGAAGGATGAAGCAACCTACCCAGGCAGGAATATCTGGAACCTGTCTGGACATTTCCTGTAGGAACCTGCCTGGACGTTTCCTGTAGGAACCTGCCTGGACGTTTCCTGTAGGAACCTGCCTGGACGTTTCCTGTAGGAACCTGCCTGGACGTTTCCTGTAGGAACCTGCCTGGACGTTTCCTGTAGGAACCTGCCTGGACATATCCTGTAGGAACCTGCCTGGACATATCCTGTAGGAACCTGCCTGGACATATCCTGTAGGAACCTGCCTGGACATATCCTGTAGGAACCTGCCTGGACATTTCCTGTAGGAACCTGCCTGGACATTTCCTGTAGGAACCTGCCTGGACATATCCTGTAGGAACCTGCCTGGACATATCCTGTAGGAACCTGCCTGGACATATCCTGTAGGAACCTGCCTGGACATTTCCTGTAGGAACCTGCCTGGACATTTCCTGTAGGAACCTGCCTGGACATATCCTGTAGGAACCTGCCTGGACATATCCTGTAGGAACCTGCCTGGACATATCCTGTAGGAACCTGCCTGGACATATCCTGTAGGAACCTGCCTGGACATATCCTGTAGGAACCTGCCTGGACATATCCTGTAGGAACCTGCCTGGACATATCCTGTAGGAACCTGCCTGGACATATCCTGTAGGAACCTGTCTGGACATATCCTGTAGGAACCTGTCTGGACATATCCTGTAGGAACCTGTCTGGACATATCCTGTAGGAACCTGTCTGGACATATCCAGTAGGAACCTGTCTGGACATATCCTGTAGGAACCTGCCTGGACATATCCTGTAGGAACCTGCCTGGACATATCCTGTAGGAACCTGTCTGGACATATCCTGTAGGAACCTGTCTGGACATATCCTGTAGGAACCTGTCTGGACATATCCTGTAGGAACCTGTCTGGACATATCCTGTAGGAACCTGCCTGGACATATCCTGTAGGAACCTGCCTGGACATTTCCTGTAGGAACCTGTCTGGACATATCCTGTAGGAACCTGTCTGGACATATCCTGTAGGAACCTGTCTGGACATATCCTGTAGGAACCTGTCTGGACATATCCTGTAGGAACCTGCCTGGACATATCCTGTAGGAACCTGTCTGGACATATCCTGTAGGAACCTGCCTGGACATATCCTGTAGGAACCTGCCTGGACATTTCCTGTAGGAACCTGTCTGGACATATCCTGTAGGAACCTGCCTGGACATATCCTGTAGGAACCTGCCTGGACATTTCCTGTAGGAACCTGCCTGGACATTTCCTGTAGGAACCTGTCTGGACATATCCTGTAGGAACCTGTCTGGACATATCCTGTAGGAACCTGCCTGGACATATCCTGTAGGAACCTGTCTGGACATATCCTGTAGGAACCTTCCTGGACATATCCTGTAGGAACCTGTCTGGACATATCCTGTAGGAACCTTCCTGGACATATCCTGTAGGAACCTTCCTGGACATATCCTGTAGGAACCTTCCTGGACATATCCTGTAGGAACCTGTCTGGACATATGCTGTATGAAATGCTACTGTAATTAGTGAGCCAATAAATCAATTCATGAATATTAAGTCACAAGTTACATTTTGGAAGATTTGCTCATCTCTAGAAGACATGTTGATTACTGCTTATCAATAATGATATTTTACCCATCACATAGCAAATAATGCAGAATATAATAAACTTGATATCCCTATTGTTTGTCCTTAAGATATATAAGGGGCAGATTATTATTACATTGTTTCATTAGATCTGCTTGAATCATGGGACTTTGCTGTTCTCTTGGAATGAAAGGTTTGTTTGCCATGTCATTGTCAGACCTCTGAGCTGTACTGAGCACTGTGATGTTCTGTGTTATAGACGGACATACATGATGGAGAACTGAGGGCAAAGTTTTCCCCTCTCAGCTGTGGAAACTGCATCCTCAATACAACAACATTCTGCAACTGGAGCAAAAATCATTCATTATTTACAGGAAGTAAAATTAACCCTGTGCAGGCTGTTGTCAGTTACAGTACACCGAGCTGCTTACAATGTGCCTTAGGGGAGGAGCTGCTTACAATGTGTCTTAGGGGAGGAGCTGCTTACAATGTGCCTTAGGGGAGGAGCTGCTTACAATGTGCCTTAGGGGAGGAGCTGCTTACAATGTGCCTCAGGGGAGGAGCTGCTTACAATGTGCCTCAGGGGAGGAGCTGCTTACAATGTGTCTTAGGGGAGGAGCTGCTTACAATGTGTCTTAGGGGAGGAGCTGCTTACAATGTGTCTTAGGGGAGGAGCTGCTTACAATGTGTCTTAGGGGAGGAGCTGCTTACAATGTGCCTTAGGGGAGGAGCTGCTTACAATGTGCCTTAGGGGAGGAGCTGCTTACAATGTGCCTTAGGGGAGGAGCTGCTTACAATGTGCCTTAGGGGAGGAGCTGCTTACAATGTGCCTTAGGGGAGGAGCTGCTTACAATGTGCCTTAGGGGAGGAGCTGCTTACAATGTGTCTTAGGGGAGGAGCTGCTTACAATGTGTCTTAGGGGAGGAGCTGCTTACAATGTGCCTTAGGGGAGGAGCTGCTTACAATGTGCCTTAGGGGAGGAGCTGCTTACAATGTGTCTTAGGGGAGGAGCTGCTTACAATGTGTCTTAGGGGAGGAGCTGCTTACAATGTGTCTTAGGGGAGGAGCTGCTTACAATGTGCCTTAGGGGAGGAGCTGCTTACAATGTGCCTTAGGGGAGGAGCTGCTTACAATGTGTCTTAGGGGAGGAGCTGCTTACAATGTGCCTTAGGGGAGGAGCTGCTTACAATGTGTCTTAGGGGAGGAGCTGCTTACAATGTGTCTTAGGGGAGGAGCTGCTTACAATGTGTCTTAGGGGAGGAGCTGCTTACAATGTGCCTTAGGGGAGGAGCTGCTTACAATGTGTCTTAGGGGAGGAGCTGCTTACAATGTGTCTTAGGGGAGGAGCTGCTTACAATGTGTCTTAGGGGAGGAGCTGCTTAAACACACTGGAATTAAACAAACTAATCATTCATGCAAATGGAATACACAAATCCTAGGAAAATTACAGTGAATTATTAGAAAATGCTTCTGCATATTTAGAAGGCTGCGGTTCTGAGGTTGCACAGAGATAAACAAATCATCTGCTAATACCCAAAATCTCATTTCACTCAAAATCTTTGGGGCATTTTCTATGTAAATATTTTATTAGCTGTTCTATAGACTGTTACCCGGGCACACTTCTGCCCTCTGCTGGGGAACCAGGTAATACAGGGACAGTAGTATAAACAGACGTGGCAGTGGGATGATAGCAATGTCACTTCATTTATCCCCATGCAACAAGGATGACGAGTACATGAAATAGTACAACTAACAGTGATCAGATACTATTATTACACATTGTGGTATTATTTACATATTCATATTTCCCATGTAAAACTGTGTTATAGGTTGTGCACGGTCATAGATCTGAAGGTTTGCTCAGCTGGAGCCATCATTACATTGATAAAGAATATCTCCTGGGGGCGCTCAGACATTGATTAGCCGGAGAGACTCTGGGTAGATCTGCGGCTTCCGCATTAACTATTCCAGAGATAGTCACTAAGAGA
This sequence comes from Mixophyes australis, assembly GCA_036250195.1. NCBI lineage: Eukaryota > Metazoa > Chordata > Amphibia > Anura > Limnodynastidae > Mixophyes > Mixophyes australis. The sequence goes on along the minus strand of JAVHZZ010000011.1, from coordinate 1,906,099 downwards.
TTCCCGTCACCTACTGGGTATCTACTGTACAGCCATGTACATACGTGTGAGAGTGCACAGATAGACTGTACATACGTGTGAGAGTGCACAGATAGACTGTACATACGTGTGAGAGTGCACAGATAGACTGTACATACGTGTGAGAGTGCACAGATACACTACATACATGTGAGAGTGCACAGATACACTGTACATATATGTGAGTATATATAGATACATATCATCATAAGCTGTACATACATGTCAGTATACAGAGATAAACTATACATACATGTGAGTATACACAGATAAATGATACATACATGTGAGCATACACAGATACATCTTATCATACACTGTACATACATGGGAGTATACACAGATACACTATACATACGTGTGCGTATACATAGATACATATCATCATACACTGTACATACATGTGATATTACTGTCATTATTACATGTCAGTAACCGTCTCTCTACACATTCTCTATATAAGACTTATAGGGGGGTATTCAATTGTTAGCGTTAACGAAAAAAAACGAGCACTCAAAAAATCTTAGCGTTAATACGGTAATTACTCGCGGAATTTCAGCTCGCTGCTCCCTGAGCGGCGAGCTGAAATTCCGCGAGTAAACTACCGTATTAACGCTTTTCGCGCGCAATATTACCGTATAAACGGTAATATTTTTTGAGCGCTCGTTTTTTTTTCGTTAACGCTAACAATTGAATACCCCCCATAGACTCTGTGACATCACTAGTATACAAGTATGTGATATTACTGGCATTGGTACATGTATTACATGACAGTGCTGGACCCCTGTATATATGTCCTGTGTTAGAAGGATTCCCGGTACTTTTAGTTGGCCCCCGGTGATTCTATATTCACCAGCTGGCAGCAGGAATCATTTCATTCTCTCCCATTTACAAAGCTCGTTATAATGAAGGGACACACCGCTATGTATTGGTTGTATACTTGTTAATTAGTGAAAAGAAATAAGACTCTCAATCACTTATGTCCATGTGGTTACTGAACAATCATAGAACACTGAAAATATAAATAGGGGATTTGTTTCTATTCATTACAGCTGTAGCTCCTCCCATATCACCAACAATAGTGCTTCCTCCTGATCTTATACATCAGGCCAGCACAACCTGTCACTCTCCAGGTGAAACTACAAGCCCCAGGGGTAGGCACTTATTACATGGGGTAATGATACAGTATACAATATGCACACTATGCCAGCACAGTCAGGGTATACCACCAGAGGGGGGGGGGCTTCCTATAAAGACATCAGTCCAGTGCTGTACAGTGTTAGCAGGGTGAGCGAGACCCTCCAACATAACAGTCACTATAGGAAAAGGTACTTAGTGGTTATATCTATGTGTTTGGGATTCTCCTTCTTACCTAGTGTAAAAGAGCTCCTCACAGTGTCTGCCTAGTGCATTTCAAGGTACGCGACTGTGGGTTTGGAGATACTCCTTAAATTGTGCATGGTGGAACAGGTGACATATAGTCCAGTCTACTACAAGAGATCTAATATCTGTAGTATGTTTAGACAATGATGAATATCATCAATAATTAGGCACCGTGGGCCTGATTCATTAAGGATCTTAAATGAAGAGGTATCTTATTTCACTCTCCTGGACAAAACCATGTTACAATGCAAGGGGTGCAAATTAGTTTTCTGTTTTGCACATAAGTTAAATACTGACTGTTTTTTCATGTAGCACACAAATATCAACTTTACATTTCAGTGTACAAATAAGCTATCAAGTATGTGTGTGTTACATGAAAAAACAGTCAGTATTTAACTTATGTGCAAAACAGAAAACTAATTTGCACCCCTTGCATTGTAACATGGTTTTGTCCAGGAGACTGAAATAAGATACCTCTTCATTAATGAATCAGGCCCCGTGTTCCTTGCTGTGTCCTCTAATGTCATGTTTAACGCTTCACAGACCCCAGGAAAGAACCAGGACTTTCATACAAGCTGAATATAATACTCTGCCGGCTGAATCCATTATCATAGGAGACACTGTTGTGTCTATATCATTATTTCCATCCACTGATCATAAAGGAGCTGACATTGGGAATACCCTGTAATATCCCATTGTCAGACAGCTCTGCACAGGTATATATAGTGCTCTCTCCCTGCCTGCGCTATGAACGTTGTTACAATAATTCACATCTCCCTCCCTCACCCAAGATTTGTCTGTGCTGCCCCCACCAACGGTCTCTCTCGTTCTATCAGACTGTCCCTGGTATCTATAGCTTCAAACTGTCATTGAAAACCCACCTGCTTACAGAAGCCCACCAGTCCTCCGCTTACCCATTTCACCATGTAGTATACCTCTCCTGATCGTCTGCTAACCACAATAGTTCTGTTATACACAGTTCTGTCCTGGTATAAGGAACTGGTAATTACTACATAAGTATCTACAACTGAGACACAGGAAGTAATGGAGCCTCTGTGCAACATTGTTGCAGTTCTTTGGAAGTGGATGAATGTGACAGGTATCGTACACACGCTGCCCTGGCGCTAGTTAATGGAGACAAAGTGCCGCTGCATGTGATGACGTTATATATCATCATCACCATTTATTTATATAGCGCCACTGATTCCGCAGCGCTGTACAGAGAACTCACTCACATCAGTTGCTGTCCCCTTGGAGCTTACAGTCTAAATTCCCTAACACACACACAGACAGAGAAACTAGGGTTAATTTCATAGCAGCCAATTAACCTACTAGTATGTTTTTGGAGTGTGGGAGGAAACTGGAGCACCCGGAGGAAACCCACGCAAACACAATGAGAACATACAAACTCCACACAGATAAGGCCATGGTTGGGAATTGAACTCATAACCCCAGTGCTGTGAGGCAGAAGTGCTAACCACTAGGCCACTGTGCTGCCCATATGTGTGTGATGGCGTTATATATGGAAGAGGCATGTAAGGAAGAGGCATGTAAGGAGGGGGTATATAAGGAGGAGGCAGGTAAGGAGGGGGTATAGATAATAGAATAGAATTATCCCGCGGACTGATATAGTGATGTCTGCTGTGATATACTCAGCACTGATGTAAGAAGAATAGTAGATCCAGGCTGATTATTTATATGGGGGTCACTGCCTCTCAGACCGGTCAGACAACAGGGGCAGATACATGGACATCATTATCATTATCATCAACATTTATTTATATAGCGCCAGCAAATTCCGTAGCGCTTTACAATTGGGAACAAACATTAATAAGACAATACTGGGTAATACATACAGACAGAGAGGTAAGAGAACCCTGCTCGCAAGCTTACAATCTATAGGACAATGGGAGTTAGAAACACAAGGGCATGTGCTACATCATATTGCACAATGGACCAGCTAGAACGCAAAGGTAAAAGTACTGAGTGGGCTGTGTGTGGCAATGTTGGTCAGAAGGTTGTTGTCTTGCGTTAGCTGTGTAGAAGGTGGTAATAGGGTAACCTAGGGAGGGTAAGAGGGTGGTAGAGGAATATTATAAGCTTGTCTGAAGAGGTGGGTTTTCAGTGAACGCTTGAAGGTTTGAAGACTAGAGGAAAGTCTTACTGTGCGTGGGAGGGAATTCCACAAAGTGGGTGCAGCCCGGAAAAAATCCTGTAACCGAGAATGGGAAGATGTGATGAGAGTGGAAGAGAGACGTAGATCTTGTGCAGAACGGAGGTGTTGAGTAGGGAGATATTTTGAGACAAGTGAGGAAATGTATGTCGGTGCAATTTTGTTGATGGCCTTGTATGTTAGTAGAAGAATTTTATATTGGATTCGTTGAAATACCGGCAGCCAATGTAGAGACTGACAGAGTGGCTCAGCAGAGGAATAACGGTTTGCAAGGAAAATCAATCTAGCCGCTGCGTGCAAAATAGATTGTAGGGGTTCAAGTCTGACTTTGGGAAGACCAGTAAGGAGGGAATTGCAATAGTCGATGCGGGAGATGATGAGTGCATGAATTAATGTTTTTGCGGTGTCTTGTGTCAGATATGTGCGTATTCTGGAAATGTTCTTTAGGTGTATGTAACATGATTTGGATATAGAGTCGATGTGGGGAATAAACGACAGTTGTGAGTCAAGGGACATGTGGGCAGAATCACAGCGGCATTACAATGTGTCATCGGATAGATGTATTTTAGAAATATTGTTTCCTAACTAGAAACAGAATGTGCAATTCATACAGTAATATATATGTAAATGGATACATGTATCTAGGAGGCAGCTCATACGTGTTATCATATGTGTTATTAGAGGCATTTACCCCATCTCCTACTAATCCACATCTACAACCTGGGAAATATTCCAGATAAGATTTCATTTTCATGCTGTTTATTAATAATAATAATAATAATAATAATGTATCAGTCTGTAAGATGTTTCAATCATTATTATTATCTTTTATCTACAAGGAGCCACAATGGTTCAGCAGCATCATACAGGGAGAATACAATAAGACCTAACATGGAATAACAGCACAATAATCATATAGACAAAGCATAATAATACAGACAGAACGATATAACAACACTGGGAGGAGGGGAAGTAATAGGGCGTAGTAGCCAGTAGAGCGGGCGCAGTAAACAGGATCACAGTCCCTGATTGAGGAGAGATTGCAGAGGAATGTTGGTGGTAGCGAAAGTAGAGAAAGGCGGACACACGGGAGGAGAGCTCTGGTCTAGAGAGCTTACAATCTAAATGGAGGGGCAGAGAGGGTGAGACAAGTGGAGTAAGTGCCAGTTAAGAGGTGAGCTGATAGGTTGTGATGAAAACGTGGGTTTTAAGAAGACGCTTGAAGATTTGGAGGGAGGAAGAGAGTCTGACCGGGAGAGAGAGTGATTCCCGGAGGAGGGGACCAGCACAGGAGAAGTCTTGGAGCTGAGGAGGTAACGAGAGGCAGAGGCGATGTCAGAACAAAGAAAGAAGGACGGCGTGTGGAAGGAGATGAGGTTGGAGACGTTTGGGTTAGGGCTTTATAAGTGAGGGTTAGAAGTATGAACAGGACTTTGCAGCGGACAGGGAGCTAGTGAAGGGACTGACAGAGAGGAGGCAGTAGTAGAGCTACTTTGAGGATGGATTAGAGTGGGGATTGGGAGATGTGGGAGTCCAGGCGAGAGAGGACAAGTTGCCTCCAGGGTAAGAAGGGTGTTATAAGGCAGATGTTTTGAAGCTGGAAACAATAAGATTGTTAGAGGCACTTAATGTGGGGAGAGTCATAGATGATTTGTATGCAGCAAACTAGTGGGACAGAGGATAGGGTCATATCATCAATTGTAGACAGATGAGGCCAGGTGAGCGGACTCACCTCAATGTCAATTACATCTAATAACTCCTGAATCTGAGAGAGGTTGTACAGAGCAGGGGAGGGAATAGTGTACATTCATCACTGAGAGCTGCAGTATCACAGAACACGTATCATACGTATGTGTAAATGTCACCAGCTATAACAGGAGGAGACGCACAGGAATAAGCTCTATATCTTACTCACCTGATGGATGGTCTTGTTCCTCTCTAATAGCGGGCTTGGCTGAACGGGGCGATGTTTTGAAGGAGATGTTGTGGGAGGAGCCTCACATCATTGTCACCTGTCAATTACCAATGTAAATGTATTTGCTCATAGTTTCTAGCAATAAAACAGAATAAACAGACTCTATTATGGACACCATTGTCCTGTTATGTAGAACCAGACAGTGTCATAAATACATCCCATATGTATTTGTTTAGTTGCCTGTGTGTTAAAAATAGAAATGTTTTGAATATGAATCCTATGAGAGCTGTGTTAGCTGTGCAGTATTTTCCCTGTTTTATTTCAGTTTTATAAGGTCTGCAGATGTAGTACAGGACCCCGGCGTACCCCCGGGCACTGATGGGCATTACTGCCTCACCCCCATTGTGGGAGTCTGGAGATGCAACATTACCAAGAGTGACCTCTGACCTAGATGTACTCTTCATTACAGGGAAAGTACAATAGTTCACAGACATGGATGGCACAGTGGTTAGTATTGCTGTCTCACAGTTTTGGGGCCAATTCCAACCAGGGCCTATGTGGTGTTTGTATGTCCCCCCCCCGTGTCCACTCAGAGTCTAAAAACATAATGGCAGGTTAATTGGTGGCTGACACTAGTGGCCCCCACAAGCCTTCCCCGGCACCCCCAGCTCCCCCCTGGTGATCCTTGTCTCAGCCTTACGCTCATCACATGTGTTTGTCATAGTTTGTAACACTTTACATTAAAATGCTGCTGATATTTTATAACCGATAGGTGTTTATTTATTTGATGTAATGTATTGTTTTATCTGTTTATCTGAGATTAGGCGTAATGTGCGGCCCTTTGAAGGTTCAGGGGCCACTTGTGTGGATGGTTATAACATTCTCTGTACAATGTGGCTATATACATAGAGAGGACGATAGTAGTACATCATTATAAAATATTACCTTGTTACTTACATAGCCAGCATACAATGCTACAGAGAGAGCATCAGCCCCTGCCCCATTGGAGCTGACACCCTATACTTCCTAGCACACAGTGAACTAACTGAATATGATGTTTTTGGAGTGGGCGGGGAACCAGAGCACCTGAAATAAACTCATGAACTCCACCCAGATAAGGCCCTGAAGAGGAATGGAATCCCCGACCCATGTGAGACAGACGTGCTACCACTGTGCCCCCGCGCTGCCTTCTCTCATGTGTCATAACAATATGTCATATGAATATAATGACCCATGTGAGACAGACGTGCTACCACTGTGCCCCCGCGCTGCCTTCTCTCGTGCGTTAGAACAATATGTCATATGAATATAATGACCCATGTGCTGTGAGACAGACGTGCTACCACTGTGCCCCCGCGCTGCCTTCTCTCGTGTGTCATAACAATATGTCATATGAATATAATGACCCATGTGCTGTGAGACAGACGTGCTACCACTGTGCCACCGCGCTGCCTTCTCTCATGTGTCATAACAATATGTCATATGGATATAATGACCCATGTGAGACAGACGTGCTATCACTGTGCCCCCGCGCTGCCTTCTCTCGTGTGTCATAACAATATGTCATATGAATATAATGACCCCTGTGCTGTGAGACAGACGTGCTACCACTGTGCCCCCGCGCTGCCTTCTCTCATGCGTCATAACAATATGTCATATGAATATAATGACCCATGTGCTGTGAGACAGACGTGCTATCACTGTGCCCCCGCGCTGCCTTCTCTCATGCGTCATAACAATATGTCATATGGATATAATGACCCATGTGAGACAGACGTGCTACCACTGTGCCCCCGCGCTGCCTTCTCTCATGTGTCATAACAATATATCATATGGATATAATGACCCATGTGAGACAGACGTGCTACCACTGTGCCACCGCGCTGCCTTCTCTCATGTGTCATAACAATATATCATATGGATATAATGACCCATGTGAGACAGACGTGCTATCACTGTGCCCCCGCGCTGCCTTCTCTCGTGTGTCATAACAATATGTCATATGAATATAATGACCCCTGTGCTGTGAGATAGACGTGCTACCACTGTGCCCCCGCGCTGCCTTCTCTCGTGTGTCATAACAATATGTCATATGAATATAATGACCCCTGTGCTGTGAGACAGACGTGCTACCACTGTGCCCCCGCGCTGCCTTCTCTCATGTGTCATAACAATATGTCATATGGATATAATGACCCATGTGAGACAGACGTGCTATCACTGTGCCCCCGCGCTGCCTTCTCTCATGCGTCATAACAATATATCATATGAATATAATGACCCATGTGAGACAGACGTGCTACCACTGTGCCCCCGCGCTGCCTTCTCTCATGTGTCATAACAATATGTCATATGAATATAATGACCCATGTGAGACAGACGTGCTACCACTGTGCCCCCGCGCTGCCTTCTCTCGTGTGTCATAACAATATATCATATGAATATAATGACCCATGTGAGACAGACGTGCTACCACTGTGCCCCCGCGCTGCCTTCTCTCGTGTGTCATAACAATATGTCATATGAATATAATGACCCATGTGCTGTGAGACAGACGTGCTATCACTGTGCCCCCGCGCTGCCTTCTCTCGTGCGTTAGAACAATATGTCATATGAATATAATGACCCATGTGAGACAGACGTGCTACCACTGTGCCCCCGCGCTGCCTTCTCTCATGTGTCATAACAATATGTCATATGAATATAATGACCCATGTGCTGTGAGACAGACGTGCTACCACTGTGCCCCCGCGCTGCCTTCTCTCATGCGTCATAACAATATGTCATATGAATATAATGACCCATGTGAGACAGACGTGCTATCACTGTGCCACCGCGCTGCCTTCTCTCATGCGTCATAACAATATGTCATATGAATATAATGACCCCTGTGCTGTGAGACAGACGTGCTATCACTGTGCCCCCGCGCTGCCTTCTCTCATGTGTCATAACAATATATCATATGAATATAATGACCCCTGTGCTGTGAGACAGACGTGCTACCACTGTGCCCCCGCGCTGCCTTCTCTCATGTGTCATAACAATATATCATATGAATATAATGACCCATGTGAGACAGACGTGCTACCACTGTGCCCCCGCGCTGCCTTCTCTCATGTGTCATAACAATATGTCATATGAATATAATGACCCATGTGCTGTGAGACAGACGTGCTATCACTGTGCCCCCGCGCTGCCTTCTCTCATGTGTCATAACAATATGTCATATGAATATAATGACCCATGTGCTGTGAGACAGACGTGCTATCACTGTGCCCCCGCGCTGCCTTCTCTCATGTGTCATAACAATATGTCATATGAATATAATGACCCATGTGAGACAGACGTGCTACCACTGTGCCCCCGCGCTGCCTTCTCTCATGTGTCATAACAATATGTCATATGAATATAATGACCCATGTGCTGTGAGACAGACGTGCTATCACTGTGCCCCCGCGCTGCCTTCTCTCATGCGTCATAACAATATATCATATGAATATAATGACCCATGTGAGACAGACGTGCTATCACTGTGCCCCCGCGCTGCCTTCTCTCATGTGTCATAACAATATATCATATGAATATAATGACCCATGTGCTGTGAGACAGACGTGCTATCACTGTGCCCCCGCGCTGCCTTCTCTCATGTGTCATAACAATATGTCATATGAATATAATGACCCATGTGAGACAGACGTGCTACCACTGTGCCCCCGCGCTGCCTTCTCTCATGTGTCATAACAATATGTCATATGAATATAATGACCCATGTGAGACAGACGTGCTACCACTGTGCCCCCGCGCTGCCTTCTCTCATGTGTCATAACAATATGTCATATGAATATAATAACCCCTGTGCTGTGAGACAGACGTGCTACCACTGTGCCCCCGCGCTGCCTTCTCTCATGTGTCATAACAATATGTCATATGAATATAATGACCCATGTGGCGCTTTAAGTTATGTCAAGGAGAGAACATATTTACACACATATATAAATATATAATATAAATCTATTAATCTTGGTGGTCCTGATCCCACTCTGCCCATTCAGAGGCCGCTGTATTTATCTGACCCAGGATGAATGTACCAGAACCGTCCCGATGTTTGAGCTCATTATCCCAGAGCTGTAATACTGGAATCCAGCACAGAGTGAGACCTGGACGCTTCTCTCTATAACCTGCAGCCTTTTCCTTTACTATAAAACATTTGAATAGAAACTATAGAATATGAGATATATAAAGGGACTTACTAAGAATTCTCTAATGGAGACTAACAGGAGTATTCATGTGAATGTGCTCAGGATACGGTGTATATTGTATGAGAATAAGGATAACACAATGCAACATTGTATAAATAGTATTGAGGATTAAATGCAGCACTGAGAGGACCGGAACAAGTTGCTGAGTGCGTTATGTACGTACTGAAATCTTTGTTTTCTTTCATGCCTGGAACGCCGTCCAATTTATTTATTCATATCCCTCTGCTGATAATATGAAGATTTGCAAATCCAAATGATTATTTTTTCTGCTGCCTTGTGATAGAAATACGGCACTTACATGTATCAGTTATTGTGAAGCACTAATGGGTCTATGTATGACAGGGAGGACAGGTACGGAGACGCGGTGAAGTGGTGCGTTATCTCTTACTGCTCTGGTGCAGTATTTCTGCTGCAACTAAGTAACGTTCTTGTATCTTGCAATCATCATCATCATTTATTTATATAGCGCCAACATATTCCGTAGCGCTTTACAGTTTTCATAAATTCAAAATATAATTTTTTTAACACCACAATAAAAAATCTTACTTATCGCTGGGGCATGAACAGGCCCCTAAGAGATCACTATTCCATAGTGTATATTACTCAGCGATAGCATCGGGATGTCTGCGGACTGACCTACGTATATACCCACATATCAGCACACGTGTACATCTGTATGCAGATTTGGTTGTATCTTAAACTTGCACCTCTTTACAACCAGAAAGACGGAACCAGTGAAACACACGCACTGATACATAAACAACAAATAGGTAGGAAATCTGCGCTTCAATTTGGGATATGAGTAGGGTGGCTGCCAAAATAAGGGAAATGAAAAAAGAGGGGGATCCCATCCCTCCCAATAGAGAAAACAATGTTCATCCCTAGGCCCCTGAAGACGTTCTCCTAAAAGATGAACCAAAAGTATTATGTAATGACAAAGTTACTTATATAAAATGGATACAGATACAAGTGCACTTACAAAGAACAAATACGTATTATTAAAATAGACTTTATATAGCTGCCTAAAAATCCATAGGACAAAAGTCTCTAAATGATATGTAAGCATGTGGATAGGTATCGCTATTCGCCCCACAGCAGATAGGTCAGAGAAGACATAATTATCCCAAATTGAAATAGTGCTCACAATCCAGCGGTAGGGATACAGCTTACATATCAATCAGATTCTCCACAACACTTTTCTTGCTCCGGTTAACGTGGGTCCTATTGGTGAACCTGAGGGCTATAAGTCAATTCTTGTACACAGCAGATGGATTACAGACATAGGTAAAGAAGGTCTCTCACCCTCCCGCTGAAGTGCTCCATGGACCTCCCGGTCCAAAGTTTACATCCTTCCAAAACTTGCCACAATGCTGTGCTGCCTCAAAGTATGCCAATAACTGCAGTAGATGGACAGATGACAATATAAGTTTGTTGTACCCTCCAATGCGTTTCGCCAAAAATAAGGATTCATCAGGGAAACTTCAGTATCGTCATAGGTCTCTGCCAATAAATAGGCAGAGCTATCACCCAGGCGTCCTGTGATTGGTTCAAGTTCGTAATATCCTAAAAAAAATCATTATTTTCCTATTACAGATTGTACACATTGTAGCCAATAAACTTTGATCACAACAAACAGAGCCAACCACTTCCGTCATGCAGAATGAAAAGGGAACATTGCACTTCCATCATATAAATATATATTGTATAAGAAAACAACCAATGAATAGAGAATGAGGGGGGGGGGGGTTATTACTGTCTTCTGACATACATGGTCACTCTATAACGAAAAACATAGGTGGACATTACAGTGTGATATTCATAGAAGGGGGAGATGCCATCAAGGGCTACTTATAATACAGGTTTGGCCGGTGTAAGATCACTAGAAACTTGCCAGCTCAACATCGATATTCAGGCCAAATGGTGTTAAAGTTTTTAGTGAATAAATCCATGTGGTCTCTTCACGAGACGTGTAGGTAATATAGTTTCCCCCTCTCCGTGGTTTATCTACCTTGCAGATTCCCATAACTTTGAGTAATGAAGGATCTCTTCCATGATATTTTACAAAATGGTCAGAAATACTAATGTGTTTATGTTCTATGATGCTCAGATACCTTGTGTGCAGGTTTCTGGTGGTCCTGCTGACGTACTGCCTGCCACAAAGGGCATCTCAGCAGATAAATGACCCCTTTACTGTCAGTTTATTCCTGATATGATATTTTTCTCCAGTTGTACTAGAAGTGACGCTTCTTGCTGGTTTAGTGCTGGGGATGTGGCATCTATTGCAATAAAATAACCCCCTCTCATTCTCCCTCAACCAATCTGAACACACGGCTGTATGTAACTCTTGACCAAACTGTTTCTCAGATTGTCTGCTTTCTTGTAGATAAACACGCCCTGATGATGGTGGTGAGCGGCTTCTGATTGGATGATTGTGGACTCACCTCTACGGCTGTAATACACATTTGTATATTATATAATACAGCACCCGTACGGTAGCCTGACTATTTTCAATCATAGTGGCACAATAAACAAACCTAGCACTGTGGTTCCACAGAAATATTTTTATTTTATTATTTTAAATTACACCGAATAGCAGATGGATGTTTTGCATTCAAAACAAATGTAAACAAACTTCTGAATATGACATTAATATTGTTTGCATAGACGTATATGATTCTGTATATTGTATGACACGCTAAGGACACGTTTACAATCAGTGCTATAAACACGCCACTGTCTGGTCTTCTATGGGTTTGTTTTTAGACCATCAGATATTTTGTGGCTTTGGAAAGAAACCCCCAGAGTCCTACAAGTACACTTCTTAATGTTTCCTTCTGATGACAGTTACCATGCAAACCTTATCTTACACCAATGTTTCCAAATGTAAAACCTAAACATTTATTTATTACTAGTAATGTGTCCCTTTTACTTTCCCTACGTTTATCTGGTATTGTCTAGTGTAACATACAACAAGCTTGTGCCAGTCACACTCCCATTAAAGGGCTCACTGTGTATGTTCCCACAAACTTCACATCAACCTTAAACTTTAAACATTTGCATGCAAATAAAGACACGTAGACCTGGATAAGTTATTAAAAAATGGCAGGAATTTTATTGTAAGAATTTTATATTAACTAAACCTATGGTGGCGAAGAAAGAGCACTGCGTAACAGCTCACGAGCTGATAACACAAGATCACTTATTGGACTGGCGCAAACCGCCGTGAGTCCGCAAATCACGGGGAACAAATCCCTACATACTTAGCGCTGAGTTGGCGTCAGAGTGACTGCCCCTTACAACTCCCACTGCCCTCCCTCACCGAGCTGGACAGGGACCCTCCTCACCGAAGGACCAAAAGGAGTTACTGATGCTTCAAAGGGGGCAGTGACCTACGACCAACTACCTGTGCGCCCATTAATCAGCCGCTGAACGCAGTGCCTTCCTACCCCACTTTAAAAAACCCCACTAAATTGAGGGATGGGAGGGTGGGATCTCGTGCTGCAAGTGAAGCCAAGCAGGAAGTACAGCCTGCTATATTCTATCAAGGTCCCTCCCACGTGAGCCACCATTGGCTGGAACCCACCCCATGATAAACTACACCAGGTAATTACTCAGCTTGTTACAAACCCTGTCGCCCTTTAAGTGCGTTTGTCCTAAAAGCCTCACTTGTCATTACTGGCAAAGAGAACAACTAAAACCAATCCAGTCATCAACGTCTTCTGTTGATTTACCTAATGCTGATTTTACTAATTAAACAACCTTTTGCAGCTACTGCAGACAGTGAAGTATAACCATCTCGCAGAGAGACTGAGCCATACAACCACTACTCCTTTAGATGGTAACCACTACCTATGTTTACAACACAATTACCAATTACTGCGATTTTATAAAATATTGTATTATCTAAAATATTGGACACATCATTTACTGTATAGTTAGATAAACTCCATAATCACAAAGGAATATCCCAAATATTCCTCTTATATTTCTTTTTCCTGTAATTCCTAATCACCAGTGGTGAGTATTATACACATCGGATTTTCTCTATACCAGTAAGATGCAGAACGCACAGATAACAATAATAATATTCACTTTTGATGGATCTGGGGAGATTACGAATCACTCTGTAATGTGAAAGGTAAGTTGTTATAAATCCACCCTCCTGCCTCCTACATCTACATTATATTTCCTACTGCTACTAACCCTCCCTTACTATGCAAACATGTCCTGTGCTGGAAATTACCAGTCGTGTGTTAGTTGTATTGTTCCTCAGTATTACTATAATTAGTTAACAGTAGCACCTTCCATTTCATAATACTTACATCCTCATTCTTACTTACAAAGTTACCTTTTACTTATCTATTTCATATAGAACAGGGAGCCTTCCCTCTGTATACTCAGAGCCAACCATTTGTCAAATTACACTACTGCTTCATATACCAAATATTATCTTACCATATACACCAGGGATGGGCAACATTCAGGGGGCACATGGGCAACCCTCTAACCTTCAGAAGGGCCACTCTTTACCCTAAATCGCAGTAATAAGTTAAAACAATACATATAATCAAAGAAAGAGACATAACATCCACAGGCATTTTATACAAGTGCTGAGGGCTGCAAATATAGGCTTGGGGGGACCGCCTGTTGCCCATGACTGACACAGAATCATAACCCGCAAATCCCCAGCAGTGATCAGTCCTCACCCTCATACATTATAGAAACATAAGTTCATTGTCCAGATGTTGATACATCATGACTGGTCATTGTGTCCTCTTAAAGAAATGAAATAGATTCCATAAATAAAGGATAGGTAAAGTCTTCATAAACCCAAGTTATAGAGAGCTGGACTCCCAATCTCTGAAGTCCAGGAGATGAAGAAAGAGGTCTAAACACCAGGAGATGAATCGAGAGGTGGACTCCCAATCTCTGAAGCCCAGGAGATGATTAGAGTGCTGGACTCCCAATCTCTGAAGACCAGGGGGTAAATGTATGAACATGTGGGTTCTTCAACACCCGCGTGTTCAGCGTGTTCCCTTTTCAATGCAGCGCCGCTTGAAATTTAATCGCTGAACACACGGGTGTTGAAGAACCTGCATGTTCATACATTTACCCCCAGGAGAAAAATAGAGAGGTGGACTTCCAATCTCTAAACAAAAGGAGATGATTAGAGAGCTGGACTCCCAATCTCTGAAGAGTAGGAGATAAATAGAGAGGTGGACTCCCAATATCTGAAGACCAGGAGATGATTAGAGAGCTGGACTCCCAATCTCTGAAGAGTAGGAGATGAATCGAGAGGTGGATATCCAATCTCTGAACACCAGGAGAAAAATAGAGAGGTGAACTTCCAATCTCTGAAGAGTAGGAGATGAATAGAGAGCTGAACTCCCAATATCTGAAGACCAGGAGATGATTAGAGAGCTAGACTCACAATCTTTGAAGACCAGGAGATGAATAGAGAGGTGTTACTGTTGGCCATATGAAGAGCAAGCTGGAATGTATGTCTTGTTGAAAGGTACATGGCATGCATCTTCTCCTGGAACATTCAACCCCAGACCGCTCAATTCCCACATGTCTTAGGGGCAGGGGATGGTGCACATGTCGCCCTGGTACCATCGGGTAGAAATTAATTTGTGTTTCCTAACAGGGAACAACTGCCTGCCTGTAACCTAATAAGTAGTGGGTAACATAGAACAAGTTTATCCTCTGATGAAGTGGTGTGAGTAAGTGGGCGGGGGATGTGTGTCATTGGGTGGGGTTGTGTAAGTGGGCAGGGATTTGGGCAAGTGGGTGGGGTTTGTGAAAGTGGGCAGGGATGTGGGTACTTGGGTGGGGGTTGTGTGTAAGTAGACTGCGGTATAGGTAAGAGGGTGGAGTTAAGGGTAAGTGGGTAGGGAATGTGGGTAAATGGATGGGAGGTTGAGTAAGTGGGTGGGGCTATGGGTAAGTGGGTGGGTCTGTGCTAGTGGGTGGGGCTATGGGTAAGTGGGTGGGTCTGTGGGTAAGTGGGCCTGGTTATGGGTAAGTGGGTGGGATGAGGGTTGTGATGTACACAGCTCTGTAGTTACACTGCTGGGTCTGTATGTTAGTGAGTGGGTGAATCCGTCACAATGCACATTTCTGGGCTATTAGATGCTGATACCATCTCATGAAAGGAATACGTGTCTGTGTTTTGTCTCACAGCCATGAACACAATCCGTGCTACATATATATCAGTGTAACAATATGGTGGTGTTATAACCAGATCCATAGCCAAGGAGCTTTACATTAGCGGATACACACAGAGCTCATTGCTCAGCAAATGATTGGGGATCAGACCCTGACTGTGCTGTATATTAGACTGATAGTCAGCGGGAAGATGAACTAATATCCAGTAACGGCATCACGTAGCAATACTACTGTGTCCTTGTAGGAAACAGAGGTTACATGTGACAGTAATAACCACAGGAATCATATATATATATATATATATATATATATATATATATACACTGAGCCTGACTCATGCACAGATGTACGTCCGTTGCGCAGCGTATCTTGCATGAAGTAGCTCTGGACATGCCCAGAAATGGAC
Source organism: Mixophyes australis (assembly GCA_036250195.1). NCBI lineage: Eukaryota > Metazoa > Chordata > Amphibia > Anura > Limnodynastidae > Mixophyes > Mixophyes australis. The sequence continues at coordinate 1,889,777 of JAVHZZ010000011.1, read as the reverse complement.
ACAATTACATATTGATTATTACACTGAAGGTTGGGGTCACTCCAGAGAACATAGAAGTAGATGGACTTTAGAAGTTGTTTTCCCATCGTTCCGGCTGTCTCTGTCTGATAACACACCGGGCTAATATACCGAGTCATTATAATGCTTGTGTCTTACTTTATAACTATCGCGCAGTGTCTCATATTTGGATCTATAGATTCCCAGGTGTCGAAATGTGCGAAACACTTCATCCAGCTTCGCTCTTCACTGCGCTCTGTAAGACGTCTGTGTTCAGCTTATTAATTGCAGCCAGTTCTTTACCTGCAGCTCTCTGCACGATGATGTTTTTCTGAATTTTTCATTTGACAGTAATCCCACGGAGAACTGAATGTCAGTCACACACGGATATAAATAAAAGGTTCAGCCATTCTCTGTTTCTGCATCAGCAGACTTATTGCAGTCACCTATGACCTGCAGTATTGATGTCTGTGAGTCACGTCATCTTATTAAATACACATCTATTCATGTAATTAACTATATTGCTACTCACAGAAACAATTCTGCATAGTAAATGTATAAAGTATTAATATGAACAGATATTTCCAATAATTTGATGTTGCAGCCAAAATGGAGTTTTGTGGAAATGAATTTTGCATATGAAAATGACAGCATCTACAGGTGTCACACTTAGCCTGATGGGAGGAGCCTAATGCTGCTACAAAAACAAACTTTATTTTGCAGGAATAGATATTAAAATGAAATGTATCAGGAGGAGATGGGGATATATGGGGGCTGTGCGGATGAAGAGGCCTGGATTGGGGAGTGGTACAGTGGGGGACATGCCCTCTCTGTAGCTTGTGTATTCTTTCTGTGGCATTGTGACATGCACATGTATGAGGGGTAGCATCCGCACATGGTAACCTATTGATGTATAGGGCCCTATTGGCCCCATAGTGTTTGCCAATTTCTGGGCACACCCTGCTGCTCAGGAGCTGCACCTCCACATATCACTAACAGTCCCTATCTTCGAGGACATTGTTGTTCTATGATCCCTATCATAGCATGTGCATTGAACCTGGTTATCAGTTTGAAATATTCTACTTTCGTATAAAGAAAGAAAGAGAATTGCATCTGTGACTGGATCACTGATAAAGAGCTAATTTGTGGCTGAATCATGTAGAAATAATTTATTGTAGAAATGTATTTCAATCAGAGGTGCAGGCACCAATGTATAATTTGAAATGCACTTATCGTGTAACATTGGGATGTGTTATGTATGCAAGTGTCATTGTTTGGGTTTGTAACATTGCTAGAGGAAGTCTGTTTGCTGATGGCAGGAAATGTTAAGTAAGTCTTTATGTGAAGTGACAAAAACCTGTTCAGCCTGTATACCCAGCAGCCTGGCTGTCTGGCGTAACTGCATATCAGATAATGCAAGCATCAAATTTTAGCACATAACAGAGAAGTGTAAATATTGTTAGCTTTGCATTGCATGTAAATCCATGTTTGGGTAAACAAATTGCATACTGATTCTAAAAATAGCCTGTGAGGCTGTGTCTAAATCTGTATATAAAGCACTGTCTTCGATTGAAAATTTTTCTTCTGATTTCATATGACCTGAGCACTGGTATCTTCAATCAGTGTGACTGCAAATAAACATCACTTGCTTCAAAGACCTGCTTGAAAACATCTTCCATACTGAAAATCCTGTGACCTACAGATTAGACCCAAAATCTAATCAGTTCCTGGCTGCTTCTGAGATTTGGACCCAGCTCTGGTCAGAGTGATAGGCCAGGGGGGATCCATCCACAGCAACCCTGATCCATAGGAAGAGGTTGGAGTACCAGTCCAGGTACACCAGTAACGAGGTACACTCACAGAGTCAGTTACCCAGAAAAAATGGTACTGGATGTGGTAAGGAGTCCAGTGGTGGCAGCATTATAAGCCCCTCCTACTGCGGCAATAGGACGCATTCAGGATAACGAAAGATAATGGTGGCAAAGCAAGCCCAGCCGGTTCCCAGCAACAGCAGTCAGGGTGGCACAGGTGGTCCATCCTGTCACAGCATCCAATATACAAAACATTGGGATTTGTACTTTGCAGTTGGTCAGCATTTAAAAATAGGGATATTTCCCGAGAAAGTATTTTACACGGACAAATCTTTATTTCAAGTCTGGAATTGTCTGTGGAAAATAGGGATATTTGGTATCTATGCTCTGCCCAGTTTAGGGTGAGCACAGAGGGTGTCTGCCTGTGTCCCTATTTCCTTCCCAGGCATGTGTACAACTCATACTACAACAATGTACATAAGCCACGCCCTAGGGTGTTGAATAGTGAGACGATGATTGTAATACGACTGACAGAGGCTTTGAGGGAAGATAAGTGGAATAAAGGAAAGATAAAAAACAGCAGCCATCAGTGTTACAGAATGTGATACTGACACCCGGCAGACGACAGACACTAACAACATCTTGCTTGGAAAAATGGAGCTTTCTACTGTTCACGTCACAAATAGCACAGCAGACTTTTGTCAGGATGACACCAGGAGACCCTTGCTGTAGCTAGTTACATTTCATTTCAGCTGCCTAGTCACCGGCCAACGAGCAGCCATCGGTCACCCCGCCCACAAGAACAGAAGACAATGTTTTGTCTTCCACCTAAGCACTAAAAAAACTAAAAAAATCACAGAAAGCAACAAACCAGTTACACCCATGTGGTGCACCTGTGTGTTTGTGTACTGCAAGAGAGAACCAGTGGGATTGGGATTGTAACCCTGCCTGCAGCCGGCTCCTGCAGACTATCCCCATGTAGGAGAGGTGTGGCAAATACGTCTCTTTGTCACAAGAAGTTAGGAAAAGCCATACATCAGGAATAATGTTATGCATCTCTGCATGTCTCCTAATATTTCCAATACATAATTATGAGTGGGAATATTAAATTTCTCTCCCATTAAAAAGAAATGTATATATCTTCTTTCACATTTTTGTGCAGAGCAGCATGTTTACACGGGAATTACAAGCATCTACATCAAGATCACGGCATCTGCAGAGAATGCAAAAGTTACCACATCAGGAGGAGCTGAGGGTACTTGGACACCCCTTCCTAAAGGCAGGCTGGATGCACTCCTGCACCTTATGTAGCACCCACATAAAAAACATTAATTTGCAGGACAAGGTATTCAAAAGTTATTTAAGGGGCTGAAGAGGGCACATTTTTGGGGTATTCCCTAACTATGGGGTAGCTGCAGTGTATCTCTCCTTCAGCAAAGAACTGTGCATTAATCCGTGCTCCAGATGTTCCGGTAATGCGGACAGTCCCGATGTCCCTCACTCTCAGGACATGTGTAATACAGACAGTCCCGGTGTCCCCTCACTCTCAGGACACGTGCAATAAAGACAGTCCCGATGTCCCTCACGCTCAGGACACGTAATACAGACAGTCCCCGATGTCCTCTCTACCTCAGGACACATATAATACAGACAGTCTCGGTGTCCCTTCACTCAGGACACGTGTAATACAGACAGTCCCGATGTCCCCTCACTCAGGACACATATAATACAGACAGTCCCGGTGTCCTCTCACTCTCAGGACACGTGTAATACAGACATTCCCGATGTCCCTCACTCTCAGGACACATATAATACAGACAGTCCCGGTGTCCCCTCACTCTCAGGACACATGTAATACAGACAGTCCCGATGTCCCCACACTCTCAGGACACGAAATACAGACGGTCCCACTGTCCTCTCACTCTCAGGACACATGTAATACAGACAGTCCCGATGTCCCCTCACTCTCAGGACACATGTAATGCAGACAGTCCCGGTGTCCCCTCACTCTCAGGACACGTAATACAGACGGTCCCACTGTCCCCTCACTCTCAGGACACATGTAATACAGACAGTCCCGATGTCCCCTCACTCTCAGGACACATGTAATGCAGACAGTCCCGGTGTCCCCTCACTCTCAGGACACGTAATACAGACGGTCCCACTGTCCCCTCACTCTCAGGACACATGTAATACAGACAGTACCTGATGTCCTCTCACTCTCAGGACACATGTAATACAGACAGTCCCGATGTCCCCTCACTCTCAGGACACATGTAATACAGACAGTCCCAGTATCCCCTCACTCTCAGGACACATGTAATACAGACAGTCCCGATGTCCCCTCACTCTCAGGACACATGTAATACAGACAGTCCCCGATGTCCCCTCACTCTCAGGACACATGTAATACAGACAGTCCCGATGTCCCCTCACTCTCAGGACACATGTTATACAGACAGTCCCGATGTCCTCTCACTCTCAGGACACATGTAATACAGACAGTCCCGATGTCCCCTCACTCTCAGGACACATGTAATACAGACAGTCCCGATGTCCCTCACTCTCAGGACACATGTAATACAGACAGTCCCGGTGTCCCCTCACTCTCAGGACACATGTAATACAGACAGTCCCAGTGTCTCCTCACTCTCAGGACACATGTAATACAGACAGTCCCGATGTCCCCTCACTCTCAGGACACATGTAATACAGACAGTCCCGATGTCCCCTCACTCTCAGGACACATGTAATACAGACAGTCCCGGTGTCCCCTCACTCTCAGGATACATGTAATACAGACAGTCCCGGTGTCCCCTCACTCTCAGGACACATGTAATACAGACAGTCCCGATGTCCCCTCACTCTCAGGACACATGTAATACAGACAGTCCCGGTGTCCCCTCACTCTCAGGATACATGTAATACAGACAGTCCCGATGTCCCCTCACTCTCAGGACACATGTAATACAGACAGTCCCGGTGTCCCCTCACTCTCAGGACACATGTAATACAGACAGTCCCGGTGTCCCCTCACTCTCAGGACACATGTAATACAGACAGTCCCGGTGTCCCCTCACTCTCAGGACACATGTAATACAGACAGTGCCTGATGTCCCCTCACTCTCAGGACACATGTAATACAGACAGTCCCGGTGTCCCCTCACTCTCAGGACACATGTAATACAGACAGTCCCGGTGTCCCCTCACTCTCAGGACACATGTAATACAGACAGTCCCGGTGTCCCCTCACTCTCAGGACACATGTAATACAGACAGTGCCTGATGTCCCCTCACTCTCAGGACACATGTAATACAGACAGTCCCGGTGTCCCCTCACTCTCAGGACACATGTAATACAGACAGTCCCGATGTCCCCTCACTCTCAGGACACATGTAATACAGACAGTCCCGATGTCCTCTCACTCTCAGGACACATGTAATACAGACAGTCCCGATGTCCCCTCACTCTCAGGACACATGTAATGCACAAAACCTCATTCACACGTTCAGACGTAACCTGTAATTACAATGATTAAATACACCGGAAATTTGTTGGCAAATAATGGTCACGGTTTATTAAAGCAGGACATGGTGGCAGAGAAGGCATAAATACGACGAACAAGGATGATTTACGTAAAGTAAACGGAATGCAACGTGTCAACATATGATCGACAGACTGAAATGCAGCTCATTCCGAGCATTTAGCTCTAAACCCCTGTGCTGGGCAACGCCATTTCCCTGCCAAACGTTTGTTAGTGATGAGCAATTAAACACAATGCATTCTTTTGGAGGAAAAAGTTCATTAATGAATTAATGCTTTATGACAGTTTATTTTCACATTTCTGTTACATAATTAAATGCAACAGAGCAGAACAATGTGCAACCCCGAGAACGTCACCCGGACTCATTCATTACTGAGGAAACAATCATTAGTCTCATAAGATTAGTTCTCATATTGATGAGATGTATACAATATATTTATGGTACAATATATAAGTGATACTACACAATGATAAGAATATAGACTTGTATTATATATATATTTCTACTAAGGGTACCCACAGTGTGGCTATAGGTCAGGAACCTCCAGGGACATCATAGTTAGAGGTCAGGGATCTCCAGGGACAGTGCGGTTAGAGGTCAGGACCTCCAGGGACAGCGTGGTTAGAGGTCACGGTGCTCCAGGGACAGCATGGTTAGAGGTCAGGACCTCCAGGGACAGCGTGGTTAGAGGTCAGGGACCTCCAGGGACTGCGTGGTTAGAGGTCAGGGTGCTCCAGGGACAGCGTGGTTAGAGGTCAGGGATCTCCAGGGACAGTGTGGTTAGAGGTCAGGACCTCAAGGGACAGCGTGGTTAGAGGTCAGGGTGCTCCAAGGACAGCATGGTTAGAGGTCAGGGACAGGGCCGGATTAACCCAAGGACTAACTGGGTTACAGCCGAGGGCATCTGGGGGGCCCGCTGGCATTCATCGGGTCAGGGGTGTCAGTTGGAGAATGGCAGGCAGCTAACAGCAAATGTTATGCTGTTAGCTGGCTGCTGTCACTAGTCCTTCCGCGGCGCACAGTAATCTCTTTACTGAGGAGATCTCGTGAGAGTGAGACTATGACTCATAGCCTCACTTTCACGAGATCTCCTCAGTAAGGAGCTCACTGCGTGCCACGGAAGGACTACAGTGACGGAGAAACAGAAGGCCCCATGTGAGGAGGGGACTCACAGTACCCTTAGTCTGGGGGCCTCCAATAATCCTGTTCAGGGCCCTCCAGGGACAGCATGGTTAGAGGTCAGGGCCCTCCAGGGACAGCATGGTTAGAGGTCAGGGATCTCCAGGGACAATGTGGTTAGAGGTCAGGGACCTCCCGGGACCAATATTCAGTTTATCCATTCACTGAGTCACGAGGCACTAAATTCACGTGGAATGAATAGAGCTGGGACGTTGAAAGGGCAAAGGTAATATGTGCAACATTTTTTACCAAATACAGAAAAGCGAATGTTTCACGGAATAGGTTTTTAAATTTCTGACCTGATTCATTAAGGAAAGTAAAGCAGAAAAAAGGAGTAACTTTGCACCTGGGTAATACCATGTTGCATTGGAGGGGGAGGTAAATTTAAAATGTGGGGACAGATTTATATTTCGGGTAGGACATGTCCTAGATCAACTTTAAAAGTCACTGTAAAAATAAAACTGTCAAGTATGTGTGAGCTACATGAAATGCAGTCAGTATTTATCTTATGTTCAAAATAATAAACTAATTTGCACCCCTTGTATTGTAACATGGTTTGTCTAGTATCAAATTTACTCCTTTTTTTTGCTTTGCTCTCCTTAATGAATCGGGCCGTTCATCTCTAGTAATAATCGTGTTTCTGTTTTCCACTGGTCTTTTTTGTGTGGATGTTTATGCGCTATGTTACAGTTCAAACTCCTGTGCCCCCATCACATCTCCCCCCTCCGCTATAAACAGTAAGTGTACAAGATGTTATCAAGTAGAAATCTAAAGATGAAAAATAATAATAGTCATTTTATCATGATAAAACGCACGTCATGTGGATGAGGTGAAAGGAACACATCTGCATTCGTGTTGTCGGCCTTGGGTGGACAACAAGGATGCGGAAACGTTTTTGTTGTCTTCAAGGTAATGTATGATTTGTGTCTAGATTGTATGATGAATTGGGTAGTTTAAGGGTTGAACCTGCTGTAAAAGAATGAAAATGATAAAGTTTGAAGACATGAAATGGATTTATTATCCTTTGGAAAATGGTGTCAGATGCTGAGACATCCAAAAGTTTCCTAAACTGCTGCAAAGTGCTGACATTCGGTTGTGTCCCAGTTCTGTGTGTGGTGAAGGGTTCACTCTGCGGCAGCGCTCCCCGGAGAGCAGATTGCGCTGTCTGCTAAAAGCTCATTGCTGATTGGTTGCTGTGGTTTGGTGGAAATGTTGCCCCTAGACACAGTGTTAGTGAATAAGCCCAATGAATAAACAGGGGGTATTGGGACCAGTTCTGTGACGTATCAGACATCAGGGTATGGACTGGATCCCTGTTTGCATGTTTATGTTCATTTGTGGCTCTTCTTAGTCTATTCTCTGTCATGACCAGAAGGAGAAACACTCATACAGAACAGTTATTCATCAGACATCATTGTGCATCTACAAATGTAATTGTGGCACCTGGATTCTTTGTAATGTACAGTAAGAATGTGAAATCATTAAAAGCCATTTCATAAATGAAACAACGGGAGTAATGGTGAGAGAGCAGACACCAGCTGAGCATCTTGTACAGGAAGAGATCGCCTGTGTCCACCTTGTATTCAGGTGCTTGTAAACATACAAGATAACACGCAGACATATACCTATAGGAAACAGCAGGGTCACATGACAACATGACTGACTGGCAGCTGTCAGTCAGATCTCTACTGGATGATTAACTCTGAGAGAGAAGTAGAATAGCTCTATAAATAGATGCACAGACTCATGGCCTGATTAAGGGTTCTGGCCGCCCTAGGCTAATACGGCCGCAGCGCCCCCCCCCCCCCCCCTCCTCCGAATATATAGGTGTATAGGAACACTCCTGAATATGAATGTTCAGGTGTATTCTCCAGCATTCAAATTTAGACAGATTGTGCCATTGTCTCTTACCTGTCCTTGCTCTTCTCTCTTGCAACTTTGTTATCCTCTCGTTGGCTTCTGGAAAGTTGGCGTCCTTTTTTGAAAATGCAAAAATGTATTATAATGCAAACCCTGAATGATTAGGCCCTTTAGTTAAAACAAAACACTCCATTATGGCCAGCTAAAAGTACCCCATTGGACAGGCATATATAAGTAATATCTGAATATTTGTTGTCAATCAAATACAAACCTCTACCAGCCCCATCTCACTAATATTTAGTATTCTAGTGATTGCTGAGACCACCCATGTGACCACCACACAATCATGATATTCTGCCCCCCAAAGCTGCTCTATTTTTTAAAAAGCCCCTGCAGCCATTTTCCTTAACCACAACCCCCCCCCCCCCCCCCGCACAGCCATTTTCCTTAACCCCTGCTGCATCCATTTTCTTTACCTCCCACCCTGCATCCATCCCCCTTGCAGCTATTTTCCTTACCTCCACTCTGCTAGCTAGCTATCCCCCCCCCCCGTCACATCAAAACTTCCCCAGTCACATATATCAGCCCCCCTCCTCTGCCCTCCTTCATACATATCAACCTCTCTACCTCCCTATAGATTTTCATGGCAGCCCCCCCCTCCCACCCTATAGATTTGTATGACAGTCCCCCTCTCCCTCCCTATACATATGCATGACAGTCCCCCCTCTCCCTCCCTATAGATATGCAGGGTAGTTCCCTCTCCCTCCCTATAGATATGCAGGGTAGTTCCCCCCCCCCCTCCCTATAGATATGCAGGGTAGTTCCCCCCCTCCCTATAGATATGCAGGGTAGTTCCCCCCCTTCCTATAGATATGCAGGGCAGTTCCCCCTCCCTATAGATATGCAGGGCAGTTCTCCCCCTCCCTATAGATATGCAGGGCAGTTCCCCCCCCCTCCCTATAGATATGCAGGGCAGTTCCCCCCCCTCCCTATAGATATGCAGGGTAGTTCCCCCCCCTTCCTATAGATATGCAGGGCAGTTCCCCCTCCCTATAGATATGCAGGGCAGTTCTCCCCCTCCCTATAGATATGCAGGGCAGTTCCCCCCCCTCCCTATAGATATGCAGGGCAGTTCCCCCCCCCCCCCCCTATAGATATGCAGGGCAGTTCCCCCCTTCACTTACCTGTAGTTGTGCCAGCGTCGCTCCTCTCCTCAGATCAGCAGATAGGAAGTGAAGACGTCCTGCTTCCTGTCTGCTGCACAGCAACAGGCAGCCTGGCGATTGGCTGTGTGTTGCTAACCACTGACCACCAATGCTTTTGATCGTCGAGCCCTCCACCCCCCTGCGGCGATCCCCCCCCCCCCCCCGTGGCGATCCCCAGCGGTGACCCCCCCTCCCCCACCCCGAAAAAAAAATGAATGAAGAAAAAAAAAATGTAAAAAAAAAATAAAAAAAAAATTGTAAAAAAAAAAATTTTTTTTTTTTTTAAAAAAAATACCCACAGTGCAGCGCCCCACGGGACCCAGCGCCCCAGGCTGCAGCCTGGTCAGCCTAGTGGTTGATCAGGCCCTGCACAGACTGCAGGATAAAGCTTAGAATCCCTTTATTGATTTAAGGAAATATAGTACGAAGAGGCACCTTTATATACCCGGTAATGAGATAAATGGGCAGGAGACTGCATGGGGCCCTCAGCAGAACTCACAGAGGGCCCCCTACATGCTGAGTGCTGGACCAGTGGCTGGGAGCACACTTCACTAACAGCCATTTGACAACCCCATTGTCAGCTGCATTACACTACGCTTCCTTCTCCATCGTGATTAGCAGCAGCAAGTTCCCCTCATGGAGCCGGCCATGCTACCAGGGTCCCCCGAGAGCAACCACAGCCGTGTCTTGTGTCCTCCCCAGGCTGTGTGCATGGACCAATAGGTAGTTATAGAACCAGGCTATCACTTCCCCTGACCACAGTCCAGGTTGTGTGGGCTCAGTAAGTAGCTAGCAGAACAAGCTCCAAAAGCACTTATAGTATGTGTGTACTTACCCCTCCTTATGCTGGCAGAGGTGTGATGGGGGAGGGAAGGGGTGTGCAAACTGAGACTAGGTGCAGTAAGGAAGTGAGGCAGATCATGTTGTACCTTTACACACCACACTGCATCCTAACACACCATGTTGTATCATTACACACCACACATCTTCCTTACACACCACACTGCATCCTTACACACCATGGTGTATCCTTACACACCACAAAACATTCTTACACACCATGTTGTATCCTTACACACCACACTGCATCCTAACACACCATGTTGTATCCTTACACACCACACAGCTTCCTTACACACCACGCTGCATCCTTACACACCATGTTGTATCCTTACACACCACACAGCTTCCTTACACACCACACTGCATCCTTATACACCATGTTGTATCCTTACACACCGCACTGCATCCTTACACACCATGTTGTATCCTTACACACCACACTGCATCCTTACACACCACACAGTATTCTTACACACCATGTTGTATCCTTACACACCACACTGCATCCTTACACACCACACAGTATTCTTACACACCATGTTGTATCCTTACACACCACACTGCATCCTTACACACCACGCTGTATCCTTACACACCACACTGCATCCTTACACACCACACAGTATTCTTACACACCATGTTGTATCCTTACACACCACACTGCATCCTTACACACCATTTTGTATCCTTACACACCACACAGCATTCTTACACACCATGTTGTATCCTTACACACCACACTGCATCCTTACACACCACACTGTATCCTTACACACCACACTGATACTTAGACAACACACTGTATCCTTACACACCAGCACCTAACCACACTGCAACCAGTCCAGTTCCCTGTACCTGCTGGGATTACCCTGGTACCTGTTATTAAGTCTTCTACATATGATGTATATTAATATTCTTTATTTTTCAGCAAATCTTACAAAACTGATAGAATACTAAAATACACACCAGGGGTTAAATGTATCAAGCTGAGAGTTTTTCGGCGGGTTTGAAAAGTGGAGATGTTGCCTATAGCAACCAATCAGATTCTAGCTGTCATTTTGTAGAATGTACTAAATAAATGATAACTAGAATCTGATTGATTTTTCAAACCCTCCGGAAAACTCTCAGCTTGATACATTTACCCCCCAGATGCAAACATTTGTATTTGAAGATACATTAGATGATTATAATGTAATGAAGTGAGATATAATTATCTAATTGATGTGAGATGCAGTGGGGCAGTCACAGAACATGTACACGTGTGTAAGTGTATCTGATGTGGAGCACACGCCACTGTGCGGAAACATTATATTTGATGTGCGTGGGGTCGTCCTTACGTATACGAGTCCATCTGTCTGTAGCAATGTTACCGTGGTTATTATTAGAGACATCTGGATATAAATATAATACACGCTTGTAGCGTCACCTCAGGACAGTAGTCCAGAGAACAATAACCCCCCACTGACCTCCACCTCCAGCATCGTGCCCCCCACTTGGCGACTGTGGACCCCATGGTTAGATCCCCTCCACTGAAAGACCTTATAGACATTTATTTATGTATGACAGCAGTCTGGGACTTTATTGATAATGTTTCAGCGTCACCCCATTATAGAGAGACCCACGTGGTTATTCCATATAGAACACACAACTTATATAATAAGCCTCACAGCGACCCTAATGCCACATATCATACAGTACAATATCTATCACTAGAGTCATCTGTAACAAGGGGCGGCAGTCTCCATCCTCCGTCTCATCTCTTTAGCTTATATTAGTGGAGATAACTATCTCAGCAAGTTAATGTACTTCCACTACTAGGAGTGAAATGATCATAAAAAATTACTGAAAGGTAATAAATTGTATCAGTTATTCAAATAAAACATTTTTATTGTTTCCAGTAACTGTTTTCAAGTAATAACTCTCACAGCTCGGATCATAATTAAAAAATGGAAACATTAAAACCATATCTGTGAGATGTTACAGAGAATATATCCCACACAGTAATAGCTGTGGGAGGGGGTTCTCCGGTCTTGGGTGCACCCCATCGTATAACTGGGAGGAGATTAGGGCTCATTAGGGGGCAGAATTCCTCCTTAATATCCGGGATAAATTCCCCTATAGTCCGGGATGTATGAGGAGCCTGCCAGGGGGGTGATGGCAGAATAATGTGAGTATTTACACCCATACAGAGATGTAACGTTACCCTCTGTTCTCCTGATCCCACTGTGTTAATCTCGGGGTCACTCTGGATTTCCTGGGGAGACGCTACTAAGAAAGCTGCTCACTGTTGCTAATGATCTCTGAATAATAATCAATTAATGTGATTACCTGTTATATGGGGGAAGTGAGATCGGTCCAGGTGTCTGGATATCCCCAGAATATTCAGGTCCTCGGGCCCCTAATCTCCCAGGACATGACAGAAAGGGGCCCAATATGTCTCCAGGTGTGTTTGTTTTCTACTTTCCATTGGATTTCTTTTCAATTATACTGGAACTTCAGCTATTGTTGAACTACATGTCCCAGCATGCACTGGCAGACACTAACTGCTGGGACATGTAGTCCCACAATAGCTGAAGAACGGGTGCAGGAAAGAGCTGAGACACCAGTGCAGTCCCCCCCATGATATCGTAGGCTGTTGAAAGTGTCCTTTGTTTTGAACGCTGCTGCGCCCTGTGGGGTTTGGCCCGGATCTGGGCGTGTGCGGATTATACGCACAAAATCGCCATTTACGTCCCCGATGAATCAGGCCCAACAGGTTCCTTTTATTTCGGGTTCCAGACTTTTCTCTGCTATTGTCCTGTTTTAAAACTTCATCCAAACCTGGGTGTCAAAACAAAGGTCTTACTGGTCGCAGCATTTACATGAATGGACAACACTAGTTATTTGGAAAATTGTGCAATTACATTCTTTGTCTATTTACCATATAATTAGTACACAAGTTTATTGTCAGCCTTTAATTACCCTGAAGATGTCTGTATATAATACCCTGCAGAATTATCATAGTAACAAGTAACGAGGTGTAATGCTGGTAACCAGGGTGTAACCCCCCCTCCATAAGGACCCTGCTGAGCTGTAAGGGACAGTTCAGGATGAGGAACTGCCTCACACGGTTAGTGCTGCAAGAGAGACTAGAACACAAACCAGGGGTACATGCATTACGCTGCGCTTCCTGCAACTCGCCGATATCAGGAGACTTTGCAGGGTAAGGTTTGTCCTTAAAGACATTGCGGTTTTAAACTTAGCTGTCAGAGGGGTATATTTAACAAAGTGTGATGGTGCACTAACGTGCATTTAACATACAATTCATGCCCCGATGTGTCCCCCGCATATTTATTAAAGATGCATCGCAGCAGATTTCGTGGATATCTGCTGCTTTGCATTCTGCTTCGTTTTGGGGAGCAGTCACCATTCAATAGTATGGTGACTGCTCCCTTTTGCAATCTAACAAGTTCCGAAAAATAGTTTTTTTCGGGAACTTGTCTTGATAATGTGCCAGCTGGAGCTGGCGTACATTATCATAAATGAGAAATCTCAGTGCTGTCAGCTCTGCTCCGAAGAGCAGAGCTGGACAGCGCATGTGTGGAGGGATCATGTGATCCCTCCCTGTCAATCACAGCTCTCTCTCTGCAACGATAGTTGCAGAGACAGAGAGGGGATCTTTGTGCGCATGTAAAGTTCTTGGAACTGGACATGCGCAATTGAAGAATGAAGAGAAGACCCGGAGACAGCGCTTCCGAAGATGGGGGTAAGTATGATTTTTTACATCACAGAAACAGCAGTTTTTCGGAACTGCTGTTTCTGTGCAGGGCTGTACATAAATGTGAGAAATAGTTCAAGCCTTATCATTGCGATAAGGATTGAAAACTATTTTTCACTTTATGTTAATATTGATAAATGTGCCCCAGAGTTTCTGAATATCGGCGAGTTACAGAAAGTGCAGCGTAATCAGCTTCTCTCATCTAATGACTGGGCCGGCGGGGACTGGCTGGGGGGTGGGGGGGGGATTGGCTCAGCAGACTGTTAGATGCCGGCTTATTACAGAAACTCCTTCAGCCAACGGTCCCATTGTTATCATCATATAGAAAGAACTGAGAAGCCACAACTCAGATGAAGCACCTTCCGTGAGTGACGGTAGTAATTACATTAAATAATGGAGCTATAGGTGTAAACATTTGATCAATCTGAAGCTCTTGACATGAGTCTTACAGATACTTTTTATAGAGAACATTTTATCTGGATCTGGATCTCCATTTACTTCCACATTGCAGACAGCCTTGTGACTTATTACACATTATATTCTGTATCTGCTCAGTAAAGCGCTTGTAGTCTGACTTGTCTCCCACGATGAGCTGCCTACGCTCTCCCCAGGTTCCTCCTGCGTCATGGCTCTCCTGTCCCACCAGCCCCTAGGCAGCCACAGGGGAGAGCACAGAGCAGGACGACCTGGGAGCTGATTCATCAACCACTTCTCTATGTATATAATATAATAATAATAAGTACTAAGAGACAGAAGAGCTGTAACCACAGAAAAGAATATTCCACGGAACCATATTTAGCTTGTCTCTAGTAATAAAGAGCTCCACAAGCGCTTCATATCTAGTGGTGGGCAAACATTTCAAACTCTTCTCCAATATATTTGCCTTTTCCTACATTTGCCCATGAACGTCTGCATAATTTGCTGGCAGATTTCAGCCTTCATTGTGAATGAATTGGGCGTCATTGCCTTTGCTTCATTTCTTCAGGGAAATGCACATTTGCAAACACAATGCAGAATGGCGAAGCAGAATCTGAACTCACTGATTATATCTCCGACATTTCCCAACAACGATCCCATGAAATTATCCCTCATGTTTGGAGATCTCGTCTCGTAACCTGTCTATAGAATGAGACTGTACATGAATGGACTGTACATGAATGGACTGTATATGAATGGATTGTACATGAATGGACTGTACATGAATGGACTGTATATGAATGGATTGTACATGAATGGACTGTACATGAATGGATTGTCCAGGGATTGTACATAGTGAATGTTTGTTTGACTTTCCCTGAGTACCACCCAACCAAGGTGGACCCTTAATGGAGCAAAAGAGAACAGAGACCCTCATAGAGTCAATGTAAATAAGTGTATTCTACTGCTGACCGCAGGCTGTCCATTATCATAATAACAACATATACACTGGGGTGTACACACAGAAGTAACCTTCATCCCTCACTCCACAGAGGTCTACCACCGACTTGGTAGAGATCAAAAACAGGTGTCTCCACGCATTTGGCCAGACCTCACCAGCAAATCTCTATTGTGGAACTACATGCTCCAGCATGCACTGGCAGACAAATAATGGTGTGAGGGGATAGTGAGTCTCTATCTCATGTGAATGTTATTGTTACACAGGTGATAAAAGGCTTCCCATTGATAGGTGAGGCCCGATTTCTGCCATGTGAAGACATGTCTAATCTATGTGACAGAGAAAATGTCAGGACTGTGCTTATTACATGTTTCTAGATAGCACATTCCATGTGTTTATTTTATTTGTGTGCATAGAAATGTTCTTTCCTGTACAAAGTGTCCCACAGAATATATCGGGATTGTTATTGATAATCTTACCCAATGGTTCTTACCCAGAACCCAATTCCAGCGTGAATACAATGAAGGAATAATAACTCTATGAAGATGCATCGATTGAGACACTGCTAAAACTATTGTTACAATAGAATCAGAATAACAAGATGTCCTGGAGGGGAGGGTGGGAGAACAGCGTCATATAATAGGCAGCATTTAGAGAAATAACTGCAGCTGTTTCCTCTGTGCAGACATCCTAAAATTGTGCAATTAATTCTGCCTCTGTACAGCCCTGGAATCCTAAACACACATCTCGTCTATAGCATAGGCAGCAATTAATCATCCGCAGCCACAATTAGCAGCGCAGGATCCTGGTTCTAGAGCCGTAGTACGCTGGCACAACCAGAGACTTACACAGGGGTATAGGGGAGGGGGTACACATCTATGTACATATGATAAGATAAACCATGAATAGCATATAGGTTCTGTATGGATTATTGAGGGGGAAGATACCCTGGAAAAGTGGGGTTCCGGTAATAGGACTCCCGTGGTTTAATAACTGGGGAGAGGGGGTTGTAGATTACAGTCTGGAGTTCTCCTAAATCCCAGCAGTCTGTCTGCAGATTTATGGATAAAGACAAGAGAGCAGAATTGTGAGATTAAATAAAATGTTAATTGAATAAAATGAAAATGGCAAATTAACTAGATTTTCAGCTTCATTTTATGCGGTATAAACACTACATTTCTCCCATCAATCTGCATTATATCCCAGAACAATCTCCCTCTCATGTGTTTCCACTGGTATTTCTACACACACCAGTAATGTCCATTTCCTCCAGCGGATGGCGCTCCATAATGAGCATTTAGCGGTGACAGCGGTGGTATTTCCTTCCCTTTAATAATGTGTTTCTTTATTTAGATAACTTAATAGCTCTTCAATTTTAGTCCGCAAAGCTAAAATGGAAACAATTGTGTAACAATTGTCGATTATGTTTAATTGTGTAATCAGTGATGTGGTAATTACAAATTTATTGCTGTTTGGTTCCTAGACTTATGTTTGTTGCAGTTCGTCCATGCCGATGACTGGAGCACAACATAAGGCGGAATCAGCTGCAGGACAGGGCTGGAAAAGGGGGACAAACATTTCAGGGTCTTGAAGATGTTTTTGAAGCGATAATGTATTACTTCCATCACCATCATATTAGCCAGACAAAAATCTAAAATCTAAAACAAAGAAGCATAAATTTGGGAGTACCTTTACATTGCCCGCTAAATCACTAAATGTCCCACTGGGGGCCGGGACGTGGCAAAGCTGAAACAAGGACTAATCTCCAGAACCACATAATAAACAGAATATGGAGACATCTGATGCAAAACTACTCGTACAGTCCAGAACAACACAGACTAATGGACATGAAAGTTCTGCTGTTTATAGGGAACTTCAACTCTCCAAGATAGATCCAAGAGTAACAACAGTCCCCGATTTATCCTATGGATTAACATCATCTTATCATGGGATATACAGGAAAAGTCATCACCTGCCTAAACCTAATCCCAGTACAGCAGTATCGAGACATAATCCTGAACAGCCGACTTACATCCATCATATAGAAGCATCTGTCCAATTGTCTGTGTGTATACTGTGTTTTCAGCATATTGTGTAGGAGGTCTCCTTGATGAAAGGATGTTGAAGTCTGGTTGCTACCGGATGGGAGAGGAGGGGATGTCTGAGGTGACGACAGGAAGTAGAGACCCTTAACTCTACCCCAACTGCCAGCAACTCGTTTTGTTCTGGGTCTGGGCACAGGACTACGGGTATTCGCGCAGGTAAGAATCCTGCTCAAAGAACCCTACTCACCGTTGTATGGGTAAGGACCCCACCAACACATGAATGCAACCAGAAAATGGTACTCACCGAGGAATGGTCATCTGCAACCCTCCAAACCGGTCCCTAGGAAACAGGAAAGACACAACACAGCCCGACCACAAAGCTATCTACACTCTGGAATGTGCCTCTCACAATAGCACTAACTACACCAACAACAAAGCAGTGCCCTGATCCTAACAATAAACTATGGGATCAGATGCCGCGCAACTCTAACGCAATTAGGTGTGGTGCACTATCCAGCTGGAAACGCCACAGTCACACAGACATCTCGGTAAGGAACATGGAGACGAAGGATGAGGATACCAAAATCCTACCTTTAATAGGGCCTGGATTCTGGATCCTGGAAAGACATTACGCAGGCAAGAACACACAGTGTACACTACTATGCTATAAAGTACAGGGTAATATCTTATAGCGACCACCCCACACATGGCCATTATCTTCTCACCAGAGGATACTGACCGGGTGCGATCTCACAATGAGAAATGCCCCTTAACAATTATGGATAATTCTGGTAGCCACTGCTGTCGCAGGCTGATCCGGGATGACTTGCCATCTCAGGCCTAGAGCCTGAACCTACTTGTGCCCACAGGCCTTGAGCCCGAAATTATTTTATGCATCCAAAACATATCCTACATGCTCCCCTAATATTCCCCTAATTTTCCAGGGCCTTGCGCCTATTGTTGGCCACGGACCTTATGCCCGACCTACCTGCCAAAAAAAGTTTTCTTTGCTTCTTTCTTCAACTCTTTGCCCTCTTCACAGTTTCTGGATGCAGGGGACAACCTCTCACACTGTAATGTCTAGTATGTTGTTGCACATGTAAAAAGGAATTTCCCAGAAACACCTGCTCCCTCTGCTGCATCACCTGCTCCCTTTGTGTAATCACTTCACCCACTCCCTGAGCTCCATGACCCACTCCCTCTATTCCATCACATCACCCTCTCCCTGCGCTCTATCACCTGTTCACTCGCTTCACCCTCTCCCTGTGCTCCATCTCCGGCTCCCTCGCTTCACCCTCTCCCTGTACTCAATCTCAGGCTCCCTCGGTCACCTTGGTCAAGAAAAAAAGAACTGCAATCCAGAAAAAGTTAACTGCAGAAAAAAAAATTGCCAGCATGCCATTCTACACACGCAGTGGACAAGGAAAGTATGACGCCTTCGCCTTTCTCTATGAGTGCTAGTTCTGCAACTGTCACTGAGGCATCTTCTTGTAAGGTCAGTCGTGACCAAGCAAGACCTTGTCATTCGGACTCCAAAAGTTTTACGTGTAAAAGCCGAGCTGGAAGAAAACAATAAGGCATTAGAGGAAAATGTATGGTCACATTCAGAAATGACACAAATTCCTGAGGAGAGTCTATCCACGAGTGCTATGTGTAATCCTGACCATTTTGATAGTGTACCCATAAAGAAGGCCCCTTTCAGCATTTTTGCAGATGTGTGCACGAACAGCCCAAGTGTAGCTGGTGATACACAAATTGAGGATGCCACTTTGGAATTGCAACAGGATGAGGGGTATATTTGTGCAGCTGACGAGGACGCTAATGAGGAGGTTGATGAGGATGATGTTGTTTGTGTAAGTCCTGCACCGGTGGAAGCAGTTCCTGCACGTGATAAGAAGGCCATTGTCATGCCTTGACATAAGACCAAAATATCCACCTCTTATGTGTGGAATTATTTTTACCCAAATCCTGATAACAGTTGTCTAGCCATTTGTAGCGTATGTAAAGCCACAGTCAGTCGAGGTGGGGACCTTAACCATCTAGGAACCTCATCCGTGTTACGCCATTTAAAGCAAGTTCATGGCAGGCTGTTGGGAAAATTGGAAACTTATGCTAACAAAATCAACAAGCAGTCCATCATCAGCTAGGTCCCGACACCTGCAATCTACACCCACAACACCATACTCATCAATATCCTCAGTAGCGATCGGAGTTAGTCCTGCATCCAAGTTGCTAAGGCTAGATGACTCCTCCACTATCCTGGATTCCTCTGAAGAATTCTTGAGCGTTAGTCCCACTGCTGCTGCTTCTGCTGCTGTGGGGTGAATCTTCATCCCAGAAGCAGACCAAGAAGAAGACTACTAGTAGTTTACAACAATTGACTGTTAAACAATCATATGCAAGAGGAAGCAAGTATGAAAGCTGTCACCCAGTCGCAAAACAGATCACAGATGCCATGGTGACTATGCTAGTATTAGATCTGCGTCCAATATCTACTATTAATGCAGCTGGTTTTAGACAGTTAATTGAGGTCTTGTGTCCCCGTTACCAAATTCAATCACGGCACCATTTCACTAGATAAGCTATTCCTCACCTCTACCAGAAGGTTCGTAAAAATGTAATTATTGGGCTACAAAATGCCATTCTACCCACTGTACACTTAACCACAGATATGTGGACAAGCGGAACTGGGCAAACTAAAGATTACAGAATGTGACAGCCCACTGGATTGGTGCTTCGCCTTCACCAGCAGGAACAGCAGCATCATGTAACCAAGTACATCACATTTGTCAGAGGCAGGCTATGCTGTCTGTGGCCCATAAAATATCTGGACATTTCAGGCATTCGACAACAGCATGTAGGAGATTGCAGCATCTACAAGAGCAATTTAATTTGCCCTGCCACCAGGGCCGGACTGGCCATCTGGCACTTCTGGCAAATGCCAGAAGGGCCGATGGCTATATGGGCCGGCCTGACTCCCCCTGTCTTCTTGGTGGCTGGAGGAACCAGCCACCTCTGCTGCGCGCTCCCCAGCACCCTCCCCCGTTATGCTGTGCAGCCAGTTACACTGGTGAGTTTCCTGTCTTTTTTAATTTGTTTTTTTTTTTTTACTGAAGAGGAAGGGGTGCCGCGATTCTCAGGGGGGGGGGGGGTCGCGGGGGTGCCGCGATTTTCGGGGGGGGGGGTGCCCGCGATTTTCAGGGGGGGGGTCGCGGGGGTGCCCGCGATTTTCGGGCGGGGGTGCCCGCGATTTTCAGGGGGGGGGGAGGGGTCGCGGGGGTGCCGCGATTTTCGGGGGTGAGAGCCAGGGGGTGAGGGCCAGGGGGTGCTGGGAAAGGGGGTGAGTGCCAGGGGGTGCTTGGAGAGGGGGTGAGAGAGCCGGAAGGGGTGCTGGGAAAGGGGATGAGAGCCAGGGGGTGCTGGGAGAGTGGGTGAGAGAGCCGAAGGGGGTGCTAGGAAAGGAGGTGAGAGAGCCAAAGGGGGTGCTGGGAAAGGGGGTGAGAGAGCCGAAGGGGGTGCTGGGAAAGGGGGTGAGAGCCAGGGGGTGCTGGGAGAGGGGGTGAGAGAGCCGAAGGGGGTGCTGGGAAAGGGGGTGAGAGAGCCGAAGGGGGTGCTGGGAAAGGGGGTGAGAGCCAGGGGGTGCTGGGAGAGGGGGTGAGAGAGCCGAAGGGGGTGCTGGGAAAGGGGTTGAGAGAGTGGAAGGGGGTGCTGGGAAAGGGGTTGAGAGCCAGGGGGTGCTGGGAGAGGGGGTGAGAGACCCGAAGGGGGTGCTGGGAGAGGGGGTGAGAGAGCCGAAGGGGGTGCTGGGAGAGGGGGTGAGAGAGCCAGGGGGTGCTGGGAGAGGGGGTGAGAGCCGAAGGGGGTTAGAGAGCGGAAGGGGGTGCTGGGAAAGGGGGTCCTGGGAGAGGGGGTGAGAGAGCCAGGGGGTGCTGGGAGAGGGGTCGTGAGAGCCGAAGGGGGTGAGAGAGCGGAAGGGGGTGCTGGGAAAGGGGGTGAGAGAGCTTAAGGGGGTGCTGGGAGAGGGGGTGAGAGAGCTGAAGGGGGTGCTGGGAGAGGGGGTGAGAGAGCCGAAGGGGGTGCTGGGAAAGGGGGTGAGAGCCAGGGGGTGCTTAGAGAGGGGGTGAGAGAGCCCAAGGGGGTGCTGGGAAAGGGGGTGAGAGAGCTGAAGGGGGTGCTGGGAGAGGGGATGGGAGAGCGTAAGGGGGTCCTGGGAAAGGGGGAGAGGGGGTGAGAGAGCCGAAGGGGGTGCTGGGAAAGGAGGTGAGAGAGCCGAAGGGGGTGAGAGAGCCAGGGTGGTAGGGAGTGCAGGAAGAGGAGTGAGAGAGCCGGGGGGGTAGAGGGTGCAGGAAGACGTGTGAGAGAGCCAGGGGAGTAGGTGGTACAGGAAGATGTGTGAGAGCCAGCGGAGAAGGTGGTGCAGGGGGTTAAGTGAGAGGGACAAAGGAGAAGATGGTGCAGGGGCATAGGTAAAAGAAAGTGTAAAGGGAGAGACATCTTAAGAATGGGAATGTCAGGGATGCAGCCATCATAAAACACAAGTAATAATGAAGAATGGAAATGCACAGAGGGGACAAGTGTTAAAAAAAATAAAAAATCAAGCCTTCATACTCCATTCACTTATATTTTCTATACCCCCACTCCTAAATTTCTGCTTCGACCACTGCCCTCTATTCCTGCTCCCGACTGCCTGTGTGAGCTGACAGCTGCTGATCCCTCCTCGCCCAGCGCGCCCACTAGGAGAACAGAACACAGGATGCCATAAATAGGTAAGTTCATATATTTTCTCGTGTGCAATATGTTTTTAACCATCCTTTCTTGAACTGGGGACACTACAGCGTATCCAATAATGTTTAACACTATGTATTGCTCATTATTGCGCTGTAATGTTTTTTGCATATTTATCTGTACAGAGATTTTTAATTAAGAGGAAAAAACATTGCTTGTCATAAATTTTATCTGTAATTGTGTCAATATATCTATTTTGTTTGCATTGTAAATGATGTATTAAGCTGCTCTTGGGACTCACACTCAGTATCTGATATGCTGTTGCAATTTTTTTTATTTGTGAATGAGTTTTTATCTGAGCTTTACTAATGATTTGGGGGCACTACTATGCCATAATATGATTTGTGGGCACTTCTGCATGACCAAATATGAATTGAGGGTAATACTATGTGGCATAATATGACCTTGGGGCACTACGATGTGGCATAATATGAACTGGGCACACTACGGTGTGGCATCATATGAACTTCTGCCAAAGGCAAGTCTTTCATTGTTGAATATGATGGGAGCCCAAAGAAGTTGCTGTATCGGGGCCCAAAATTCCTCTTGTCAGCCCTGCCTGTGAGTCAAGGGGGTAGACGCCTCCAGGTAAATAATCTAAATGTTTCCTATCTAATCAAACTGATGGATCACATCCAATTATTTCTCACCCACCTCCTCTATCCCCCTTAATTTATATACTGTGTTATTTAAAATGAATAGAAAAGACGCATATCCAATTACTGTAGTAAAACAAAAATATTTTTCTCTGACATTTTGCTGTAGATGGAAATACTTTTAATGCGGCCATGTGGGTTCAACTGATCATTCAATAGTTATGTTTTTTTTAGATATATGTTAGTTTTATTTCATGTGGAATGATTTATGAAGATTCTGCCGTTACTATTTAATTGAGGGAAAAGGGTACCTGTTACCTATATGTGTGTAAGTACTCTGTTCGTTGTTGCTATTTTGTGGGAGATTTGAAAAAAGCAAAACATTGTTTCCTACAGTGGCGTCTGTATAATTGGTGGTATTGCTGTAGTATGGGGTGGCGTGCTGGTGGCAATGTTGTAGTGTGTTTGGTGCTTAGTATTGCTAATAAGTAGAAGAGGGTATTGCTATAATGTGGGGGGTGATGCCGGTTGCTGTAATGTGGGGGGTGATGCCGGTTGTTGTAATGTGGGGGGTGATGCCGGTTGCTGTAATGTGGGGGTGATTGATGTAGTATGAGTGTGTGTGGGTTTTTTTTTATTGCTGTAATTTGGGTACAAATAATGTATTGTCATGGTATTTATTGATGTATTTGGGGTGCTAATAATGTAATGTTGAGGGTCATTAGGAGAAATAAATACCCCCCCCCCTCCCCACACACACTCATACTACATCATGTTGTACTGCGCCAGCATCAGTGTGCAACAATATAGTGCATGGAGCACACAACACGTGGGCCTGTGTGCTTTAAATGCCAGGGCTGATTTTTAGTCCCAGTCCGGCCCTGCCTGCCACCAACTCAAGCAAGAGGTGGTGACAAGGTGGAATTCCACCCTGTATATGCTTCTGCGGATGGAGGAATAGTGAAAAGCCATCCACACTTACTCCACAAGCCATGACATTGGGAAAGGTGGGGGGGGGGTGTATTTTACTCAAGCGCAGTAGAGAATACTTTCTGTGTTGTGCATGGTGCTGAAACCATTCAAGGTAGTCACCTGTGAAGTAAGTTCAGACACTGCTAGCTTCAAGTGATTCCCTTAATTAGGCTTTTGGAAAAGCAGCTTGAAAAACTGAAGGAGGAGATTAAACAAAGCAATTACGCTAAGTATGTCTGACTTGTAGATCAAGTACTTTATTCGCTTCTCCAGGATCCAAGAGTTATCAAAATATTGAAATGGGATCACTACATTTTGGTGACTGTGCTTGATCCTAGGTTTAAGAGCTATGTCTTCTCTTTGCTTCCAACTGACCCAGATGTGAAGAGATGCAAGTAACTCCTGGTGAGCAAGATGACAGCTCAAGTGTTACATGACAGGACGGCACTCCTCCTTCAGTTTCTCATTGAACTGCTGGTAGGAAAAAACTTAGCTTTCCCAAGAGAGTCAGGGATGATGCAGATGACTCAGCGCAACATTTTGACATCTGGTCTGGTCTAAAAGAATTGGGCAAAAAACGTGACACCTCTGCAGTAACTCCACCTGATCCTACTATTAACAACCAAAGGATGGTGGAGGATTATTTTCACGACAGCATAGAAATAGACATATCAGACAGTCGCTTTTCATACTGGGAGGAAAAAAAGGGAATTTGGAGACCCATATACCAACTTGCTTTGCACTGCCAAAGCTGCCTACCCTCCAGTGTGTATTCGGAAAGAGTTTTCAGCACAGAAGGGAACCTTGTCAGTGGTCGGCGTAGGAGGCTACTTCCTCAAAATGTGGAAAAGATAATGTTCATAAAAATGAACTTCAATTTCCACGTTGAAGGCCTTTCCCGTCAATTACATCAAAATACTGAGACTTCTGTAATGGTGGATTCCAGCGGTGATTAATTAATAATGTGTGAGGATGATGTACAAACTAATGTGGGTAAGGATGAGGCTGAGGATGATGACAGCAACATCTTGCCACAGTAGAGTTCATTAACAGCACTGTTACCTTAGGTGCCTTAAGCCCATTGTTAGCTTGTTTTGTGGGGGCCCAAACAAACCAAGCACTTCAGCGACAAGGAGTGTCACTTTTGTGGCTGAAGTGCTTGGTTTGTTGCATGTCCTTTTTAAGATCCAACATAAGGGTGGATGGGAGGGCCCAAGGACAATTCCATCTTGCACCACTTTTCCTTTCAGCTACCGCTGTGTGCCAATGTTGCCTATATGTGCTATATACTGTTGTGTGCTTAGCGAAAATCTTAGACACCCATTGATGATGCAGATGACTCAGCACAACATTTTGACCTCTGGTCTTGTCTACTGTAAAGGAATTGACCAGAATTAGTGACACCTCTGCTGTAACTCCACCTGATCCTACTATCAACATCCAAATAATGGTGGAGGATTATTTAAAAATGTTTTGAACGGTATAAAGACAACAGTTTAATTAACAAAGAACAACGTTGCTTGCAGCAGTAATGTAAGCATGGATGTCTAAATAGACGTGTATATGTATTACCATACACTTTGCTGCTGTTTCATCAGTATTGCACAAAGTGTTTGTAATCTGCACTTTACGTCAAAGGTACCTAACTATATTATAATTTTGTGGGAATTGGGGCTGATTCAAAGCTCAGTGATGAACTTGCTTTTTGCTGTGAATTACAATGGCTCTTTTTAGTGCATTGTCTGGTACCTTGGATTGGTCTGGGTCTGATAAAAGCACGCATCCCGGGGAGGTCGTCGCTCGTCGCCATGTATTAGCTGTAGAATTATCTCACTTATCCAAGGAATGGGTGGAGCGATCAAATGAACCATAACTGGTTTCATGATCCAAGGACAGTTTCATCTTGCACCACTTTTCTTTTCTGCCACTGCTGTGTGGCAATGTTTACTAGATGTGCTAGGAAGTGATGTGTGTTTGAGTCATTGCTCTGTCTCTTACCATCCAGCCAGGTCGCTACAGTCATTGTTTGAAAGTGTATGAAAATAATATTGTGACCTGTGAGGTGGTCAAAAGTTACTGCAAATGACTTGACATTAGTGTTATTGAGGTTAATAATAATGTAGGGGGAAGAAAAACAAAATTGGGATTTTAGAAAAAAATAGGAAACCAAAACCAGAACATGAGGGTCAGTGAACATCTCTAGTTTTTAGTCACTGACTAAACGTATTAATATATACTCCCAGAAACAGTGACCGCTGCAGGTGGTAATAATGTACAGGCCGACGACCTTTGCAGGGAGGACCATCACAATAACTATTAATTATTTATGTGTTGACTGAAGTACACACAGCATTGGTTTTGTTGCTGTGATTACACAATGTGTGTATCGGGGTATTTATGTATATTATGGGGAACGCTGGGTTATTTCGCTGTGTTTTTGTGGTGCAGGATTACATTATTTAGAGGCATATCTATGAATGGCAGCATCCCCCCCACCCCCTCCATTATATATCATCCTGTATCACAATGATAAAGGATGATATTACGCACCCATTTCATCCCGGGACAGCGCACCCGATGAGAGTCTGTCCTGGCAATGACTAACAACTCCTGGATCTGACCGTGAGTTCTTACTGCGCGTGCACCTTAGGTCACACATGAGCTAATGGAGGGGAGAGCAGGAAGAGCCCTCTCCCCATAGGGCAGAACGACTAACACCATCTTACCCCGGATCAAGCTCCGAGAAGCCTAACTAAACTGTCCCAGACCCCAGTCCTCATGGAAAATAAAGGGAACTGCGGTTTACTGCGATACTTAGCGTAATGCAGGAGATATCTATGATAGGAGTTTGTTAAATAGATGTTACTTAAACATGACTAAACCATGAGGAAAAAGCCATTTCCGCCCGGTTTAAGGCTTAATAAATAGGGCCCTTAATGTGTGTCAGTCGTGGCGTCAGTAATCACGTCCTTTAGTTTGCAGCCTCTTTCTCCACCTCAGATAAGACACAGACTTGGTTTATTTTCTGCGAGCTATTTAATCAGGGAGGTATTGTGAGTGTAGCATACCGCTCTGCATTAATTAGTAATGCAATGTAAAAGTACAGTGATTAAACAGCAATCCCAGCGCACAACTTATTTTCAGTAACTGCTCCATGGCTCCCTGCCAGCCCTAAAATACTTAATCCCAAATAAGAGAGTGTTGCGGATGGTTTTAATCAGCCGCTTCCGAGTGTCGGCTCTGGGGCTGCGGCCTAAGATTTGTTTTTCATAAACGGTTTCTCACTGACTAACAAATTCTCGTCTCACATCTAATTAATGGGTCATATTTGTAAAGGGGGATTTTCATGTGTTGTCCTGGGGTTAAATGTATCGAGCTGCGAGTATCCGACAGGTTTCAAAAGTGGAGATGTTGCCTATAGCAACCAATCAGATTCTAGTTATCATTTATTTAGTGCATGCTACAAAATGACAGCTAGAATCTAATTGGTTGCTATAGGCAACATCTTCACTTTTCAAACCTGCTGGAAACTTGCAGCTTGATACATTTACTCCCTGAAGCAGTGTTTTTCTGTGTACTGATCTTTCTGTAAGAGACAATACATATATATTCACAGTAATGATTCACCAGATGATACTTATGTGCTGTCCTATAACAAGATGAGAAGATACATTGTAACAATGTACTGGGAGGGGCTGGGTCACTATGAGACAAGCTGATTGGACAGATTTAGGAAGGACGGGATGGTTACACATCCTCCCCTTATATTTGTATTGTGATGGATTTAACATTTTCCAGTGGCACTTTGTACCAGAAGGTGCATTAATAGCTGCATTTCCAAGACTGTAATAAAAGAATTGAAACACATAAACATAAGACATAAAGTAAAGGCAGCCTGGCGCCCCCTCATTCTAGTGATTTAGACATAAATAAAACGGAACCAAGCAGTAATGTAAAGCTGAGATGAATGACAGCGCGTTTTCATTCTTTCCACCATGTGCATTTCAGGTGGCTCCACAAACCCTAGAACTTAGACGTAGACTGATTTTCTGGATGTAGTTTTAAGGATCAGAAAGTGGACGTGCACCTCCAAATGTTCCCGTACTTCTACACTTTACTGATTCCCCCCAGAACTACAAACCTGCAAAACGCGTTCACTGAGACAGCTCCAAACACTGAGAGAAGCCGTGCTCCTTCACACACAAGGCGGACAATAAGGCACGGGGGCGCAAAATGTAACAAAAATGTATTGCATCCATCCATGACCAAATTTTTGGGGCATGTACAGAGCAATTTCACACAAAACGCTACGCAGAGTGTTTAGGAGACTGAGCAGTTGAGAACGGTCTCTGCTTCTCCTCCGTTCAGTTGGTGCTGAATGGACGGTAACGATGTGGGTCTTCTGGTTAGGGACTCTCATTATTGTGCTCCGCTTCTTAGTAAATAGATGGTGGAGACTCCTTTCATATGTCCCTCTCTGGGGCCCAGAGACTGAGGGACGTACAGGAATGAAAGAGCCTGGGGGGGATTCAGCCGGGTAAATGATCTGAACAAGCCATAATCTCCTGCATTGAGAGGACAGAAGTCGACCTTTGTTATAGACAATGTTGCAACGATCCACACAAGCTCTTTTTGGAAGAAATATTGACTGTTCTTTTTGACTATCTTGGAAAACAATTTGAGTGGATTTTAGAATGTACAATTATCTGCTACATAATCCCTGCTTTCTATGTGGTCAATGGGATTGTAAGAAAAACAATTATAGAAAATAATATATCCCTTTCTGACGCGGTAACTGGAGAACAAAGATGATCTCCCTTTATAGACACTATTAACAAATAAGGGATTACAGAGCACCCACGGCTTTATCAGCCATTTAAGACGCCTTTTCAGTATTCAAAATCCTCTCTGTAGTTACAGTTCAATGATTACTGCTCTGAACGCTTGGAGGTTGTATCTGTATTATCATAATCGTACTGTACAATCTTCCTTCCTGTACCTGCTCTCCCATAAATCACTAAACGTCTGTCTGATGAAAGGAGTGCGCCAGCATTGGGTGATATAACAATATATTAGCACTAATCAGTGTTTATAATCGTGCTACCCTTCACAGATTACTGCTTGCTTTTATTGTTTTGTTTTATATAATGGAAATGTCTCATCCAAAAATAAATCCCCATTTCATAAAGTAAAAAATACAGCTTCCATTTACACACACCCATAGAGAAACAATTACTAAGGATTGTAAATTCTGACCATTTTCTCAGACATGATTTAAAGGGTATCTGGGGCTGATCATTGCTGCGTCTGCGGATTCCGGATGAATAGTGTAATAACAGAGATCCATACCCTGAAAACCACTTCATACTGTGTCTGCCACTAATTATATCCAATAACTTTGTACAGGGAGGAAGGTCTGCTGTGTGCGGTCTATAGCCCTCGTCAAAGCACTGAATATGTGTGTATATATATATATATATATATATATATATATATATATATAAAGTATATACATATTATTTTTTGAGACAAACAAGTGAGTTTTATATCTGTGGGAGTGTCCTTAGCATTCACATGATCAGAAAATGTTGGGGTTCGGACTAAATGCCCCTTTATTTATCTATATACCACAAAAAGGAAGAAGGCTGCATTTGTGGACTTTTATTGTAAGGTACAAAATATTTTAAGTTCAGTTTCCTTTTGACATAAACGGAACCGTCAGACGTTTGTACCGTACAGCGCGGGCCCAGCGAGCGGCCTTCTTCCTTTATGTGACTGTGAGGATGGAACCTATGATTGTGTGAGTGCCGGGTGCATAATATATACATTATACATCCCGTGTCTTGTGTACTGCGGCGTCTCATGTACTGCATCATTTATACATATACATCCTCTCCAAGCTTCTTAATCAACCTCCCTAATCAGTGTATTGTGTTCTATCCAGAGGCTGCATCTCAGCATTGTGCACCCAGTGATATAACTGAATCCGCTCAGAGGAACGATCCACAGGTCATAGATGCGGCCCTAGAACTGCGGACGTTTCTATGTGAGTTACCTGAACAGGGGAGGGATAATATGGCGCTATTGTCAAGGTGATAGCCGACAGCACAGTCACCGCACTGAGACGCCATACACCAAGATGGCAAATCCTTGGTACCCAATCTGTGACTGACTCTGTGACTGAAATGTTAAGGGTTAAATTAACGTGTTGCCGGGCCAGTCTCCGCAGATATGTGTGAGCCGCTAGCCAAGATTTGGGTTTCAGTTCCATGTCATTTTTTTAAAAAAAGGTTTAAAAATAGAAAAGAAAATATTTAAAATAAGAAAAATGTATTTGAAAACTTTATGCATTAAAATGTTGCTTTATTTACAGAATAATTCAAATTGCGGAGGAAGGAGTAGTATAGACATGGGGGGAACCATCGCCAGTGGGATGTTATATGATTTACAGCCACGCATCTTATACTATATATACAGTTATTTACTAATTATTGTTCTGTATATATATATATATATTAGATTATTTACAGAGTGCTGACATACTATGCAGCGCTGTACATTGATGGGATCATCAAACAAGCAATTAACACATAATGATATGAACTAGAAGATGGCCCTGTCCTAAGAGCTTATAATCTAAGAGGGGATTCCTTACAATCTTATATATAAAAATCATTGGTCTGCTTGTCTGTCCGGTATGTATTAGGACCCCCCTGCACCGATTGGGATGAAAACAACGTAAGGTGGTCCAGTTGGATCCAGGTCAGGATATAGGGGGGGTGGGATCCCGCTCGGACCTCCTGCTGGTGTGCGCTGGGCAGCCTGTTATGAGCCTTCCAGTAGATGGATTTGGATGAAAACTTTACAGAGGGGCGGCCATTGGTTGGTGATGCCTAGTGGAGTGGTTGGGGTCTTAGCTTGACGGACAGGTGACACTCCCATCTTGCCTTTAAAGGGAGTTCTCTGCAGCTGTCTTGTAATTGCTCCTCACTGCAGACACCCTGGCAGCTCTCAAACCATTTTCAAAGCATGTAAGTTAAATCACATGTTATACTTTTACTTTGTCACGCATGTCTTACACCTGTATACCTTAACCTAGGTGCACGGCTATACCTGTGTGTACCTGGTGCCTGTAGCCGTGACCTGAAGACTGTCAGCTGAATAGCCAACTCCTCTCTTACAGGCCTGTGGCAAACTGCTCCCTTCGTCACACTATATATATATATATATTAATAAGACCGCTCCCTTCGTCACACTATATATATATATATATATTAATAAGACCGCTCCCTTCGTCACACTATATATATATATATTAATAAGACCGCCCCCTTCGTCACACTATATATATATATATTAATAAGACCGCTCCCTTCGTCACACTATATATATATATATTAATAAGACCGCTCCCTTCGTCACACTATATATATATATATTAATAAGACCGCTCCC
Source organism: Mixophyes australis (assembly GCA_036250195.1). Taxonomy (NCBI): domain Eukaryota; kingdom Metazoa; phylum Chordata; class Amphibia; order Anura; family Limnodynastidae; genus Mixophyes; species Mixophyes australis. The sequence goes on along the minus strand of JAVHZZ010000011.1, from coordinate 1,858,351 downwards.
TTCGTCACACTATATATATATATATTAATAAGACCGCTCCCTTCGTCACACTATATATATATATATTAATAAAGCGTTCCCATATATAGTTCATTAGAGAAATAAATGAATAAATGTGGGCAGCAGACTCCTGGCTGTAATCGTTGGCGTGTTTACGCATACATAGCTCACGCATACCTACAGTAAGACGCATATATGCCCGTTAGCTGGGATATCATTAGCACCCACTAGGGGGCAGGTGCAGAAGCTGCTGATGTGTACGGCTCTGCACGTGGAAGGAAATATGATTATTTTCAGTTACTCTAATTTTGCTGCCAACTCTGCATTTACCCCGTTACTGCACAGAGGAAGTTCATAAACACTGACAGGGGCATGAACATATGTGTAACACGCGTCAGTTACATGGGTGCATTTCTGTAGCTTTGTAATTAAACCTTTCTATATGCAGACAGAGCAGATAGTAGCAATGATCCGCTAAGTATTGTTTTACTATGCTGCTAACACAACCCTTGAGGCAACCTGGCCGCTGGAAATCAATTTTCATTTACATTCCCACATCCGGCAAGAATCACCTAATCAGCCGTCTATTATAGTTTGATTGATTAGTGATGATGTGAATGAAACTGTACTTTGTGTATGAATGTATTCTCAATGTGTTTTTCTCTCTCTTCGATTCCAGACGTCTGCGATTGTCCAGGACAGAGTCTCCTACATGGCATTACCTTGTCAATCAGTCGCTATTTACATCGCTGAACTATACGCCAGCCAGCACTGTATGCCCTGCAGGCGCACACGGAAATATCTGCATGTTTTATGGCCAATCCTACAGACTAATTCTAATTGAATTCTTGCAAGATTGTGCCATGCGGGTTAATGGATTATTGTTATTGCATTTTAATTTGGATTTCTTATATTCCTGGAGATTTTCTGATATTTTCGGTTTATTTCCGATGCTTTTAGTAGTCTGTTCCAGTCAAATAATCAGCGTTTGGTTCCTGAGCTCATTATTCAGAGTATGGATGTCAATAACGTTGGCTGATAATGAGTTGAGTGTATAGTGCATGGCTGTAACATCATAACTATGTCCTACAGTCTATACTGTGAATATAATCTCTCTGCCCCACCCAGAGGCGGAACTAGTGACCTGTGGACCCCAGTGCAGAGAAGGGGCCCATAGCTCACTAGTTCCTCGTGCAGTGGGCCCCATTATCTCCATGGGCCCCGGATCAGGGAAGGGGCCCATAGCTCACTAGTTCTTCGTGCAGTGGGCCCCATTATCTCCATGGGCCCCGGTGCAGGGAAGGGGCCCATAGCTCACTAGTTCCTCGTGCAGTGGGCCCCATTATCTCCATGGGCCCTGGAGCAGGGAAGGGGCCCATAGCTCACTAGTTCCTCGTGCAGTGGACCCCATTATCTCCATGGGCCCCGGTGCAGGGAAGGGGCCCATAGCTCACTAGTTCCTCGTGCAGTGGGCCCCATTATCTCCATGGGTTCCGGAGCAGGGAAGGGGCCCATAGCTCACTAGTTCCTCGTGCAGTGGACCCCATTATCTCCATGGGCCCCGGAGCAGGGAAGGGGCCCATAGCTCACTAGTTCCTCGTGCAGTGGACCCCATTATCTCCATGGGCCCCGGTGCAGGGAAGGGGCCCATAGCTCACTAGTTCTTCGTGCAGTGGGCCCCATTATCTCCATGGGCCCCGGAGCAGGGAAGGGGCCCATAGCTCACTAGTTCTTTGTGCAGTGGGCCCCATTATCTCCATGGGCCCCAGAGCAGGGAAGGGGCCCATAGCTCACTAGTTCCTCGTGCAGTGGACCCCATTATCTCCATGGGCCCCGGTGCAGGGAAGGGGCCCATAGCTCACTAGTTCTTCGTGCAGTGGGCCCCATTATCTCCATGGGCCCCGGAGCAGGGAAGGGGCCCATAGCTCACTAGTTCCTCGTGCAGTGGACCCCATTATCTCCATGGGCCCCGGAGCACTGCACCTGCTGCTCCAATGGTAGTCCTGCCTCTGGCCCCATCTCCCTGCATGTAATGGGGGAACTGACTCCACATTTACCTCTCCCAACATGCCCCCTTTGCTCCGTCACCACCTCACACTGATCTTGACTGAATGAAACACTGTTGGAGGTGTTATTTTGCCATCAGTGGCTTCAGCATTGAAAGGTCTCCTAATCAGACACTACTGCTGTAACCTCAGGTCCAGGGGCCACAGCTCAGATCATGCATCACAGCCAGGGGCCACAGCTTAGATCATGCGTCACAGCCAGGGGCCACAGCTTAGATCATGCATCACAGCCAGGGGCCACAGCTTAGATCATGCGTCACAGCCAGGGGCCAAAGCTTAGATCATGCGTCACAGCCAGGGGCCAAAGCTTAGATCATGCATCACAGCCAGGGGTCACAGCTTAGATCATGCGCCACAGCTAGGGGCCACAGCTTAGATCATGCGTCAGGGGCCTTTAGGTAGCAGCACAGAGAGTGAATGTGCTGTACATGAATATACTGTGCTCCGGTCCTCTCCTTACTCTGGTGCTTTGAACATCAGCCACGAATGGAATATTCATATTCTACCAGTGTCTCGCCCTGCGTTTGGTACTCTCCACATGTTCTTCTACATCACAAGACCGTAGCATCTGAGATTAAACGTAGCACTTATTGTGTGATGTGTTCAATGAGATCTCACTTCAAAGCTGCCTCCAACTCTTGTTGAGTGAATCCAAATACAGGAACCGATTAAAACGTTTAAATGTTAAATGCAGCCATCTTGCATTACTAGCCTCTCGTTTCTTTACTCTGGTCACAGGCTCCCTAAATACATCATATGATCTCTACACAGAGAGCCAATCCTTCTGGACAATGTCAGTAAATTTACTGATAAGAAAAGTAGATGAAACATTTGTCTGGGCGTATTGTACTTTGCATGGGTACTCCACTTTCCTCCTACACAGTCCAAACACGAGGAGACCATACAAACTCCACACAATAGGTATTGAACTCATGACCCCAGCCCTATGAGGTTTCAATGCTTACCACTGTGCTGTCGTTCTTATGCTATATACTATAATCAGCACAAGAACTATATGAATCAACACAGCCAGGACATTGTGAAACCACATAATTAGAGCTGAGTTGTGGCTCTCTCCCTCCCTATATCTCAGAGGTTTTATGCACCATACTAAATAACATGCAAAACCTGATTGGATGGTTGGTCACGCAGCTATCCAATCAGATGCCACCTTTCGTTTAGTACATATTGGTGGACTTCAAGCCTATAAAAATGGCCTCCTACTGATTAAAGGGAGCAATAATCCAGGTAGTGGGTCCAATGTGAGGTACAATGCTGATGTTTCTAGAGCTCTGGCTCATTATTCCTCATGACTATCAGAACTATTAGGAATAACAACGTAAAACCTTTTAGGGAATTTGAACCACAGAACTAAGAATAAGGTTGTATCTATAGAAGGAGCACATCTTAAGCAACATGTCATGCAGACAGCAGTGCATGCTGGGTAGCCGACACATATGGTTGGACAGATCAGATTGGCCTTCATGAGGGATATATGCGTACGTATGACTAATGTAAATATATATATATATATACAGTATATGCATATCTGTGCCCTGTGGAAGAATGAAAAGTGCTCACTGGCACCCCCAGTGGTGGATACCAGCAGCATCAGTGCTGGATGCAGTGATGTGACATAAGGGGTGGTCTCTCATCCTGTATGCCTGCTGTACATAGACACCCACACACCGCCTACTCTTCACCTTAATCCTGAACGCTGCCCCCCACCCTCCTGCAGACAGGACTTCTCTGCAAGTCTTTGTAGCTGTGAATTTGGGTTAATAGCAGAATGAAAAGGAAGCGCCCTCGCATCTCCAACGACTCGCTCTGAAGCAGTAATTAGAGAATAACCGTAATTTAAATGCAAATGAGCCTGCAATTAACATAGCAACTTGGGCAGTTGGTTATTTCCCGGCCAGCGCTGGCGGATCAGGCAGCTGGGTTTATGGGGTTGATGGGTGAAAGAGAATTTAACCATTTCTCCTTAATATGAGCTTAATCTTCACTTACTTTATTTCTAGAGATTTCAAAATAATTCAGATAATGTGGTTTTGGATTAAATTAAATACACAGTTCCATTCATTAACTTGTGATCATATAAGATCTACAAAAACGTGCTCCATTTATATGGCTCAAAGGAGGACTTAGAACCACTGATCCAGCAAACGTAGCCAATATTAGGGCTTATTTAGAGCTTGATGCATCAGCGCACTGAAAGCACGCAGGAAAATATGTGTCACACTGTGTATACTGGTATAGCGGGAACCAGGCTGTCCAGTGCCGGTGTGTCACACTGTGTATACAGGTATAGCGGGAACCAGGCTGTCCAGTGCTGGTGTGTCACACTGTATATACTGGTATAGTGGGAACCAGGCTGTCCAGTGCCGGTGTGTCACACTGTATATACTGGTATAGTGGGAACCAGGCTGTCCAGTGCCGGTGTGTCACACTGTGTATACTGGTATAGTAGGAACCAGGCTGTCCAGTGCTGGTGTGTCACACTGTGTATACTGGTATAGTAGGAACCAGGCTGTCCAGTGCTGGTGTGTCACACTGTATATACTGGTATCGTGGGAACCAGGCTGTCCAGTGCCGGTGTGTCACACTGTGTATACTGGTATAGCGGGAACCAGGCTGTCCAGTGCCGGTGTGTCACACTGTGTATACAGGTATAGTGGGAACCAGGCTGTCCAGTGCCGGTGTGTCACACTGTGTATACTGGTATAGTGGGAACCAGGCTGTCCAGTGCTGGTGTGTCACACTGTGTATACTGGTATAGCGGGAACCAGGCTGTCCAGTGCTGGTGTGTCACACTGTGTATACTGGTATAGCGGGAACCAGGCTGTCCAGTGCCGGTGTGTCACACTGTGTATACAGGTATAGTGGGAACCAGGCTGTCCAGTGCCGGTGTGTCACACTGTGTATACTGGTATAGTAGGAACCAGGCTGTCCAGTGCTGGTGTGTCACACTGTGTATACTGGTATCGTGGGAACCAGGCTGTGCAGTGCTGGTGTGTCACACTGTGTATACTGGTATAGTAGGAACCAGGCTGTCCAGTGCTGGTGTGTCACACTGTGTATACTGGTATAGCGGGAACCAGGCTGTCCAGTGCCGGTGTGTCACACTGTGTATACTGGTATCGTGGGAACCAGGCTGTCCAGTGCCGGTGTGTCACACTGTGTATACAGGTATAGTGGGAACCAGGCTGTCCAGTGCTGGTGTGTCACACTGTGTATACAGGTATAGTGGGAACCAGGCTGTCCAATGCTGGTGTGTCACACTGTGTATACTGGTATAGTGGGAACCAGGCTGTCCAGTGCTGGTGTGTCACACTGTGTATACTGGTATAGTAGGAACCAGGCTGTCCAGTGCTGGTGTGTCACACTGTGTATACTGGTATCGTGGGAACCAGGCTGTGCAGTGCTGGTGTGTCACACTGTGTATACTGGTATAGTGGGAACCAGGCTGTCCAGTGCTGGTGTGTCACACTGTGTATACTGGTATAGTGGGAACCAGGCTGTCCAGTGCCGGTGTGTCACACTGTGTATACTGGTATAGTGGGAACCAGGCTGTCCAGTGCTGGTGTGTCACACTGTGTATACTGGTATAGTGGGAACCAGGCTGTCCAGTGCTGGTGTGTCACACTGTGTATACTGGTATAGCGGGAACCAGGCTGTCCAGTGCTGGTGTGTCACACTGTGTATACTGGTATAGTGGGAACCAGGCTGTCCAGTGCCGGTGTGTCACACTGTGTATACAGGTATAGTGGGAACCAGGCTGTCCAGTGCCGGTGTGTCACACTGTGTATACTGGTATAGTAGGAACCAGGCTGTCCAGTGCTGGTGTGTCACACTGTGTATACTGGTATAGCGGGAACCAGGCTGTCCAGTGCTGGTGTGTCACACTGTGTATACTGGTATAGTGGGAACCAGGCTGTCCAGTGCCGGTGTGTCACACTGTGTATACAGGTATAGTGGGAACCAGGCTGTCCAGTGCCGGTGTGTCACACTGTGTATACTGGTATAGTAGGAACCAGGCTGTCCAGTGCTGGTGTGTCACACTGTGTATACTGGTATCGTGGGAACCAGGCTGTGCAGTGCTGGTGTGTCACACTGTGTATACTGGTATAGTAGGAACCAGGCTGTCCAGTGCTGGTGTGTCACACTGTGTATACAGGTATAGTGGGAACCAGGCTGTCCAGTGCCGGTGTGTCACACTGTGTATACAGGTATAGTGGGAACCAGGCTGTCCAGTGCTGGTGTGTCACACTGTGTATACTGGTATAGCGGGAACCAGGCTGTCCAGTGCCGGTGTGTCACACTGTGTATACTGGTATCGTGGGAACCAGGCTGTCCAGTGCCGGTGTGTCACACTGTGTATACAGGTATAGTGGGAACCAGGCTGTCCAGTGCTGGTGTGTCACACTGTGTATACAGGTATAGTGGGAACCAGGCTGTCCAATGCTGGTGTGTCACACTGTGTATACAGGTATAGTGGGAACCAGGCTGTCCAGTGCTGGTGTGTCACACTGTGTATACTGGTATAGTAGGAACCAGGCTGTCCAGTGCTGGTGTGTCACACTGTGTATACTGGTATAGTAGGAACCAGGCTGTCCAGTGCTGGTGTGTCACACTGTGTATACTGGTATAGTAGGAACCAGGCTGTCCAGTGCTGGTGTGTCACACTGTGTATACTGGTATAGCGGGAACCAGGCTGTCCAGTGCTGGTGTGTCACACTGTGTATACTGGTATAGTGGGAACCAGGCTGTCCAGTGCTGGTGTGTCACACTGTGTATACTGGTATAGTGGGAACCAGGCTGTCCAGTGCTGGTGTGTCACACTGTGTATACTGGTATAGTAGGAACCAGGCTGTCCAGTGCTGGTGTGTCACACTGTGTATACTGGTATAGCGGGAACCAGGCTGTCCAGTGCTGGTGTGTCACACTGTGTATACTGGTATAGTAGGAACCAGGCTGTCCAGTGCTGGTGTGTCACACTTGTGTATACTGGTATAGCGGGAACCAGGCTGTCCAGTGCTGGTGTGTCACACTGTGTATACTGGTATAGCGGGAACCAGGCTGTCCAGTGCTGGTGTGTCACACTGTGTATACTGGTATAGTGGGAACCAGGCTGTCCAGTGCTGGTGTGTCACACTGTGTATACTGGTATAGTGGGAACCAGGCTGTCCAGTGCTGGTGTGTCACACTGTGTATACTGGTATAGTAGGAACCAGGCTGTCCAGTGCTGGTGTGTCACACTGTGTATACTGGTATAGTAGGAACCAGGCTGTCCAGTGCTGGTGTGTCACACTGTGTATACTGGTATAGCGGGAACCAGGCTGTCCAGTGCTGGTGTGTCACACTGTGTATACTGGTATAGTGGGAACCAGGCTGTCCAGTGCTGGTGTGTCACACTGTGTATACTGGTATAGTAGGAACCAGGCTGTCCAGTGCTGGTGTGTCACACTGTGTATACTGGTATAGCGGGAACCAGGCTGTCCAGTGCTGGTGTGTCACACTGTGTATACTGGTATAGCGGGAACCAGGCTGTCCAGTGCTGGTGTGTCACACTTGTGTATACTGGTATAGCGAGAACCAGGCTGTCCAGTGCTGGTGTGTCACACTGTGTATACTGGTATAGTGGGAACCAGGCTGTCCAGTGCCGGTGTGTCACACTGTATATACTGGTATAGTAGGAACCAGGCTGTCCAGTGCTGGTGTGTCACACTGTGTATACTGGTATAGCGGGAACCAGGCTGTCCAGTGCTGGTGTGTCACACTGTGTATACTGGTATAGCGGGAACCAGGCTGTCCAGTGCCGGTGTGTCACACTGTATATACTGGTATAGCAGGAACCAGGCTGTCCAGTGCTGGTGTGTCACACTGTGTATACTGGTATAGTAGGAACCAGGCTGTCCAGTGCCGGTGTGTCACACTGTGTATACTGGTATAGTAGGAACCAGGCTGTCCAGTGCCGGTGTGTCACACTGTGTATACAGGTATAGTGGGAACCAGGCTGTCCAGTGCCGGTGTGTCACACTGTGTATACTGGTATAGCGGGAACCAGGCTGTCCAGTGCTGGTGTGTCACACTGTGTATACTGGTATAGTGGGAACCAGGCTGTCCAGTGCTGGTGTGTCACACTGTGTATACTGGTATAGTGGGAACCAGGCTGTCCAGTGCTGGTGTGTCACACTGTGTATACTGGTATAGTAGGAACCAGGCTGTCCAGTGCTGGTGTGTCACACTGTGTATACTGGTATAGCGGGAACCAGGCTGTCCAGTGCTGGTGTGTCACACTGTGTATACTGGTATAGTAGGAACCAGGCTGTCCAGTGCTGGTGTGTCACACTTGTGTATACTGGTATAGCGGGAACCAGGCTGTCCAGTGCTGGTGTGTCACACTGTGTATACTGGTATAGCGGGAACCAGGCTGTCCAGTGCCGGTGTGTCACACTGTGTATACTGGTATAGCGGGAACCAGGCTGTCCAGTGCTGGTGTGTCACACTGTATATACTGGTATAGTGGGAACCAGGCTGTCCAGTGCTGGTGTGTCACACTGTGTATACTGGTATAGTGGGAACCAGGCTGTCCAGTGCTGGTGTGTCACACTGTGTATACTGGTATAGTGGGAACCAGGCTGTCCAGTGCTGGTGTGTCACACTGTGTATACTGGTATAGTAGGAACCAGGCTGTCCAGTGCTGGTGTGTCACACTGTGTATACTGGTATAGCGGGAACCAGGCTGTCCAGTGCTGGTGTGTCACACTGTGTATACTGGTATAGTGGGAACCAGGCTGTCCAGTGCTGGTGTGTCACACTGTGTATACTGGTATAGTAGGAACCAGGCTGTCCAGTGCTGGTGTGTCACACTGTGTATACTGGTATAGCGGGAACCAGGCTGTCCAGTGCTGGTGTGTCACACTGTGTATACTGGTATAGTGGGAACCAGGCTGTCCAGTGCTGGTGTGTCACACTTGTGTATACTGGTATAGCGAGAACCAGGCTGTCCAGTGCTGGTGTGTCACACTGTGTATACTGGTATAGTGGGAACCAGGCTGTCCAGTGCCGGTGTGTCACACTGTATATACTGGTATAGTAGGAACCAGGCTGTCCAGTGCTGGTGTGTCACACTGTGTATACTGGTATAGCGGGAACCAGGCTGTCCAGTGCTGGTGTGTCACACTGTGTATACAGGTATAGTGGGAACCAGACTGTCCAGTGCTGGTGTGTCACACTGTATATACTGGTATAGCGGGAACCAGGCTGTCCAGTGCTGGTGTGTCACACTGTATATACTGGTATAGCGGGAACCAGGCTGTCCTATCCGATGCGTCTTGTAATATGTAAGTTAGATATGCAGTTCCACCTTGTAAATGCACCTACTCAATTGGATGAATCAGGAATTGAATTGATATTAATTATGGAATGTTTATAATTACATTAAACTCTGTAATTCTGGAGTTAAGGATGCTGCAGATGATGATGATGATGGTGGTGATGATGATGCGATCATGGTGATGATGCTGCTGCTGCTGCTGCTGATGATGATGCTGCAGATGATAATAATGATTCTGATGGTGATGATGCTGCAAATGATAATGGTGATGCTGATTGTGATGATGATGATTGTGATGCTGATGGTGATGATGATGTTCCTGCAGATGATGATGAGGATGGTGATGCTGATGATGATGGGGATGCTGATGATGGTTGTGATGGTGATGATGATGGTGGTGATGACGATGCTGTTGATGATGATATTGATGATGATTTTGCTGCAGAAGATGATGATGGTGATGTTGCTGCAGATGATGATGGTGATGCTGATGATGTTGCTGCAGATGATGATGGTGATTAAGGTGATGATGATGGTATTGATGATGATGGTGATGCCAATGATGGTGATGATGATGGTGGTGGTGATGCTGATGGCGATGCTGCTGATGGTGATGATAATGATGATGGTGATAAAGGTGATGATGGTGATGATGATGGTGTTGGTGATGCTGATGATGGTGGGGGTGATAAAGGTGATGTTGATGATGATGGTGTTGGTGATGCTGATGATGGTGATGCTGCTGATGATGGTGGTGGTAATGATGATGATGGTGGTGATGCTGATGATGGTGGGGGTGATAAAGGTGATGATGATGGTGATAAAGGTGATGTTGATGATGATGGTGTTGGTGATGGTGATGATGATGATAATGATGATGGTGATGATGGTGATGATGATAGTGTTGGTGATGCTGATGATGTTGAGGATGATGGCGATGCTGCTGATGGTGATGATAATGATTATGGTGATAAAGGTGATGATGGTGTTGCTGATGATGGAGATGGTGATGATGATGGTGGTGGTGATGCTGATGATGGTGGTGGTGATGCTGGTGATGCTGCTGATGGTGATGATGATGGTGGTGGTGATGATGATGATGGTGATGATGATGATGGTGTTGGTGATGCTGCTGATGGTGATGATGATGTTGGTGGTGATGATGATGATGGTGATGATGATGGTGTTGGCGATGCTGCTGATGGTGATGATGATGGTGGTGGTGATGATGGTGGTGATGATGATGATGGTGTTGGTAATGCTGCTGATGGTGATGATGATGGTGATGATGATGGTGGTGGTGATGATGATGATGGTGGTGATGATGGTGGTGGTGATGCTGCTGATGGTGATGCTGATGATGGTGGTGATGCTGATGATGGTGGGGGTGATAAAGGTGATGATGATGGTGATAAAGGTGATGTTGATGATGATGGTGTTGGTGATGGTGATGATAATGATGATGGTGATGATGATGGTGTTGGTGATGCTGATGATGTTGAGGATGATGGCGATGCTGCTGATGGTGATGATAATGATTATGGTGATAAAGGTGATGATGGTGTTGCTGATGATGGAGATGGTGATGATGATGGTGGTGGTGATGCTAATGATGGTGGTGGTGATGCTGCTGATGGTGATGATGATGGTGGTGGTGATGATGATGATGATGATGATGGTGTTGGTGATGCTGCTGATGGTGATGATGATGTTGGTGGTGATGATGATGATGGTGATGATGATGGTGTTGGTGATGCTGCTGATGGTGATGATGATGGTGGTGGTGATGATGATGATGGTGGTGATGATGGTGTTGGTAATGCTGCTGATGGTGATGATGATGGTGATGATGATGGTGGTGGTGATGATGATGATGGTGGTGATGATGGTGGTGGTGATGATGATGGTGGTGGTGATGATGATGTTGGTGGTGATGATGGTGGTGGTGATGATGATGATGATGATGATGGTGATGCTGCTGATGGTGATGATGATGTTGGTGGTGATGATGATGATGGTGTTGGTAATGCTGCTGATGGTGATGATGATGGTGATGATGATGGTGGTGGTGATGATGATGATGGTGGTGATGATGGTGGTGGTGATGCTGCTGATGGTGATGGTGCTGATGATGGTGGTGGTGATAAAGGTGATGATGATGATGGTGATGCTGCTGATGGTGGTGGTGGTGATGATGATGATGGTGTTGGTGATGCTGCTGATGATGATGATGATGGTGGTGGTGGTAAAGGTGATGATGATGATGGTGATTGCTACACCTTTGACTCCCCTGCAATGCCTGGGCTCCTGGGCACTCTCCTGGTCTTAGAAAGGGTCTGCAATTATCCTGGATGGTGAGAGAAGTGGGTGTGGGTGAGGTACAATGACGCGATTCACGTCATCACGGCTCACTCATGAATGTGTGATGATGCGAAATGGAGGCCTACGTTAACGTCACACTGCATCAGTGGGTGGAGAATGATTCCACGACCTGCCCATCCTGGCTTTGTAGACCTCCCCTCTGCATCTTCTGAAGGAGCCAGCAAGTATGATCTGTACACCCAATATACAAGGCATAGACATGCTTCCACTCATACGCAAACGGTGCATATTTACGTTGAACTGGAAATCAGCCCTAAATGTCATTGTTCTAATAAACATTCAGCTGGAAGTTTGGCAGCGGCTACAAGTAATTAGATGCTTTGGTTTCGTACTCACAGCATCATATTTAATCACAAACTGACAGTAGAAAATATGAGCATGAAGAGAACAATGACATTTATGTTGCTGGCTCACAATGCTCAAGAATAAAGTGTCCTGTTCACAGCTGAAGCCATGAAAACACCCAGTATAAATATCTGATACTGAGAATGTATATAGGTTCAAACAAGTAGGACATCATCAAATGTATAATAATAAATATATATAATATACACTCAATGGGTCAGTGTAGAGCGGACACTCCTGTATATTTGACTGTTTAATCAGAGTCAGCATCATACGTGCAGACAAGGCTATTTATATTGGATAAGCAGGCGCCAACAGAGGTCTGTGTGCGTATGTACATGCATGCGTGTGTTCATGAGCGTTTGTGTGCATATCTACATACATGCGTGTGTGTATGAGCGTTTGTGTGCATATCTACATGTGTGTGTATGAGCGTTTGTGTGTGTATGTACATGCATACGTGTGTGTGTATGAGCGTTTGTGTGCATATCTACATGCATGCGTGTGTGTGTGTGTATGAGCGTTTGTGTGCATATCTACATGCATGCGTGTGTGTGTGTATGAGCGTTTGTGTGCATATCTACATGTGTGTGTGGCCAACAAACAATATCAATCCTGTGGTCAGTAAGAGACCATTAATGGAGGTTGACGCATTTTGTGCAGAGTAAGAGACAGGCTACATCTAATAGCAGATAACCGCTGAGCTATGAAGGATGCCTGCCATATTGGACAGCTCATCTTTCCTTCTCATGGATGAGGTATGGCAGCCAAAAACCCCACTAAACCCCAATTCTATAAACAAAAGCTAAACCCCCCCCCCCCCCCCAAGTACTTTCTTAGTTCTGCTGAAACTGCTTTCAGTGTACACTCACATCCTCTACATGCTGATCCATCACCTGACGCATTTCATCTGGGTCTTATTCTATGCTCTGATTCTTAGTCAACCCAGTAGTAGGACCTATGATTCCTCTGGTTTGCTGTCATTAAGAATTTGTAATGTTTTTAAAATGTGGGAGATTTTTTTGAATAAGTATGTATTGATTATTCTATGTTAAATGAGCCAAATTCATATACTTCAGACATGATTGAAATGAAAGGTTTTTAACTATATAATATTATAATTGCATGCATATATAGGGCCTGAGTCATTAAGGTGAGTAAAAAGGAGTACATTTTCTCCTAGACAAACCATGTTACACTGCAAGAGGTGCAGATTAGTTTATCAATTTGCACATAAGATAAATACTGGCTGCTTTTCATGTAGCGCACACATACTTGATAGCTTATTTGTACACTGAAATGTAAAGTTGATCTAGGACATGTCCTACCCCAACTATAAACCTGTCCCCACATTTTACATTTAACCCCCCCCCTCTAATGTAACATTGGAACAAGCTCCCCCGCTCCATCAGAACTTCCCCTAATCTGTCCTCTTTCAAACGAACATTAAAAACCCACCTTTTCCTTAAAGCCTTCCAGTCTCATGCCTAAACTCCCACCGGTCGGCTACCTCTCTTTCTCATCCCTTCTTCCCTTCTCCCCCTTCTTCGACTCCTTCCCCATTTCTCCCGTCTCTCCATCTCATCCATGTGTCTGTCTGTCTTCCCTTCCCTTTAGATTGTACGCTCCTTTGAGCAGGGCTCTCCTACCTCCTGTTTCCATCACTTTTAACTGCGCTCCCCAGCTACTCAGCTCACCTCCTCTCAGTCCCTCTGCCCTCTGTCTCCTCTCGCTTCTCTCCGCTCCCCTCAGTGACTCTCAACCTGTCATCCGTGCCCACCCTCTTGGGCCATAGTTACCTGCCTATACTCACTTTTCCCCTCCCTCCCTCTCTTTCATGCTGTGCCTGAGCCCCCAGAGTTATAGTGCTTACTGTTACTTGTACTGTGCTGTTTCACCTTGTACTGTGCCATTGTTTGTCCTTGTACGGCGCTACGGATACTTTGTGGCGCCCTATAAATAAAAACTAATAATAATAATAATAACATGGTTTTGCCAAGGTGCAAAGTTACTCTTTTTTTGGCTTTCCTTAATGGATCAGGCCCATAGAGTTCAATATTGACTATATAGATTAGAGTGCTGTTTTTTCCTTCATGATTCTGCTCTCCCCGTACACTAATATATACACAGTAAATATTAATGTGCATTCACCCAACTGACACTGCAGACCTGTGTGACAGAGGCAGATATATGAGCGTAATTATCCTACGGAAGGCCTCATTGTATTCTGAAAAGCAGCTGATGGATTGTGATGGTGTCAGCCTGTTGGCCAAGTGTTGGCACGCAGACATGTAAGGGTCAAACACATAGCAAATTAAGAGAAATTGGGAAAAAGTCAATTGAATAAGGATGTCTAGATGATAATATATGAGCTATTTTTCACATTCGCAATGCTGCATACAAAGCCACAGACCAAAAGGGGCAATGGATGGAAAGATGTCAGAGAAAGCTGCCAGATGTATTGCCCAAACGAACTTGACCAAAAAGGTGTAAATTTCAGATCCAAGTGTCAAGCTATGGAATGAGATTGCTGAAATAAATAACTGAAGTGTTTATATTTACCTGCATCTGTCCAGATTGATATCTGTCCCATTCCTTTGCTGACAGTTTATAATTACAGTAGTATGAGTGCTGGAGATCGCTCATTCCTTTACGGCAGAACAGAAGCACGTCCCTACAGACACTCCGTCTTATGATGGAGTTATCGTGCAAGAGCGACATTGCACCAAAATGGCATCAGTGTCGGATCATGGGCGCTAGGCATGTTTCATACGCTTAGTCCAGGTAGGTGCTAACCTGCATAGGCAAGATGATGGTGGGGATAAGGCAATACTGAACACGTTACCTACAGTGGCAATTGACACGGGGCCGTCACAATGTACAAACAGAAGTAGTTTACTGCCTGCTAGGGGGAGGCGTTAATCACTGCGTTCAGGGGATTTGCCATTTCTAGATGCACAAGATCCAATTGCAACATGGTTTTGTCCAGAAAACTTAAGTAAGAAAACTTACTCAATTTCTTGCCTCATTTCCTTAATGAATCAGGCCCATAGACACCAGTTATTTTAGTATTTTAATGAAAATAAATATTCCCCAAAATCCATTGTTTACCTCTTCATTAGTCTTCTAAATCTATATGGGATCTACTATCTTTGGTCCTTAAGTAATCCACTTGGAATAACAATAAACGATCATAAAACAACAACGAGACTTCACAGCTCATGTGCATGACAAAATGTATCCTGCTCAAAATGACGCCCTCTGTGTGTAATTTGTTCAGTTAGGATCACGTATGAACAAATGTTGACCTTCAGGTTTTTGTGCAAGTGTTAGAATGCTTTTATTATGCTGGTTTTAAGTGCATCCTTGTAGGGTGTAAAATATAATAACTGTAGGATGAGAATTAGATTCTAGCTCCTCTGACCACCAGTAGAATTCAACTCCTTCTATGGGGAGGAATAGGTTCTAAGCCGTCCATACCATGGAAAATCCAAACCCCTTTCTCATTTAAATAATATTTAAATAATATCATCCCAAAATGAAATCTAATTGTTCTACTTAAGTGCAAAGCAACACACTCGAGCGACCCACCTAACTTTCAGAGCGCTTACCCATGAAATCCGCCGCGTTTGCACAAAACTAGGCATCTAACATCACAAGGGAAATTCTGCGGGTTTGTAGATTGGAACATAAATGACCCTTATTGAATGGGATGATCTATGATGAAGTTCTAATATGAACATATGAAATTTTTAAAAATAGTGTTTTAAATGTTATAAAATGTATTTAAAAAAAATATTTTGATTGGATGATACTTTTTTCACAATGTCAAACTAGATAATAGTTTGTGAAGATTAGTTCACTACTTAATTTTTTAATGTTTTTTAACTAGCATTTTGGTTTTTAATTTTTGGAGCAAACTTTCGGTATTTAAACTTTGACATTTGTATAATTGTATACAAATATTTGTTTTTTTTAGATTTGTAGTTAAAAAATATGTTTTAAATAACTGTTCAATTTAAAAAAAATTGGGGGATGGAATCCACTTTTGTAATAACAGCTGCACTGTTAAATTCATTCACATACAAAGTGATGTCACAGCACATATGAAGAGAATTAACTGACTGACGTGCTTTGCTACAATAGCTCTTTGTTTTGTAGCATCACTCTTTAAACTAAATCTTTATTTGGATGAAAATAAATCTTTTTATTAGGATATTGTTAATGTTACTGAACATAAAATACATTTTTACAGTCGCTCCTGATTGCAGACACGATATAGCATGCGTACGACACTGTCATCACTACTGATCAGGCCCTGTAGCTGGAGCAAGAGATACGGCAGAAAAACAAGTAACTGAGATGCCCGGAGCTTGAGTCAGACGTGACTGTGTGCGCTTCAGTTTAGCAGGCCCTTACTTTACATTGACTGCGGGTGAACACCCCTTCCCTGACTCATTCCCTCACAGAAGCTGTAGTAAGTGTCCTTTGCGTATGTAGCTACGTTAAGCTATGTATGGTCTGGTCTGCACAAAATGGGAGTTTACGTTCCTTGGTGAATCAGGTCCATGGAGTGTGTCTTCTCCTGTTTATAAGCAGGGAGGAAGTACTCCATAATACTTTGCCTTTTAACAAAGTTGCAATGAAAAATTAGGGTGAAACAAAACAATTTATTTCATATTCATATATAAACAATCACTTGGGTTGGGTTTTCTTTGTAAAGAGAACTGTAGCTAAACTACATGTAACCCCATATAGGACACAACAGGTACATTTGAGGATGAAGTCAGACATGACTATATAGCCCACCTGCCCAGTACCCACCAGGATGTTGTCCATCCTGTGCTGCTGTCCCACACGACCGTAACTGATTTTATTCAGTCACATCAATCATTTTCTGACAATTTCTAAAGAACTCATTTTATTTCTACATCTGAAGACTGGAAAATGTTGCCGGGAGTGAGTGCTGGGTACCACATTGTAACACAAAGGTACAGGAATAATAGACATTGCACCAGAAAATGTTCTCTATATAAACACTTTGTAACATTGTTCTTCCAGTATCCGTCCCATGGTGATCTGTCCTTTGTTTCTCTATCAGCTATTAATGGAATGAATGGACAAAAGAGCCGGTGATGGGGTGTGCGAGAAAAGAGCAGTATGATCAGCACAGATATACTCATTTAAAGCAACATCGGGGGAGCAAAAGTTCCAAATAGGTCTAGTGTTACCATGACAACTGTTATAAAGTAATTAGAAAAAAATCACAACAAGGAGAGAGCGGAATAAGGGACTGAAGAGGAAGAAAGGTAAATTAAGGAGACAAAGAGAGACACAGGTCCCTGTCACAGGGGAATCCAGTCACTTTTGTATCGGGGTTTTGTTGTTCATTTGTTGCCATTTAGAGAACAGCTTCATTTATCTCACATTTTCTGTTGGAATTAGTTATCCACAGACACATTTATTTACTTTTGTTACCTTTTATTTAATAATTGCCCTTTCCTAGCCAAACACTCCCACAGCTTTATATTATCCTGATCTTGTAAGGAGGTGCATTTGCTGCAGGCATCCACCTCCTCTATAGGTTCCAGCAATTACCGACATTGAATTCCATGGTAAAATAATGCACAACAATCAGATGGAACATTGGACACATCTGCCAGGAACTTATAATGTCTCCCATTCTGCGCTCATCTTTCCCCAATCATTTCTTTCATATGTCGCCTTCTTATGTTCTTTTCTTACCTTCAAACTCAGACACTTGACTTTCACTTTCTGCTTTTCTCCCTGTCCATCTGATGCCTCCTACTGGCCACTATCAATGACCTTCTGAAACCTCCTATTGCCCTCTCTCCCGGTCCATCTGATACCTCCTACTACCCACACTACCGGTCCATCAGATACCTTCTACTGGCCACTTTCCCTGACCTTCTGATACCTCCTACTGACCATTCTCTCGGTCCATCTTATACCCCCTACTGCCCACTCTCCCAGTCCATCTGATACCTCCTACTGGCCACTATCAATGACCTTATGATACCTCCTATTGCCCACTCTACCGGTCCATCTGATACCTTCTACTGGCCACTCCCCCATTCCATCTGATACCTCCTACTACCCACTCTACCGGTCCATCAGATACCTTCTACTGGCCACTCTCCCTGACCTTCTGATACCTCCTACTGACCATTCTCTCGGTCTATCTTATACCTCCTACTGCCCACTCTACTGGTCCATCTGATACCTTCTACTGGCCACTCTCCCTGACCTTCTAATACCTCCTACTGACCATTCTCTCACTCCATCTGATACCTCCTACTGGCCACTCTACTGGTCCATATGATACCTTCTACTGGCCACTCTCCCTGACCTTCTGATACCTCCTACTGACCATTCTCTCGCTCCATCTGATACCTCCTACTACCCACTCCATCGGTCCATCTGTTACCTTCTACTGGCACTCTCCCTGACCTTCTGATACCTCCTACTGACCATTCTCTCACTCCATCTGATACCTCCTACTGGCCACTCTACTGATCCATCTGATACCTTCTACTGCCCACTCTCCCTGACTTTCTGATACCTCCTACTGACAATTCTCTCGGTCCATCTTATACCCCCTACTGCCCACTCTCCCGGTCCATCTGATACCTCCTACTGACCACTATCAATGACCTTATGATACCTCCTATTGCCCACTCTACCGGTCCAACTGATACCTTCTACTGGCCACTCCCCCGGTCCATCTGATACCTCCTACTACCCACTCTACCGGTCCATCTGATACCTTCTACTGGCCACTCCCCCGGTCCATCTGATACCTCCTACTACCCACTCTACCGGTCCATCTTATACCCCCTACTGCCCACTCTCCCGGTCCATCTGATACCTCCTACTGACCACTATCAATGACATTATGATACCTCCTATTGCCCACTCTACCGGTCCAACTGATACCTTCTACTGGCCACTCCCCCGGTCCATCTGATACCTCCTACTACCCACTCTACCGGTCCATCTGATACCTTCTACTGGCCACTCCCCCGGTCCAGCTGATACCTCCTACTACCCACTCTACCGGTCCATCTTATACCCCCTACTGCCCACTCTCCCGGTCCATCTGATACCTCCTACTGACCACTATCAATGACCTTATGATACCTCCTATTGCCCACTCTACCGGTCCAACTGATACCTTCTACTGGCCACTCCCCCGGTCCATCTGATACCTCCTACTACCCACTCTACCGGTCCATCAGATACCTCATACTGCCCACTCTCCCTGACCTTCTGATACCTCCTACTGCCCATTCTC
Source organism: Mixophyes australis (assembly GCA_036250195.1). Lineage (NCBI taxonomy): Eukaryota > Metazoa > Chordata > Amphibia > Anura > Limnodynastidae > Mixophyes > Mixophyes australis. The sequence continues at coordinate 1,838,904 of JAVHZZ010000011.1, read as the reverse complement.
CCGGTCCATCTGACACCTTCAACTGGCCACTCTCCCTGTCCTTCAACACTTTCCCCAGCCCATAATTTGGTATTTGGTAATTTTATACTGAGAGTCATTTAAAAACTTTTGGACCGGCTATAAGAAACAGACCCTTCTATCCTTCCACAAGGGATTATAGCACTTGGTCTGCACTTCCAGATGGGGCACATGAGTTTCTTTAACCTGTTTCAGAACTGCATTATGTACTTCTCCACACAAGCATCCTGTGTAGCCAGCTCCCTTTACCAATGCTCCCAGAACTAGTTGTGGGGTCCATGCACTCCCAGAATACAGATAGGATGAGTGGCAGGTGGTACTCCCAGTCACTCCCCCCTGAAGTCACAAGAAGTGTAGTATCTGCATTAGAGTCTCTATGAAACGTTTGCACAGTCTGTTAGTTTGTGGGTGATAGGGCCAGCATGGAGCTGCCTCACTCACACTTTGCTCAGAGACATTGGAAAAGTTCACTCATGATCTCTGACTCATGAATCTTACTCTTCTGAAGACCCCTAACAGGGCATCTTCTATCTTCCTTCTCAGTGGTAAGATTGTATAATCTACTATTGTAAGAATATACCTCATTCCCAACCAACTAGAATAGGCAGGGAACCTACTATGTCCACAGTCACTCTCTGAAATGGTTTTAAAGGACCTGAGGGGAGTTCAAGCACTCTGGTGACCAAGCCACTGGCAAGCATGACTGGACTTACAGAAGTTTGACGATCTGTGCTAGAAAAAGATCTGTGTCGGACACTTCAGGGTTCTGTCTCTCTCCTGGTGTCCAGCCAGAGAGATTCAATGGGTAATTAACAACAGGACACAAAATCCTAATGGACCCACCAGTGAACTGCTCCTGAAAAAAAAGTTCTACTTTTCTGGCTACCCTATACATTACACCCTTATGCTAGATCACTACCTTAATCCCTGAAATGCTGCTGCCAGCTTAGCACCTCATGCCTGTCAGATACAGATTAGAGAGGTGAGCTGCCCTGAACTCCTCCACTCTATAGGACTGTCTCCCTCCACTCTATAGGACTGTCTCTTCCCACTCTACAAGAGTGTCTCTATCCACTCTATAATACTGTCTCTCTCCACTCTACAGGACTGTCTCTCTCTATTTTATAGTAGTATCTCTCTCCACTCTACAGGACTGTCTCTCTCCATTCTATAGTAGTATCTTTCTCCACTCTACAGGACTGTCTCTCTCCACTCTACAGGAGTGTCTCTCTCCACTCTATAGGACTGTCTTTCTCCACTCTATAGGACTGTCTCTCTCTACTCTACAGGATTGTCTCTCTCCACTCTATAGGACTGTCTCTCTCCACTCTACAGGAGTGTCTCTCTCCACTCTACAGGAGTGTCTCTCTCCACTCTATAGAACTGTCTCTCTCCACTCTATATGACTGTCTCTCTCCACTCTATAGGACTTTCTTTCTCCACTCTATAGGACTGTCTCGCTCCACTCTATAGAACTGTCTCGCTCCACTCTATAGGACTGTCTCTCTCCACTCTATAGGACTGTCTCTCTCCACTCTATAGGACTGTCTCTCTCCACTCTACAGGAGTGTCTCTCTCCACTCTATAGGACTGTCTCTCTCCACTCTATAGAACTGTCTTTCTCCACTCTATAGGACTGTCTCTCTCCACTCTATAGGACTGTCTCACCTCTCCTGGCCGTTCTAACCATGTGGTGATTTCCTCTGTGCTGAGTGATGCTGGGGAAGTCCCTCCTGAATGTAAGAAATGTATCCACATCTCCAGCGAAATTGTTTAACAGAATTAACCCTGTTGGGATGCCATCAATGTTTGCCATGTCCCTAGTCCCCTTGTTGACTTTAGAATAAAAATTATATCCAGAGACACTTCTCCCTGGACTCCATCTACCATCGCAAATATTTCTTTGTGACCTGACAGCATCACAGCAGGATGTAACAAGCTGTGGGCTCCCCACACTGATTGAGGCCAGTGAAGCTCTTAGGCCTTTTCTCTGGCCCACAAGGACCGGCTGCAGATGTTTTGTGGCCTCCATTTTCCCACAGGTCACTTTCTCCATAGTCTCTCACTTCCTCTATTACGCTGACTGGAGTGGATACAGTCTCTGTTGGTTCACCTCCTCTGGTTAGACGAGCATGCTGGGCTCCGGAACTCAGATTGGGGACAAGTATCTGATGTGCCTGTTCTGTGTACACCACTTCTTGACGTCTCTGGACTTCCTGCTGCCATAGCACACTCTCTGTGATGCCAGATGTCAAATTCCTGGAATATACCTCTAGAACCAGGTTAGTTTTGGTCTTCCCCTATAGCAGCCTCCATTCCCTTAGAGCTACAGGTGCTTACAGGCACTGGTTGCCATCCAGGTCTTAGGCACACAGAAGTGCAGCTTTATTATGGAACTGACCCTGGCACTAGAAATATGTGAGACATCAATCAATGAACAAGTAACGAAGATACTAACACTGGTCATTTTTCTGCGATGTAATCTGGATATACGGAATCTAAGAATAGATTGCACTTGGTAAGGTATTATTATTATTGGTAAGAATCATCAGACTCCAGGGATTAGTATGCAAGGCCCCCTGTTGCAATTTTCCACAGTGCAATCACATGATCACACTGCATGACCCAACTGGATGCTCCATAGCAACCAAGCAGCTTGTGAGGAGGAGTAGAATCAGGGTGGAGCCTCTATCCCCACCGATCCTTATACTCTCCGACCAGGGCTCAGTGATCTCTTATAGCTTCCTGGGACGGCCATCAGGGGTTACGGCCAGTACAGCGGTAAAGGACCCGGACTGACGCCTTCATCTGTTCTGGCCCCCTGGACTGTCTGGCACCCTTAGTCTGACCGACCATCTTCCTGTCCCTCGCGATGCTGCGGCTCCCAGGCACTGATAGGCTAGGAGCGCACAACTCAGTGACGTCATCCCTGCGCGCCATGCTCCCAGTCGTCTATCAGTGACCTGGAGACACAGCATCGCTTCAAGAATAAGGTAAGTCAATTGGACATTTATTATCATAGGGGAGGGGGGGCATTTTCTGTGATGGGGAGGGGTTTTGCATGTACAGCGAAGAGGGAGAGGGATAGATTAATTAGTACTGGTCCCCAAAGATTCAGATGGCAGCCCTGGGTGTAGATATACGCTGTGTGTGGAGTTGTTGGTTTTTTTTTTAATTCTTATTATTTATTGTTAATTATTTCTTACAAAGTGGAACTGTAAGACCACAGACGGCTGCAGCATGTGCATATCGACAGAGGCAGACACGGTGAATCGGTGGGTGTTTCGCGCCAGTATCACCAGTATCGCGGAGGCAGATGAGCAGTAATCGGATTTTATTGATAAATTGCAGCAGAGATAATAACTGGTGATGAAAAGTATTATAATCGACGCTTGACCATAGTGTTAACCAGCTCCTGCCTCATTATTCATCGTTTGGGAACATTAGTTGCCTGTTCCAAATCAATTGAATCGTTATTAACAAAAAAACACCAGTCACATCTACAATGTTTCACTGTAATTAGTCACTTCATGAAATAAAGAGGAAGTTATGTGGGTGGAAACTGCGCGTACAGGGCCTGAGGCATCAAGGAGAGCAAGGCAATAATAGGAGTAACTTTTCTCCTGGACAAACCATGTTGCACTGCAAGGGGTGCACATTAGTTTATTATAGCTGGATAGCTGTATTTGTACACTGAAATTTAAAGCTGATCTAGGACATGTCCTACTACAACTATAAATCTGCATCACATTTTAAATTTATCTCCCCCTCTAATGCAACATGGTTTTGTCAAGGTGCAAAGCTACTCCTTTTTTTGCTTTCCTTTCGGTAATGAATCAGGCCCACAATGTGTTTTTCCCTGTAAATGTACAGATATATACTCTGTGTAAAGACATCACAAGGGTTCAGACAACCTACAGAGCCTGGAAAACGCAACAGCTGCAGTACCTAGGCAATCCACTTGGTGTCAGCATCTCCTTATGTCCTGATGTGTCATGCCCTACAACCAGATTGATATTCACTACCACAGGCTTCAGCTGCCTTACTGTCTAATGACTGCACAAAGAGCGGAGCAGGAGGTTCACACAGTGATTTTGGTGCATGGAAATATTACCTTCTCTATTGTTTTCATGGAGATTCACCGTCTCACAAACTCATTTGCATTTGGCCCCACACTTTCTGTGCAAGTCTGAGACTGTGGAACAACTGCAGAGTAATTATGTTATCACAATTGTCTACATAGACTCGGTATCTCATGCAGCTGAGGCTGGAAGAGAGTATTTGCTGCAAGCTGTCGTGACGTTAGAATCAGCCTCCAGCAAAACACATTTACACATATTCCATACAAATGTATCTTCGCACCAGATTAAGGCTGGAATGAATTCAGTAAAACAACAACTATTAACGTATGTAAACGTGAAATATACAGCTCCGCTCTATGTATTACTGAGTCTTCCTAACGGCAAATGTTACACTCAGGGGTTTGTCCCACATTGCTCCTCTATCGGAATTCCACAAAAGATCATTGATTCATACGATGGGCACAAGGCCATACGCAGGAACATGTCGTAGAAAATCCCTGGAGATTGGGATAAGCACTAAACATCAAGGGGTAGAAGCCCCCGCTGCCGTTAAGATTCGCAGGGTCTCGCCGGTGAAAGCGTCCCTATATAATATATAGTACATGTACGCCACAATCCTTTATTCTTGTAGTCACTATCTCAGGATGGCAATACCAGAAGAAAATCAATGAAAAATTCTTTATCATATAAGTTATCATTGTTTCAATTGTGAATATTTATAATTTTACATATATTTTTAATTATTTTTTCCCCCCAAGAAGTGGAACTGAAAGCCCGAATCTGTATCAGATGCCTCGGCGAGATATTAATAATAAATGATGGAGATATTAATAAATAGCTCCAAGAAAAGAACGCAGGGCAAAGCATCGCCATACAGATACAGGATGCTTCGTCCCGCGGTTCTACGTGCCCTGGATATCTGTATAGAAGGCCCTTGTGCCTCTTATAGGGATCAATAATTGCTTTCTGGAGCCGCGTCTGATCTGCTTTCTGCTCTGTTTAACGCTAATCGGAAGGGACAGAGCTCAGAGAGGGGGAACACGGGGTCATCGTACGTATTCCACTCAAATAATTAACAGAGACCTTTAGTCAGGTGCAACAATATATACGGCGGTTATTGTATTTATGAAGCGGTAGCTCGGGATTGCGGGACAGAGGCACATGTCTGTTCTAAATAATACACTACACAGGGACTGATTATTACAGCTACAAGTTCATAATTATTTCATTTAGTGAAACCCTGAGTAACCCGGGAATTCTAACTCTCCAGAGATGGTGACCCCATCCGTTCCACCAGGAGATATTGTCTGCTCCGGGATTTACCTGGACCCAGTGATTACTATAATCCATGCCTCAGTTACTGCTTTCAGCTGGTTTTGTCAGTGAGAAGATGCGGAGCAGATAAATAGAATGGGTCAGACTGATGCCAGTGGATTATTACGCATCACATTGGAATTTGTAAAACAAATATAAACTTATCTGGCTCCAGAATCTTTAATATCGTCTTTCATTTTCTCAGTCACTGGGAGAGAAGACTTGTAGGTCTGAACTCACTACTCTCACAGACGGACACTGTGTGATACATAAGATAGCAGCAAATGTAGCTGGACAAGAGGTTGGGGTGTAGATCCTATTAGCTAAGCCAAGAATCAGCTTTACATCACCCAGATACCCCTACTATGTGACAAAGGGCAGGACTGTGGGCAGAACGTGCTTGGCTTCCGCTGCCAGAGAGGATTAGAAATATCTGATATCAGAGCTGCTCAAATAATCACTTATTACATGGGGCTGTATGTGATAAACGTGGCTAAGGGCGAACGCAGACAGGTTGTGTTCCATGTGGGCTCATGTAGAGTTGGTTGTACGTCTGTTTTATTTGTGTAAGGAAGGCATTTTTTTACTGTGTGTGTCCTCATGTCCGTAAACAGATTTTGGTGCATCTTACACTTACGACTTTCACCCGTAGAGGAGGAATGGTGGAGGGAAGGGAGCATAGGCAGAGTACAGTAAAGGCGTGTTCATGTAGACCTGGCCACAGACACATTCACACCTGTCAGGAGACTTCTGTCTTACGGGTGCTGGAGGGCTGATGCTGACGATGATGATGATGGTGGTGGTGGTGATAAACATGGTGGTGGTGGTGAGGATGGTGATGACGGTGATGATAATGATGATGATGAGGATGATCGTGATGATGATGGTGGTGGTGAGGAGGATGGTGATGACGGTGATGATAATGGTGATGATGGTGATGAGGATGATGGTGATGAACATGGTGGTGGTGGTGAGGAGGATGGTGATGATGAGGATGGTGATGACGATGATGATAATGATGCTGACGATAATGATGATGATGGTGGTGGTGGTGATAAACATGGTGGTGGTGGTGAGGAGGATGGTAATGATGAGGATGGTGATGGTGGTGGTGATGACGTGATGATAATGGTGATGATGATGATGGTGATGAGGATGATGGTGATGAACATGGTGGTGGTGGTGAGGAGGATGGTGATGATAATGATGAGGATGTGATGATGATGGTGGTGATGATGGTAGTGGTGATGATGATGATGATGGTGATAATGATGATGATGGTGTTATTGGTGATTATGATGATGATGGTGGTGATGATGGTAGTGGTGATGAGGATGATGGTGATGAACATGGTGGTGGTGAGGATGGTGATGACGATGATGATAATGATGCTGACGATGATGGTGGTGGTGGTGAGGAGGATGGTGATGATGAGAATGGTGATGGTGGTGGTGATGACGGTGATGATAATGGTGATGAGGATGATGGTGATGAACATGGTGGTGGTGGTGAGGAGGATGTGATGATGATGGTGGTGATGATGATGATGATGATAATGATGATGATGGTGTTATTGGTGATTATGATGATGACGGTGATAATGATGATGGTGATAATGATGACGATGGTGATGATAGTAGTGATGGTGATGAGGATGATGATAATGAGAATGATGATGGTGATGATGATGATGATAGAGGTGGTAATGATGAATGATGATGATGAATATGGCGGTGATGATAATTATGATGACGACGACGATGACTATCAGCAGTCCCATCTAGACACCTCTGATTGGCAGATTGATGCCTCTCCAGCTGGTAGTACTTCATTCACTAGTGCGGCTGCAATATTACATGAAGTCTCGGCTGTCTAATCGCATTACTTAATTAATATTTCCATTTGGGTTGTGGAATGAGAGAAGATTCCCATTTCATTTGTAAAGTGGAAAATAACAGATGTTTGTATTTAATTTAATATGTATTTGTATTTGCGCCTGTTTGTAATTACATTTGATGCGGAACTTTCGCATTTATAATAACTGTCAAGACATGATTCTCTCTGATGTATATGACACTTACATTATTATAGAAACAACAGTAAGAACTGCGCACTAACCAAATAATAAGGAAATCTGTAAAAGCAGCTAGGTACAATATCTGCCAGTGATCCAATCTAAGTGCATACAAAATACAATATATAGAACCAGCCCTATACACAGATGTATGGGAAAGGGGACACATGGGTATAAACTGTGGTGATCTCAAGGTAAGATAAAACAGATGCTTTAATGCTAATAATAATGGTATACAAATACACAGAAAAAAATTGTAGCTGTGGATAAATGCACAAGAGAAATGTCCCTTATATAGTCCAAAGATTACTTGTAGAAATAACTTGTAATAGTCACAAAGTCCTTAAAAAAAATAAAAAATAAAAAAAGGGTCTATCCTGGTAGTCCAAATAGAAATTCCTTGAACATGTCGGGTTTCCATCTCATAATCCTATAAAAATACCTTGTCTTTGTGAAAGCAGACTGGCCACACTGCCACCCACTATACTTGCGATTAACTAAGAGTGAGGGCTGGGGTCCTCTTGGTCCAACTCCTAATTGAAAAGCAGAGTCTCAGTCTCGCCGTTTGATCCAGGGAAAGTGGAGAGTCTTTAGCGATGTCGCAATGTCGTGTGTTCACCTTGGAACGCATGCTACTTCCTGTTTCCTGTGCAGCGTGAAAAGTTGTCCCGACCGTTTTTGTCACTTTGGTGACTTTTTCAAGGGATGTCTGGGTAGTGTTTCGAGGGTGATGTCTTATATACCTCATTGGATAGTTTTAAATAACTGTGATTGGTCATCCAATTGCCATATAACCAAAAAATACTTCATCATGAAAAATAATTGTGTCCTTTTAACAAAGTAAATATATAATCCAAACTGCATGCAATCTGATACATAACCGAGAGGGGAATGATTATAGAAAAACAAGAACAGAAAAGTAAAAGTAAATGAAAATAAATAAATACAAATAATAAAAATAAAAATGAATTCAAATTAAAAAATATATTATTTTTATTTGAAATTCATAATAAAAATAAATGTAAAAATAAATGCAAAAATAAATATAAAAATGAAAATAAAAATAAAAATGAATGGGTAGACATAAATGAAAAACATATATATATATATATATGCACATACATTTTCTAAATCGAAAGATGGATTTGACAGTTGAAATCATGACAATATGGCATAAGAATTGTTCAAGTCTACAGGTGTTGATAAGTATTGGTCATACAGAAAGAGACTAATAAGAAGATTGTGACATACACAGAACAAAAGGGGGTGTAATTGTGTAATATACCAACAATAACAGTGTGTGTCTCACACATTCATCCAGCCCTCACTCCTAGTTGATCACCAGTATAGTGGGTGGCAGTGCGCTCAGTCTGCTGTCACATCAGGATCACAAAGACAAGGTATTTTTTAAGGATTAGCGGGCTCGGATTCCGCAAATCCGAGCCCACCCGAACAGTGCGGAATCGACGGGATCCGAGCACTGTTCGGGAACTTCCGGGCGCCAAACGGAGCCAAACCGAGGCTATGACATCCAAGTCTCGCGTCTGATCTCGCGAGACTCGGATGTCATAAATACTCACCTTGCGGGCGCCATCTTCATTCTGGCTGTGATCACTCGTGAGGGAGGTTATAGTTAGGGAGCTCCTGATCAGTTTAGTGGTTCTTTGTGCTTTTGTCCTGTGCTCTGTCCTGCTGAGTCCAGTGGTGCTGTGTCCTGTGCTCTGTCCTGCTGAGTCCAGTGGTGCTGCCTGTGTCCTGTGCTCTGTCCTGCTGAGTCCAGTGGTGCTGCCTGTGTCCTGTGCTCTGTCCTGCTGAGTCCAGTGGTGCTGCCTGTGTTCTGTGCTCTGTTCTGCTAAGGGCATTGTTATTTCAAAATTATTCAAAAGTTTTAAAAAATGTAAATTTTTTTTATAAAAAACCTATACAAAAATAATTGAAAAAAATATATAAAAAAATGATACAAAAATAATTAAATAAAAAATATAAAAAAATTAGTTAAAAAATACTAGGTACTGCTATTTAAAAGTCAAACTACGTTCTCTGTTGCTGCTGTACCAAAAAATAACTGCGGCCTTAACAGCTATGTTGGTGTTAGACGTGCATCCGGTGTCCGCCATCTGTGCAGTGGAATTCAGACCAGTTGGAGGAGGTATTGTGGCCCCGGTACCAAATTGGGTACCGGGGCCACTCCACTATGCAGTCCAGATAGCTGTGAGGTGTTCAGAATAGACTGGAAATTAGTGGAAATGATTCTTATTGAATGTTATTGAGGTTAAAAATAGCGTAGGAGCGAAAAAAAAAAACAAAAAAACGGGATTTTAACACTTTTTAAAAAATAAATCAGAACCCAAAACCCTAAATCAGAACCAAAACCTTTCGTCGGGTGTTTTGGCAAAACAAATCAGAACCCAAAACCTCAAGCTAATCAGAACCCAAAACACAAAACACTAAAAGTGGCCGGTGCACACCCCTAGTATTTTTATAATAGTAAGAGATGGAAACCTGACATGTTCAAGGAATTTCTATTTGGACTACCAGGATAGACCCTTTTTTTTCTTCTTAGGACTTTGTGATTATTACAAGTTATTTCTACAAGTAATCTTAGGACTATATAAGGGACATTTCTCTTGTGCATTTATCCACAGCTACAATTTTTTTCTGTGTATTTGTATACCCTTTATTTTGCCTTAATTATTAGCATTAAAACATCCGTTTTATCTTACCTTGAGATCATCACAATTTATACCCATATGTCCAATTTCCCATACTTACATTATTATCTAACATAGTAATGTAACTTACACATTTGCTACTAGCAATAAACACTATGGGGCATATTCAATTAGGATTCTGGTAAGTGTGCACTATTGCCCTATGGGCTGCGAACGAAAATCCACGTTATTGCGGTACCGTGGATTAAGTTTGCGGCCAGTTCCGGCGCGATCCCATGGACCGGAAACGTAATTGAATATGCCCCCATGTCTCTGCTATTGTGGTGCACAAGTAGACACATCTGTATACACACTTGCAGAGACGCTTGTACACACTTGTAGACACACTTGTACACGCTTGTATACGCACTTGCAGACACACTTGTAGACACACTTGCAGACACGGTTGTATACACACTTGTATACACGCTTGTGGATACGCTTGCAGACACACTTGTACACGCTTGTATACACACTTGTATACAAACTTGTACACGCTTGTAGACACATTTATTATGGCGTGAGGGTTACCAGGATGAAAACGAGCGTTTTTGCTGATATCCCTGCAATGCGTCAGAGTTCTGGGGAGCCGGGTCCTGTCTGTCTTTGAGTAAGATCACATTATTGAGATATTAGGCTGCACATATTCAAGATAAAGAGGTTAAAACTTAATTCTTTATTGATCCGTTGTTAAAACTTCAGCCACATTGCTGGTTATTTTTCACTTGCTTTATCTCATGGGGAAGGTGTTTTATGGAGCAAATGTTGAGTAACATAGATGAAATTTTAAGTGTAGATCAATAAGGAGCTGCAGGTTTTAGAGCTGCGCGTTTCACCCTGAGATTTGTCGTTGCGTGGAATAAAACTGGTAGAAGTGACAACAGGAGAACGTTTTACAGAGTGTTGCAGAACTGACATCACGGCTGACCTTAAAACCTCCTTTTACTGCTCCATGTGATGTGGCCCTTTGGGAATTACTATAAAAAAGTCTTTAGCAGCAGTACTTAGAAGGTGTTTAATTGCAGTTGCCGACTCACTGAATGACGCTTTTGATGGTATCAATCCTAGTGGGGATTTGTACATGTCTGCAGCTCAGCAAGGTCGTTCTTCTTTATTCCACACATAGCTGAGTGTTTGTATATGGCTGCGATTCCTAGCTGGAACGTGTGCTGTAATTCAGCTGACAGTATACTCACCCAATGGGCAGACATTATAATAGAGAAAACAGCAGATTTCTGACATAAAACGCCCATCGCACAATTTATGAAGGGTCCAATGCTGGAGAAATCATAGATTTCTCCTGCCACATTAATATGGGGACTCAAAGTTCTTCAATTCATTAAGCCCTGGAAAGCCTTGTTTTTGGCAGGAAGATAACCTGTCACTTTCTATGGGTTCCAGCTGAAGCCTCTCCGGCCATGGAAGTGCTATGTGCATGTTATATTAAGTAGACCCCTTAGACCAGGGCTGTTAGTGACACATTACATCATTCTCTGTCCAGGGGGCCTATTTATCAAAGATCTCTCCCCTCTAATTTAGAGGTAAAATCCGAAAACAGCAGTTTTCGGGGACTTACCACTAAATTACTATGTATTATTCTAGCATCGCAGCAGATATCTCAGATATCTGCTGCTTTGCTTCTCTCATCGGTTTACTGAGCACTCCCCATAACAGTGTATGGGAAGTGCTCAGTAACGCTATGTATCAATGACTGATACTTAGTTTTCAATCATGGTAATGTACGGTCTGAAGCTGTACGCCGTCTGAAGCTGTACGTCATCTGAAGCTGTACGCCGTCTGAAGCTGTACGTCATCTGAAGCTGTACGCCGTCTGAAGCTGGCGCCATCTGAAGCTGGCGTACATTACCATAATTGAAAAGTTTCACTGAAAACAGCGCTGCTCTGACGAGCAGGGCTGCACAGCGCATGTGTGGAGGGATCACATGATCTCTCCACACTTGCCTCAGGTTCCGTCAGACAGGGATCTCTGTGCGCATGCCCGAGTTGACCGGTCGGCGCATGCGCACATGGATTGAAAGAGGGGCGAGCAGCACCGCAGAGGGAGGAGAAGAGAAGACTTCAGTGACAGGTAAGTGTAAGACTTCACAGGAGCAGACGTTTTTCGGAACGGCTGTTCCTGTGTTGATTTTTTAATAAATATGAGAAACTTTTCAATCCACATCTATGCGATGAGGATTGAAAAGTTTCATTCATATTATGCGGTCATTGGTAAATAGACCCCCAGGACAGGCGCCGTCTGGTTACACACAGAGCTGTGACACAACAGCACTGTATGATGTGATACACAGAATCCCAGACATACGTACAGTGAGCAGATTATATACATCACTGTCCCTTACAGACTGATAGGTGGGTAGATGAGTGGATCAGTCACACTGATTGATTTACCTATAATTGCAGAATTGTCTTTGTTTATTGGCTAATTGCACACATCATGTTAGTGTTTAATGCATTCAGTTCATGGGGAATTTAGAGATTCAGTTGTAGGTGTAAAGTATATAGGTCTCCTGGATATGTATCTACTGTACACAATGGGAAACAAACACCATAATATCATTAATATTAGGTTTATCACCAGAGATGCCACCAATTCCGCCAATAAATCACCATGTACTACTTCCTGGTATCTCCTGATTGGCCACCTATATCAGGAGATACACACAGAGCAGGAGATATCTGTCATTTATTGTCATTTATATATGCACAGAGTAAGATCTCGTCTTGTTATGTAAATCATTGATCTATTCTCTCTCTGTGATCGCCAAGATTCGCTGATTGATTTCACCCTGCGCTACTGTAGTAATTATCCTCAGAAATGTGGAACGGCATGTATCACTAATCTTCTGGCACCATTACGCTCTCTACTAAATACACTGCTATGAACATCAGTGCAAAGAAAACACTAGTGTTGTCCACAGCAACCAAAGCCTGACATTTATCAAGTGCAGTTTACAAAATGAAAGGAAACATCTGTAGCAAAAGGCAACACCAACTTTTTCTGTGCTGCAATATTTTGTCGCAAATGTCCCCTACTGACTTATAACATACATCATCATCATCATTTATTCATATAGCGCCACTAATTCCGCAGCGCTGTACAGAGAACTCACTCACATCAGTCACACATTTACCCTGTTGCAAACAGTGCTGAGATACAGAATTTAAGACTAATCAGGAAAATTCAGTTGCACACAGCATGCTGTCATATTTCTGTAAAATGTCCCACATACCAAGTGAATGACCTGGATGAATGTGTAAACACCCTGTTAGTGGCAATAAGTGATATAAAACTCTTATTATGTTCTCTGGGAAAGTTCCCTCAGCTTAGACAGCACAAACCACATCATATTTTAATCAATGAAAGCCGTAACCACAGAACCGATATAAAATATACATTAAGCGGAACGGCAAAATAACTGAGTTTATTCACTTCCTAATCAAACAGTTAATGCATTAATTCCAACCACTGTAATCCTGACATCACTTCTTAGGAGGTAATATGGGCATATTATGAGACAATGAAGCAGTCTATACACTATGGAACTGATTCATTATCAGACAGATACTTTGCGTGATACAGGTCTGCGCACGCTCAGAAGTGGCCCTTACTCCAATGAGCGCAGTTCATGTCCACAAGCACCTGACACTTACTGCTGCCTAGAACGGGGGAGAGAAGGGGCGGACTAACGTAGGTAATATACAGTAAGGGAGATACGCCCAATGTAAGTCCTTGGTTTACTGTAAGTACCCCTGGTTTCAGCCGTATCATTTGCATCAGCTACAGGTGTAAGTCCTGATAGTGATGACTGACGCGGCATCAAACACTACACGTACCGCCAGCTAGCACAGGACATGTGTGTGCCAGGAAGATAGACTATAAAACACATTGTATGTACAGTGCGCATTAACAACATCCTCATTTATGTATTGAATGTAAAAAAGAAATTTGGGGAAAATCCCTATTTATATTAATGATTATACTGTGATTATACTAATACTAGTTCAGTTATTTTATAATACAATATGTTTTGTGTGCGTTCTGATGTCACTTTATATTGCACTTAGGCTTGTGCATATCCTGCAGTCTGTTCTGTCTGTTAACATACAGCAAGTAGTATGAACTGAAGCAGAGTGTACTTATACCAAGATTCAAATCACAACGTGTCTTATGATCCACTTCAATCTGAATATGGTAATATGGTAATATAGTTATACACACACACACACAAACACACGCACACACAAACAAACACACACAGACACACACAGAGACACACACACACACGTTTCTTCTCACAGAACTGACCCCAGTACCAAGAGGTGAATGATTCACTTTAAATACAATTAGAGGGAGGATGAGATAATGCATGGGTCAGTCAATGTCTTACACAGATCATTTAGTTCCCTAATTTCCAAGGACAGTTCCGAATTTCAATATTGACCAACTGCGCAATAAAATCTTCTTTTCTAGATGCAATTATTACTATCTATTTTTACTTTCTGGCTTTAGAAGTTAATATACTGTATATTGCAGAGTCTGTTGCTGGTTAAGCAGTAAGAGACTATCAGGTTTATTTACCAAAGGGTGAATAGCCATATTCGGGTCAGTTCAGATCTTGGCAGGCACAAGTACATCCGTCAGGAGCTTAGAGGAATGGGCAGGCTACTGCTACAGGCCAGAAGAGAGGATGGGAGGCTTTACCATCCCATCGAACCTTCTGCACGTAGTAGATGTTATGAAGCTGGCACTGAAGGTCGGGCATTGTGGAGTGCCGAGCCATGATGGAGGGCTACATTGCTGAGGGTACAAACGCACGCAACTTCAGGAAGATATATGAGGCAAGATAGTATCAGCTGATCTGATCGGCTGCCTTGAAAACTCTTAAGGAGTCCAAATGAAACAAGCCTCAGCTCTTATCTTTCACTGAAGATATGAAAAAGATGTACTTGTACCTCGATGAGAAGCAGCAAGTCTACCCAAGTGGTTCATCCTGTGCCAACTCACTCTGGTACAGGTGATCTTGTTCAATCTAAGAAGGGAAGATGAAGTTTCCAAGATGCTGCTGATTACCTTCTCTTCAAGAGATACTGCTGATCTCCACTAAGATGTTGCCCTAGTGCTTTCCAAGCTTAAGTGGAAGCTTCTACCTCTACTTCACACGGATTGTAATCCAGAGAAAATGAGGAAGAAAAGTCACCATCCTGATGACATCAGCTATGCAAGGCACAATGGAACTTCTCGCAGAGAAGCATGAAGAATGTGGCTACCCAAAATGTCTATATGCTTGCCGGCCCAGCTGCCGTATCACACTTCAGAGGCTCCGAATGCGTACACCTGTTTGCCCAAGAGTGTGGGCCCAAACATCCCACACGTTGTGTTTCACGAAGCTTGAAAAGCATGTTGCCACTCTTTCAAAGGTCCTCAACCTAAACGACACAGAACTGTTGGCGGACTTCCTTGGAAACGACATCAGGGTTCACCGGCAGTATTACCGCCTGCAAGAAGGTACCCTCCAACATGCCAAGATCAGCAAACTTTTAATGGGTCTCGAGAGTAGCAGACTGGCTCAATTCAAAAGCAAGAATTCGGACGAGATGGAGATTGATCCAGACAGTAAATTGGACATCTTATATCTGATGTATGGTTTTGACTTTTAGCTCGGTCATTTACATATCTGTTTCCTTGCAGAACTGTTCCAGCTACAGAGCGACGGATGATGAGCATCTCACCGGTTTAGTTCCATTCTGATCCTTATGTAGATTGGTTTCCCTTGGTAACTGCTATGTGTTGTACAGCCTGGTGTTCCTCTATCCTCGGACGCCATCTTGTCAAGTATTCTGCACATGCGCAACCTCAGGAACATTTAAAATCTCTGCTCCGCGGTGATTGGATGATCACCAGCCAGTACCCGTTATAAGGGTGCTCCTCCTTTCTGTGGGTGTCAGATCATCAGGTCTCCCTACCTGATAGGAAGCATCACCTCTGACTCCTCTTCGTGCTTATACGTACCGTTGTTCCTGACTTCGTGGGTTAGGTCGTTCATTCTTCGGTTACAGCTTCACTCGTTATCGGTCCTATTCCAAAGTTATAGCACCTGTGTGGATCTCAGCACTTCTGCTCTCTGCAGCTCATCACTACACAGCTACACCTGTTCAGCCTAACCCGCTGCTAAGACCTGTGACTATAATGCTCCGCTCAGCATCCGTCCTATTCCTGAATTACTACACTAGTGTATACCTCAGTCCCTCGGAGTCCTGCAGCTCATTACTTCACAGTACTTCCTGCTTAGCCTATTCCACTGTCCAGACTTGTGGCTATACTGCTGATCATCGCACAGCACCCGTCCTGTTCCTGAATTTCCATATTCCTGTGGATACATTCCATTCTGCCTTACAGCTACTTCGTGGTTTTCTGTATTATCTGCTCTTGCCCCCAGAGGACCGCAACCTGCGGTTAAGAGCAGCTAAGACCATATTCCCTTGCAGGAATCCCTGGTGAACACCTCTCCTCCGTTAGGCTCCGCACCTCTCTGGCGGTAGCTGTCACTCAAGCAGAGATCAAGACCATTCCTACTATCTGACTTTCGTGACAAATACCCTGTGACTGAGGGACAAGTGGTCAAGCGTTTGGTCGACACTTTCACGTCAGAAGAGAGACGGTGTAGCGACCTGGCAACATGACACCAGTGCCCAGCCAAGGCTTCTATAGGTTAGTGTAGCACAGTATCATTATACTTATGCACTTTGCCTTCTCTGTGTTCTACAGGTTAGTAATGGACTGCTCTGCTTCCTTTCAGGTTGTACAGAAGTGTGGAGGAAAACCTGGGACAGAGATGAGATCTAAGCTGTAGGAAGCACATGATCAAGTTTATCCAAACATGCTGGGTGCACTGAAAGCACTGAGTGCGTCACATGCCTCATAAATGACCCATCAGAACTGAAAGATCGGAACTGGTCAGCTGTGAAATTCTACATAAAGATCCATATAACAGCTATAAAGATAAATAAAACTATACGCAGTGGTTGACCACGACTAGGTGTATGCGGTTGTGTGGATGGCCGCAGACGGCCAAAATACATGAACCCCCCATGCAGTCTATGTCAATACTTTGAGCAAAGTCACCCTGTAAATCTCAAGTGGTAACTCTGGTGACAAACAGCTCCTACACCTACCCCTACGATTGTCCTGTCAACAGGGCATTAGGAAAGGATTGTCCCCATGTGTCATTTTACAGACATGGGTCCTCATCGTGCAATAAAAACAAGCATGTATGTGTGTGTCTCTGTGTATGTCTCTTTGCGTGTCTGATTGTGTGTTTCTGTGTCTCTTTGTGTTTGTGTCTATGTGTGTTTTTTGTGCGGATGGAAATTTAGATTGCAAGCTCCAATCTCCAATAGGAGAGGACATGATGAGAATGATTAACATATTCTAAGTACTGCGCTACATAATATGTTGGTACTATAATCGATAGTAAATAAAGAAGGTAGATAGGAGGATCTGGACAGACCTCTCATAAGTGACAGTAGACAGCCAATGAGGTCAGATGGGCACTACAAGAGTTTAAAGAGTGCGCATTACACCACTGAATTATTCAAGCAGTGACTGGAGAGGTCCCGGAGGACTGGAGGTCCCTCTTCACAGACGTGGAATGATAGAAGAGGCCCTGACACCAGTACTGGGAACATTAATGGAAACACCGCTAGAAGAAGGATTTGTAGAAAACTGAAATCCAGCAATTTACAGGATCCCGAGCAGCTGAGAATTACTGGGAGATGATCCCGTCAATCTGATGTGACCGGATGACTACAGTAATAGATCACAGTGGAGCCCTAGATGTATCTTATCTAGATTTAGGGAGACCTTTAACACTGTCCCAGATTGAAGACTGATAAAGAAATTGGAAGTCTTGGGATTGGGTTCAAAGGTGGCTGAGTGGATATAATGTGGGCTGAGATGACAGAGAGTTGTAGTAAATGTAATACGTTGATTGGAACATCCCACGGATCTCTACTTGGACCAGTCCTCTATAATATCTTTACCTCTGGTACATTTGGGGACGGGGGTATGAGAGGAGCTATTATATACCCTGTGTTATACCAAGCAATGGGAGGGGGGTGCACTTCAGAGGAAGTATTAGAAGAAGAGGACACTAACCCTGGAGGCTACGGGATTAATAGGCATTGTCCAATAGTTAGTGTACTGTAAGAGTAGTAGGTGAGTGGAATAGACTCCACACTGAGGTGGTAGATAATAATACTGTAGGGATAGACATACTGCTTCCTAAACCTCAAAAAGTCTCAGGTGTGTAGGAATAAATATTATTATTGTTTATTTATTATTGATAGTGCCACGTATTGTACAGAGGAAACGTAATCAGTCCTTGCCCCATCTAAATGCCCTACCACACATGTCAGCGGCCAGTTACCCTACCACTATGTGTTTGGACTGTGGGAGGAAACACACAAAGTGAACTTACAAACACCACGTAGATAGGACCCTGGTTGAAATTGAACCCATGACCACAGAGCTACAAGGCAGCAATGCTAACCAATGTGCCACGGCTCTTCCCATGATGTCCAGAGAGGAACCAGTTCAGCAGAAATGAGACAGAAACCTTTTAAAAATGTTGTCAGGTAAGTTAGTTCCAGCGTGTTTCACTTTCTAGACTGTATAATTACACAATAGCCTGCACTCATCTAGATAACGTGGGTACATGTGGGGAGGAATATTTCTATATATACCTGTGAGTGTCACAAGATATTTTATTTTGGGCTGATTGTATTTTTATTACTTCTTCCAAAGTTGAGATTACCCCCAATTAACTAGTAATTAATTATCAAGGTAACGTATGCCAGCTACAAGGCTTACTATGCCAGTTATTGTGCTGATTTCACCATACGATGTGACCGGTAGTTGAGATACATGTCAGCTCTCTGTGTTGTCTTATAGACATCTTCATTTCTGTGTCCACTGCAACCAAATATTCATCATCACGTGTTGCTCTAATGTGACAGCAGAGTGCAGGGAGGACGTAGTGGAGGCAGTGACAGGACGCAGGGAGGACGTAGTGGAGGCAGTGATAGGACGCAGGGAGGACGTAGTGGAGGCAGTGACAGGACGCAGGGAGGACGTAGTGGAGGCAGTGACAGGACGCAGGGAGGACGTAGTGGAGGCAGTGACAGGACGCAGGGAGGACATAGTGGAGGCAGTGACAGCACGCAGGGAGGACATAGTGGAGGCAGTGACAGGACGCAGGGAGGACATAGTGGAGGCAGTGACAGGACGCAGGGAGGACATAGTGGAGGCAGTGACAGGACGCAGGGAGGACATAGTGGAAGCAGTGACAGGACGCAGGGAGGATGTAGTGGAGGCAGTAACAGGATACAGGGAGGATGTAGTGGAGTCAGTGGCAGGTTGCATGAAAGATGTAGTGGGGAAAGTGACAAGATGCAGGTAGGATGTAGTGGGGGCAGTGACAGGATACAGGGATGTAGTGGAGGCAGGATACAGGGAGGATGTAGTGTGAGCAGTGACAGGAGGCAGGGAGGACGTAGTGGAGGCAGTGACAGGATCCAGCGAGGACATGGTGGAGGCAGAGACAGGACGCAGGAAGGATGTAGTGGGGGCACTGAGAGGATGCAGGGAGGATGTAGTGGGGGCACTGAGAAGATGCAGTGAGGATGTAGTGGGGGCACTGAGAAGATGCAGGGAGGATGTAGTGGGGGCACTGAGAGGATGCAGGGAGGATGTAGTGGGGGCACTGAGAGGATGCAGGGAGGATGTAGTGGGGGCACTGAGAGGATGCAGGGAGGATGTAGTGGGGGCACTGAGAGGATGCAGGGAGGATGTAGTAGAGGCAGGATACAGGGTGGATGTAGTGTGAGCAGTGACAGGACACAGGGAGGATGTAGTAGAGGCAGTGGCAGGATACAGGGAGAATGTAGTGGAGGCAGTGGCAGGATACAGGGAGGATGCAGTGGGGACACTGAGAGGACGCAGGGAGAACGTAGTGGGGGCACTGAGAGGATGCAGGGAGGATGTAGTGGGGGCACTGAGAAGATGCAGGGAGGATGTAGTGGGGGCACTGAGAAGATGCAGGGAGGATGTAGTGGGGGCACTGAGAAGATGCAGGGAGGATGTAGTGGGGGCACTGAGAGGATGCAGGGAGGATGTAGTGGGGGCACTGAGAGGATGCAGGGAGGATGTAGTGGGGGCACTGAGAGGATGCAGGGAGGATGTAGTGGGGGCACTGAGAGGATGCAGGGAGGATGTAGTAGAGGCAGGATACAGGGTGGATGTAGTGTGAGCAGTGACAGGACACAGGGAGGATGTAGTAGAGGCAGTGGCAGGATACAGGGAGAATGTAGTGGAGGCAGTGGCAGGATACAGGGAGGATGCAGTGGGGGCACTGAGAGGACGCAGGGAGAACGTAGTGGGGGCACTGAGAGGATGCAGGGAGGATGTAGTGGAGGCAGGATACAGGGTGGATGTAGTAGAGGTAGTGACAGGATACAGGGTGGATGTAGTGTGAGCAGTGACAGGACACAGGGAGGATGTAGTGGGGGCACTGAGAGGATGCAGTGTTGTGAGGAAATAGAGGAGGGATGACACTTGGTGGGACTGGGACAAAGTATAAATGAAGTCTTTGGATGTTGTTGGGTCATGTTGGGGCTGTGAGCATTTCACCCCGGTGTTAATGTAACTGCACTGCTTACACATCCTGTTTACCAAGCACAATTACAAGGGACATCTGTAACATAGACACCTGATTCTTTGTAGCCCCTCATTAATTATCTTCCCTGCACCATATATTTCAGCTCCTTTTCTCAACAAATCTAATTGTGTCTGATTTTCAGAGCAGTTTCTCAGTGACTAACTTCAGACTAATGATTCCAATAGCGGGAGACATCTGTGTCTGAGCAGGTCGGCTGCTTCTATTCTCCACTTTGGCGTGTAAAGTGCTTAATAAAGTGTGGAAAACATGTGAGTAATCCGCGTTTCCCAGCTAACCACAGAGTTACATCATACACAAGGTAAGTAGATGGAGGATATAGATGGAGGATACACACTTCTAATCCCTGCTCTCCTACATGCTATAAATTCCAAACACAGTGCAAAGCGGCCTGCTCTGTCCCGACATCTCGCTGTATCTTGCCTCCTCTCCAGCAGACACATCTGTGCATAATAATCTCTGTCAGAAGTCGTTACACTGCACATGTATGAGCCAGCTAGTCGAGTCACGTGTGCGCTAAGCCTTTCAGACTGGCCGGGCGACGGTAACTCTTACTGATCCGGGCCTGATGCTCTGGGTGATTTTCTATGATAAGCAGTGATAGAAAAGCAACCTTCTTGCCGCATTCTTGTAAAGAGAATCCAAAAACACGCAGAAAGGAAAGTTATTAGTCTGGTGAATATGAGCGATGTCCTGTAAATGTTGGGGGTTATCCTTCATTCACCACCATCCTGTTCCCTGGATGACGTTAACAGAAGCACTGCATACTGCAATGAGCTATTCCTCCACAATAGAACCCCCATCTACACAAACCCTGAGTATTACCGCTCCTCTTCCCTTAATAATCCAGATATATGGAGATGCCTCCCCATGCAGTCCTCTGGACAGATGCAGCTCGGTGTAGGACAGTATGAAGAACCAGAGGTGAGCCAGGAGAACTAGGTATGAGGAACTACAGAGAAGAAGAGGACCCTCAGGATTCACTACTAGAAGAGGAACAAGCCAGAAGCAACACTGCAGAGAGGTCCAGACCAGCTACAGATCAGGGCTATAGGCAAATAGTAGAATCCACAATCCAGACCACCATTAGAGGTAACAGCAGACAAATCAACTCTAGAAAAGTGTCCATACTTGTGTCTCATGCTAATTCAGGGGCCGGGAGCAGTAGTCACTATCACAGATAAGAGAACAGATGAAGATCTCGCAGCAATGGACCAGAGTCACTTAAATAGCAGGGGCACATGTTGGGAAGGTACTGTGCATTAAATATACAAGTCCGATAGATGAGCGAGCAGATATACCTGTAGACGCATGGTCGTATACCTGCAAGCTATGGATATGTCCCGGAACTTTCACAGGGTTAAACCAGCTTCACTCTGATAAATGGATAAACCAACCTCTCTTCTATGATTTGAGATGATCCTAAAGAGTTTCTTCCTGTGTATGCTTCTCCTTTCAAATCTTTCATGACCCAATTGCTGTCACATATAGAAATCCTGATCTGACTTTTCGACCTAATGGTGGAGAAATTCTAAGTAGCCAACTATTAACATTTCAACAATATTTCTGAAGTCTTCTGCTAGTTCTTTGTTTGTGGTAGAACTGTGATGTGGTCCATCTTGGGCTGCAATTTCTTCACTTTCAAAAGGCAGGTTAGACAACGGGACAGGATGGACGTGATTTCAAAGAGAGATGAGTAGATGAGTGTAGGAGGAGACGGGACCAGTTTAGTTTAAATGAAGGAAGGAAAATGAGAAGATCTTGTTTTACAGTTTGGCTGCTTCCTGTTATTGTACCAAAGGTTTATGGGTAAAATGCCATGGAAACCAAAATGTTAATTTGTATTGGGCAACTTAGCTAATATGTGAATTTGATGCCTCTGGGTCTGAGTCATTAAGGAAAGTAAGGCAAAAAAAAGGAGTAAATGGTCTCCGGGACAAACCATGTTGCAATACAAGGGGTGCAGATTAGTTTATTATTTGCACATAAGGTAAATACTGGCTGTTTTTTCATGTAGCAAACACATACTGGATAGCTTTATTTTTACACTGACATGTAAAGTTGATCTAGGACATGTCCTACCCCAACTATAAACCTGTCCCCACATTTTACATTTACCTCCTCTTATTATACAACATGGTTTTGCCCAGGTGCAAAGTTACTTCTTTTTTATGCTTTGCTCTCCTTAATGACTCAGACCCTCTGTCTGTAAAGTACTTTATTTGATGAAGGTTTCAGCTGTAACTGGGAAGGGATTTTATGGAGAGGACCAGTGTAATGGATCAGCCAATGCTGGGATTTATCTGTTGGCCGAAACCATGATAGTGCTGAAACCTAGATAAGTTGGTATCTCAGCAATTAAATCGATAGAAAATGGGCTATAATAAGAATTGTTGTAATATACAAAGATATGACAATAATTAACATAATCTGTACCTGACTTCAGGTGAATAATCCTGAGATATAGTCCTCATATCAACCCCTGAATGGTCATTCAAAGGATGAGGACAGATTAATACAAAAATGCTTTTATTTTGGGGTATTAGTGGTAGAAAATTGGTATTATTGTGTAAATATAAATCATTTTAAATTGTAACTCACGAGAGTCAGCTGGATCCCACCGGGGGTCTGATTCATGTTCGGACGTCCGGTCATTTGAGCGTTGTATCCTGCATGAAATAACTGTGCACATGCCCAGAAACTAAATTTACCCAATGAATGCAACTCATGTCCGCACACAGCTGATACTTACAACTCTCTACGGCTGGAGAAGCGGCGCAGGGGAGGGATGGACTAATGTAGGACATGTACAGAAAGGCGTTTCAGAGGTGTCCTGCGCTCCCGCTACAGGGCAGCCATGACATGTATGTGTGCCACGAGCGATCACAGAACATGACACTAAGATATACTGTTACAATGATCTGTATGTACCGTACGCATTGATATCGTCTTTATGTAATTAATGCTAATAAAGAAATTATAAAATAAATTATATGTGAAAATATATAAATAATTGCACTTTCTGCTGAAAGTATAGTGGTATGTGTTCTAATGTGACCTATTATTGTACGTACGCAGTCTATACGTATCATCATCATCATCACCATTTATTTATATAGCGCCACTAATTCTGCAGCGCTGTATAAATAAACGTATACTGCAGTCCATTCTCTGTGACTACGCACTAAGCAGATCATATTATCATTCAGACTCAATATAAAGTTTGAGGTACGTTTGGATTTGAATGCGGCTGACACTACTCACAAGTTGCGCGCTCCTTTGTAAAACGTAGCGTACATGCCAGTTGCGTTTGAACATGAACCAGTCCCAGAAGCTCTAATATATGTCAGACTGTAACACAATCCCACTCACCTCTTACTCTGATGAGCGGTTTATCCGACACATAACTTTAATGTTGAGGTTTTCGCTGCTTTACCCAGTGAAAGGGTAAAGAATAATGACCTTATTATGCCCATTTTAGCTCTCTGTACTCATATCCCACACTAGTCCCATTTCTGGTGACAAATGGGGAGAGGTTCCTGGATTTGGGCAAGGTCTATACAGGGCCGGTGCTAGGTTCCACGGCGCCCTAGGCATTTTTAAAAAAGCGGCGCCCCCCCCCCGCATAAATCGCCGCCCGTCCCCCCCCCTGCAAAAATCGCCTCCCTCCTTACCTTGTCTCACCACCGCCGCCTCTCTGCTCCGTCTCCTCCCCTCCACTCACTGACACTAGTAAGTGGAGGGGAGGAGACGGAGCAGAGAGGCGGCGGTGGTGACAAAATAGCCTCTTCCCCCTCTCCCGGTCCATCTGAATGCTGTGCGGCGGCCGTGACAGGTATGGTCAGCGGTCGCCGCACAGTTTTAAAGTATTTTAGAATACTGTGGTGCCCTCCAGAGCCCGGCGCCCTAGGCAAGTGCCTAACCTTGCCTAATGGGAGCACCGGGCCTGGGTCTATATCATACTTGTCAACTCTCCCTGAATGTCAGGGAGACTCCCTGACATAGGGGCGATCTCCCTCACTCCCTGAAGAGTCTGGCATTCTCCCTGATGCTGAGCCAGTACAAGACGTAGTTGGCTTCGCCCCATCTGTGGCATGATGATACAGTTGAGAAATTGTGTCCTATGTCCATGTATTGATGCCTATGGAGGTGGCCATTTTCATGGAGACCAAGATTTAATCAAAGACTGACAGGTAAGACAACATGACTTCAGTAATGGAGACAGAAATGTAAAAGACACTTCAGTCTCTAGAGATTCATTAGCTGCTTTTCTTTAATGCATAGTTGCCTACTCTCCTGGAATGTCTGGGAGACTCCGCATTTCTGGGAGACCTTCAGGGCTCCTGGGAGAGCAGGGCAACCTCCCGGTCCTCGTCCCTACAATAGATAAGTGGTGGGGGGGGGGGGGGGGGGGGCTTATTGATGCAAATATTGCGTCATCTTAGGCCCGCCCCTGCTGTAATTGGCAAAAATTGTGACAATCCTTTAGGGGGCAGGGCCAACATGATGCAATTTATCAAGCCCCGCCTCCACACACCCACCTCCCAGGGATCTCCCTGAAGCCAACAAGGAAAAGTTGGCAAGTCTGGTCTATATGAAATGGGTGCATATATTGGTGTGTAGGGTGCGTAGATCAGGGGTCTGGTTTGGTGTACAGAGGCCAGAGCAGATTTGTTTTCTTGGAATAATGAGAAGTTTGTGTAATAAATGTATATATGAAAATAAAGGCGCTTCTAGTATACTCCTTATAATCTACATCAACAATATAATCTACATTAATATATCTGAATATTTACCAAGTCCTTTTATATATATGTAAAATCTTAAAAAGTTAAATATTTCTTTACCAAGCACGTGTGTACATTAACACCAAGAAACCTCTTTTCTCTATATATTAATCTATATTTTATTCTTCAGTAATATTGTACACACAGTACCTAGGGGTACATCCCGTACTGTACATTATCTACTGTCCTGTACCAGTCTATTATACAGACGTTGGCCCTTTCACTAGAGACTGAATTTAACCCTTTGGTATAACAGTGTTATCAGTTATTAATACATACATCATCACAAGTCATTCAGTCTAATTACACATCCGGTACCCTTGTTCCTGGGTGGTCGGTCTGTCAGGAAAAGCTGGAATCCGGCATTCATCCGCAGGAGAACAAGACGGACACTCTCCAGAATTTTAAACAGGGTTTTGAGTAAACTGCAACTTTGATGCAGAAATCCAGAGTTTGGGGGATTCTCTGATCAATACATAAGATATTGACCCATAACCAGCTCTTCCCTAAATGTTGATCCTTGGACAAGCAGTTTCTTGTAATTGGTGATGTTTCCCCACATTGTGTGTTTACTCTCTTATCCGCTACATGATTCATTGTGACATTATTGAGTAGGTGTCTGTTTTGAAGGGATTTTGTTAATACACATTTCCTCTGCAGGTGATTATAATACCGCCGTAGTGACTGTCTCCCAATTGATAACAGAGAAGAGTGAAGACTGTATGGGGGGAATTACGGTAGTTTCAACGCCGGCTTTCTGCTCGCAGCTCAGAAAGCCGGGTTAAATTTACCGTAATAACGGTGATAGGTTTACCGCTGCACCACTCCCGGGGAATTAAACTCCCCCCTATTTATCATAGCACCGCGCTCCTGTACGGCGTCCCAGCACAGTATACAGCGGCACAGGACAGCACAAAGCAGCATGTGGTAACACAGAGCAGAATAATGGGGGAGGATTAGTAGAGGAATCCAATGTCACAGTGTCCTGCTTATCCACATAGTGTAAGGTGTTATGTAATTAGGTATTAGTGACCGCATATCCGGTGAGTACTGTGGGGTGTGTGCTCTATAGTACAAAAGGGAAAATCAGCATCCATGCGATGTGTCTCTGAGTGCTGTTCCGGAGACAAATCGCAGTACCTCAAGGCTAATTGAAGTCCCCCCTAAGTAGTAGATCCACAACCGGATTCACAGCAGAATGGACCCAGGGCAAATAGCAGCATAGAGCCCAACACACACACACACACACACACACACACACACACACACACACACACACACACACACACACACACACACACACACACACACACACACACACACACACACACACACACACACACACACACACACACACACACACACACACACACACACACACACACACACACACACACACACACACACACACACACACACACACCTCTGCGTAAAAAACGTCACACGCAATATACAGAACATGAGAAGGGCCACATCCATAAAACAGCTGCTGAAGAGATATGGTACTGTGCGTAGTACATGTATAACACATGGAAATGACATAAATAGAAGTGATACTGTGCATAGTACATGTATAACACATGGAAATGGCATAAAGAGAAGTGATACTGTGCATAGTACATATATAACACATGTAAATGGCATAAAGAGAAGTGATACTGTGCATAGTACATATATAACACATGGAAATGGCATACAGAGAAGTGATACTGTGCATAGTACATATATAACACATGGAAATGGCATGAGAAGTGATACTGTGCATAGTACATGTATAACACATGGAAATGGCATAAAGAGAAGTGATACTGTGCATAGTACATGTATAACACATGGGAATGGCATAAAGAGAAGTGATACTGTGCATAGTACATATATAACACATGTAAATGGCATAAAGAGAAGTGATACTGTGCATAGTACATATATAACACATGGAAATGGCATACAGAGAAGTGATACTGTGCATAGTACATATATAACACATGGAAATGGCATGAGAAGTGATACTGTGCATAGTACATGTATAACACATGGAAATGGCATAAAGAGAAGTGATACTGTGCATAGTACATGTATAACACATGGGAATGGCATAAAGAGAAGTGATACTGTGCATAGTACATATATAACACATGGAAATGGCATAAAGAGAAGTGATACTGTGCATAGTACATATATAACACATGGAAATGGCATAATGAGAAGTGATACTGTGCATAGTACATATATAACACATGGAAATGGCATAAAGAGAAGTGATACTGTGCATAGTACATATATAACACATGGAAATGGCATAAAGAGAAGTGATACTGTGCATAGTACATATATAACACATGGAAATGGCATAAAGAGAAGTGATACTGTGCATAGTACATATATAACACATGGAAATGGCATACAGAGAAGTGATACTGTGCATAGTACATGTATAACACATGGGAATGGCATAAAGAGAAGTGATACTGTGCATAGTACATATATAACACATGGGAATGGCATAAAGAGAAGTGATACTGTGCATAGTACATGTATAACACATGGGAATGGCATAAAGAGAAGTGATACTGTGCATAGTACATATATAACACATGGAAATGGCATAAAGAGAAGTGATACTGTGCATAGTACATATATAACACATGGAAATGGCATAATGAGAAGTGATACTGTGCATAGTACATATATAACACATGGAAATGGCATAAAGAGAAGTGATACTGTGCATAGTACATATATAACACATGGAAATGGCATAAAGAGAAGTGATACTGTGCATAGTACATATATAACACATGGAAATGGCATACAGAGAAGTGATACTGTGCATAGTACATATATAACACATGTAAATGGCATAAAGAGAAGTGATACTGTGCATAGTACATATATAACACATGGGAATGGCATACAGAGAAGTGATACTGTGCATAGTACATATATAACACATGGAAATGGCATACAGAGAAGTGATACTGTGCATAGTACATATATAACACATGGAAATGGCATAAAGAGAAGTGATACTGTGCATAGTACATATATAACACATGGAAATGGCATAAAGAGAAGTGATACTGTGCATAGTACATATATAACACATGGAAATGGCATACAGAGAAGTGATACTGTGCATAGTACATATATAACACATGGAAATGACATAAAGAGAAGTGATACTGTGCATAGTACATATATAACACATGGAAATGGCATACAGAGAAGTGATACTGTGCATAGTACATATATAACACATGGAAATGGCATAAAGAGAAGTGATACTGTGCATAGTACATATATAACACATGGAAATGGCATAAAGAGAAGTGATACTGTGCATAGTACATGTATAACACATGGGAATGGCATAAAGAGAAGTGATACTGTGCATAGTACATATATAACACATGGAAATGGCATAAAGAGAAGTGATACTGTGCATAGTACATATATAACACATGGAAATGGCATAAAGAGAAGTGATACTGTGCAGGGTCCACAACAAAACAATTCAGATTTCCATGTAGAACAGAAACTAAGCAGAATGAATATGAATAATATTAGTATTACTATAAAGCTGTATATTACTCTCCCCTCACACCAAGTATAACACAACAGATAACTATTACATTGGTATTATGTGGGCACTCACCCAGCACACGTCCCCCTGCTCAGAGTACTGAGGGCACCAGGATTAGGGGGCACCTCCCTGTATATTACTCTCCCCTCACACCCAGTATAACACAACAGATAACTATTACATTGGTATTATGTGGGCACTCACCCAGCACACGTCCCCCTGCTCAGAGTACTGAGGGCACCAGGATTAGGGGGCACCTCCCTGTATATTACTCTCCCCTCACACCAAGTATAACACAACAGATAACTATTACATTGGTATTATGTGGGCACTCACCCAGCACACGTCCCCTGCTCAGGGTACTGAGGGCACCAGGATTAGGGGGGCACCTCCCTGTATATTACTCTCCCCTCACACCAAGTATAACACAACAGATAACTATTACATTGGTATTATGTGGGCACTCACCCAGCACACGTCCCCTGCTCAGGGTACTGAGGGCACCAGGATTAGGGGGCACCTCCCTGTATATTACTCTCCCCTCACACCAAGTATAACACAACAGATAACTATTACATTGGTATTATGTGGGCACTCACCCAGCACACGTCCCCTGCTCAGGGTACTGAGGGCACCAGGATTAGGGGGCACCTCCCTGTATATTACTCTCCCCTCACACCAAGTATAACACAACAGATAACTATTACATTGGTATTATGTGGGCACTCACCCAGCACACGTCCCCCTGCTCAGGGTACTGAGGGCACCAGGATTAGGGGGCACCTCCCTGTATATTACTCTCCCCTCACACCAAGTATAACACAACAGATAACTATTACATTGGTATTATGTGGGCACTCACCCAGCACACGTCCCCTGCTCAGGGTACTGAGGGCACCAGGATTAGGGGGCACCTCCCTGTATATTACTCTCCCCTCACACCAAGTATAACACAACAGATAACTATTACATTGGTATTATGTGGGCACTCACCCAGCACACGTCCCCCTGCTCAGGGTACTGAGGGCACCAGGATTAGGGGGCACCTCCCTGTATATTACTCTCCCCTCACACCAAGTATAACACAACAGATAACTATTACATTGGTATTATGTGGGCACTCACCCAGCACACGTCCCCCTGCTCAGGGTACTGAGGGCACCAGGATTAGGGGGAACCTCCCTGTATATTACTCTCCCCTCACACCAAGTATAACACAACAGATAACTATTACATTGGTATTATGTGGGCACTCACCCAGCACACGTCCCCCTGCTCAGGGTACTGAGGGCACCAGGATTAGGGGGCACCTCCCTGTAACACTGAGGAGGCCCAGCAGTCTCTGCTGCGCTATGATTGGCTGGCATCATAACATCACACCATCACTCAGTCAATCAGAGCACAGACACGCCCCCTACCCATACTGCCAGAGTCACAGAGACTGCAGAGCAGGAAGAGGTCAGTGTGTGAGTGTGAGGGGGAGTGTGAGTGTGAGGGGTGAGTGTGAGTGTGAGGGGGAGTGTCAGTGTGTGAGGGAGAGTGTCAGTGTGAGGGAGAGTGTCAGTGTGTGAGTGTGAGGGGTGAGTGTCAGTGTGTGAGGGAGAGTGTCAGTGTGTGAGGGTGAGGGGGGAGTGTCAGTGTGTGAGGGAGAGTGTCAGTGTGTGAGTGTGAGGGGGGAGTGTCAGTGTGTGAGTGTGAGGGGGGAGTGTCAGTGTGTGAGGGAGAGTGTATTTATGAGAGGAAATGTGAGTGAGAGAGGGTGTGGGAGTGTGAGGGGGAGTGTGAGTGTATGTCACTGTGTATGATAAATGTGAGTGTGAGCCAGGGGGGCGGGGTTCAGATACAAAGTCCCAGGGCCCAGCAGGTGGATCACACCCACCTTAGATTTGGGGGGGAGCTGCCGGCTGCCCCCGGACAGTGTGTGACATGGTACAGCCTGCAGAGCACACCGAGGAGCTCCAGATCTCACAACACTATGAGGTATATTTACTATACTGTGGGATGTTGCCTATAACAACCAATCAGATTCTAGCTGTCATTCTGTAGAATGTACTAAATAAATAATAACTAGAATCTGATTGGTTGGCAACATCTCCACTTTTTCAAACCCTCAGCTTAGTAAATATACCCCTAATTGCTCCCTGCTCACTCTGTAGGGCATATTATCTGATGGATGGCAGCAGCACAGTAACCAGGGGGGGTGATGTGATAAGTGGAATGTTTTATTATAATGTAAGTATTTCATACTGCATGCCAAAAATTAAGAGGCGCTCAAAAACCCCTTAAACACACACACACACACACATACATATATATATATATATATATATATATATATATATATATATATATATATATAAAAAATTATTTGTATTGTGAGACATAGGGGAGGATTCAGTTAGGCACAATGGGCCTGATTCATTAAGGAAAGTAAAGAAAATAAGCATGTCCCCTAAAAAAGAAAATCGAGATTTCAGTGTAAAAATAAAGCTATCCAGTATGTGTGTGCTACATGAAAACAACAGCCAGTATTTAACTTATGTGCAAGATAATAAACTAGTTTCCACCCCTTGCACTGTAACATGGTTTGCCCCAGAGACCATTTACTCCTTTTTTTTTAACCTTACTTTCCTTAATGACTCAGACCTGAGGTGTCTCTGGAACGTCCCCTGGACACCTCGCCGCGGAGATTCGTACCGTAAATGTCCGCGTGCCACATCGCCAGCAATTGAATCTCCCCCACATTGTTTCTTTATGAATAAATTAGTTTGCAGTTTAAAATTGTATGTCATTTTCTTTCATCATTATCAAATTTATATGTTTAAGGGGTTTTGAGCGCCTCTTAATTGTTATTGTGTATTTATCTTTGTATGGGGCTGCACAGCCCCTAGAGGCAGCCGTTTATCTTATATAGTTACACTTATGTTTAATTATCTGACCATTTCCAAACATATAAATTAGAGATGAGCGGGTCCGGAATTACTAAATCAGAACCCCCCCGAACAGTGCCGATCCGAGCCCGGATCCGAGCACTGTTCGGGGGTTCCCGCCGATCACGAACCTCAGAACGAGGCAAAACCTCGTCATCACGCCGGCGGATCTCGCGAGATCCGGCGGCGTGATGACGAGGTTTTATTTATCCCGAGTGTGAATGACAGGGGGGTGAGAACTAGGAGGGAGGAGACAAAAGCCAGCCCTTGCCCGAAGCTGACAGATCAGTGCACACCGGTACAGTAGCTGCCGCAGTGAAAGTGACAGTCTCCTATGGGCACAGGGGAAAGAAGGAGTCTGCTCTGAACGCCTGCACACTGGATACTGAAGAACAACTGGCTGCTCCTGACCACCGTAGTGGCAGTGGTTTTAGGTCAGTCCTCGTATTATCCAATCTCTGCCTATGTAAAGCATCCATATTATGTGCAGAATTCTACCCTATCTATGTAGCGTTGACACTGCCATCCTTAGTGTGCTCATTTCTAACTGCAGAAATCTGGTATTTGTATTCCTGCCTAGTACCATTTCTGCAGCCTAAACTGAGCAGTAAGCAGTACATTATATGTAATTGGGGTGGGGGTGGGGGATTAGGGGGTTATTAATTGCAATAATTGTTTTTTGTTTTAATTGCTGGGTGGATGGTGACAATTTGCTAACAAATATGAGATAAATGAACATCATAAATATCCTATTCTTATACAGTGTCTTAGGAGACTTGTGTCTATCCACCTAGTTTATTTGTAAAACGTGTTGAAGGAGCTGTGAAATTTGCGTTACCTAGGAGACTGCAAGCAAGGCACTGATCCTGCCGTATAAGTCCAGTGGTACTGCTGTTTAAGTCCACTGATCCTGCCACGTGTTGGGCCACGTGTTTGTGCCTCCCACTTGTGTCACTTAGCTTAGTCATCCAGCTACCTCGGTGCAACCTTTTGGCCTAAAAACAATATTGTGAGGTGTTCAGAATAGACTGGAAATGAGTGGAAATGAATGTTATTGAGGTTAATAATAGTGTAGGAGTGAAAAAAAAACCAAAAACTGGTTTTTAGCACTTTTTATGCTTTTTTTAAAAAATCAAATCAGAACCCGAAATCAGAACCAAAACCTTTTGTGGGGTGTTTTGGCAAAACAAATCAGAACCCAAAACCTCAAGCTAATCAGAACCCAAAACACCAAAAGTGGCCGGTGCACACCCCTAATATAAATATCTGTGATTATTTTTATCGCGCATATTTTGCTGGTTATATAATTATATACTGTGTGATCGGTGTTGTGTTCACTTATTAATTTTCATATTTCATGTACCTATACATTTTCCAAACAGGTCCCAACATTCCAGGATCCAGACAAGAATCCAATCCCAGGTTGTGAAAGCCTAAATAAAAGGTAGGTGAGAGTAACACCATTTTAATACATAATATGAGATGTCTATAGAGGTGCAGCCACACCCATGTTGGCCACGCCTGCAATCATTATGTGGTATGAGAGATTTGTGTGTGTTGAATCACTCTGTCAGTCTCTACACTGGCTGCCTGTTTTCTACCGAATCCAATATAAAATACTTTTACTAACCTACAAGGCCATCAACAAAGCTGCACCAACATACATCTCCTCTCTTGTTAAAAATATCTCCCAACTCGTCAACGCCGTTCTGCACAAGATCTGCGTCTCTCTTCCACTCTCATCACATCCTCCCATTACAGGACTTTTTCCGGGCTGCACCCACTCTATGGAATTCTCTCCCTCGCACAGTAAGACTCTCCTCTGCTCTACAAACTTTCAAGCGTTCTCTGAAAAACCACCTCTTCATACAAGCTTATAATATTCCTCAACCACCCTCTTAACCTCACTACACTACCCTATTACCACCTGTTATACAACTACCCCTTGACCAACATTGTTGTGTGACAGGATCATTTAGCTTATGAGTCACTTTTACCTTTGCAGTCTGGCTGGGCCCACTGAAAATGTAGACTTAACCTCATGTGTCAAACTCCCATTGTCCAATAGATTGTAAGCTTGCAAGCAGCCTTCTCACCTCTTTGTCTGTTTTACCCAGTTTGTTTATTAGTTTACTATGTTTGTCCCCAATTGTAAAGCGCTACGGAATATGTTGGCGCTATATAAATAAATGATGATGATATGTGCAGAGTGCACAGTTATAAATGACATTATGGGGCATATTTACTAAACAGCGGGTTTGAAAAAGTGGAGATGTTGCCTATAGCAACCAATCAGATTCTAGCTGTCATTTATTTAGTACATTCTACAAATGACAGCTAGAATCTGATTTGTTGCTATAGGCAACATATTCACTTTGTCAAACCCGCAGTTCTAGAATCCAGTGATAGGTGGAGAGAGAGACCCTGACTTCAGAGAGAGAGGTTCTAGAACCCAGTGATAGGTGGAGAGAGAGACCCTGACTTCAGAGAGAGAGGTTCTAGAACCCAGTGATAGGTGGAGAGAGAGAACCTGACTTCAGCGAGAGAGGTTCTAGAACCCAGTGATAGGTGGAGAGAGAGAACCTGACTTCAGCGAGAGAGGTTCTAGAACCCAGTGATAGTTGTAGAGAGAGAACCTGACTTCCGAGAGAGGTTCTAGAACCCAGTGATAGGTGGAAAGACAGAACCTGACTTCAGAGAGAGAGGTTTTAGAACCCAGTGATAGGTGGAGAGAGAGAACCTGACTTCAGCGAGAGAGGTTCTAGAACCCAGTGATAGGTGGAGAGAGAGAACCTGACTTCAGAGAGAGAGAGGTTCTAGAACCCAGTGATAGGTGGAGAGAGAGAACCTGACTTCTGAGAGAGGTTCTAGAATCCAGTGATAGGTGAAGAGAGAGACCCTGACTTCAGAGAGAGAGGTTCTAGAACCCAGTGATAGGTGGAGAGAGAGAACCTGACTTCAGCGAGAGAGGTTCTAGAACCCAGTGATAGGTGGAGAGAGAGAACCTGACTTCAGCGAGAGAGGTTCTAGAACCCAGTGATAGTTGGAGAGAGAGAACCTGACTTCCGAGAGAGGTTCTAGAACCCAGTGATAGGTGGAGAGAGAGAACCTGACTTTCCAGAGGGAGGCAAGAGAGGAGGAACCTGGTTTATTACAAGGGTGGGGAGGGAACCTATCTTTGGAGAAGGGGGCAGATAGGAGTCGCTGTGAATTCTGGTGAGATTTCGTTGGTGACTTGTCAGAGACCATAGTGTCAGTACCGTGGATGCCCACTCTGAGAGACCTCCTGAGAGGAGTGTCCACCTTTGAGTAGTTTGGTGAGAGCAGTCACCCTGGCAGCGTAGAGGCTGGAGAGTGAGAGAGGACAGTTTATGTGCTGTACGACAATGTGATTTGTGCAGGTGGAAGAGATGTAATAAAAGTTGTTCTTTATTCCATCAGAGCAATGGTCTGGTGCACGATCATTATTCAGCTGTGATTGTACTGCACTACCCTGCCCGTGTCAGCTCCACACCTACATTTCATAAGCACCTGTCCGTGT
Source organism: Mixophyes australis (assembly GCA_036250195.1). Taxonomy (NCBI): domain Eukaryota; kingdom Metazoa; phylum Chordata; class Amphibia; order Anura; family Limnodynastidae; genus Mixophyes; species Mixophyes australis. The sequence goes on along the minus strand of JAVHZZ010000011.1, from coordinate 1,803,110 downwards.
AACTACCCCTGTATCCAGGAAAGTACTGAGTAGTGACTATGAGGCTCTCCAGATGCCGGGGTGTGTGCACCTACCCCTACATAGAAAGACTCTATTATTAGAGCTAATGTTATATGACTACAGACAGCTTATCACACCTACCCCTGACTAGTGACATTATATTGTACTGAATCACCAGGACCAAAGGGGAGAAGATAACTGATGTGTCTGATCTGACGCCCGCTGTACCATACACTGCTGCTAAAAGTGTTATATTTATTGATCCAAGCCGGTGACTTGCAAAGCAAATTTTATCGCTGAAATCTGTCATTGTATAGTGAGGTCCTAAATGATTCCTGCGTAGACTGTGTATTTATCATTAAGGTTCAGTCAGCAGACGTATACATCCTTCACTTGCCATTTCCATAGTTGCCGTCTTGGGGGTGGGGGTTAGTTAGTCTGCTTTGCATTGACAAGTAGATGCAGTATTATTTTACTACACATTTTTATTTGTAATAATGAAAATGTCCGAGCACTGGTTGAGTGGTTTAATCCTTATGGAGCGCTGATTTATCGCTTGTACATTATGTCTTCCTTTGGAGGCTGTTTAATATGTTTAGTGTGATCCTGGCACACTACTAATATTTACACCATTATGAATAATCCCCTGATCCTAGGCTGCAGCTCTGCACTTGCCCAGCCGACCATTTCTTAATAAAACCAATAAAACAGGAGAAGACAGAGCGGCCATTCATCATGTTAATGGATATACAAAAGGTCGGAAATAATGACCAGGTTCCTCCGCTGTCACTATGTTACTGTACTATCTATACGCTGCTTCCTCTGTGCCGTACATGTGTATATTGTGTGATTCCTGCTCATTCATGCTGACACACACATTAAAAATAATTCCCTGAACTTTAATTAATTGCCAATTAGCTCTTCTGCAGAGAGGAGAATCAGACATTTTTTTTGTTCCCATTGTTTATTTAAACAAAATACTAATAAGAGCTATTAAACATAATGACCAATAACACAAAATAAAACCAAATACTAAATAAAGGCAGGGAAGACTCCTGTGTACAGTAGTAATGATGAAACCTCCTTGGCACCCTAAGAATGATGCGTGCATGAAGAATGATTACATTTATTAGTTAAATGAGGCATTTTCTCTCTCTTTTTTTTTAAAGTTATTATTTTGTTTATTTTTTTAATTGGATCTGGAAGATGAAGCTCAGACTGGGGGCTCTTAGAGACTCTCCAGGCAGTGGTGCAGATTTGGGGCCTGGAGGTCAGGGAGTGGCTGGATTCTCTCAGTCGTCAACATAGGAGGAGGGAGGGACAGGGCTCTTCTCGTACCTGATAACTATATTCATACTATTTCACTATTCCCACGAACGTTGCATCATATCAATAAGAAATCAATGTCTGCTAAATCCCATTAAATAATTTCCCTCTCATCCAACTGGCAAATTCAGATTCTTCAAAGGAAATGAACAAATGACTTTCCTGAGTGTATTATTATTATTATTAATTTTTATTTATAGGGCGCCACAAGGTGTCCGTGGCGCCGTACAGGGACAAAACGAATTACAATACAAGGTGAGACAGCACAGTACAGTAAACAGTAAGCACAGTAACTCAGTAAGCTCAATGCACAGCTAGAGAGGGCGGGGAAAGGGGGAGGGAGGATCGGCAAACAACGGAGCCCATGAAGGAGGGCGCGGAAGACAGGGAGACCCCCAGAGGGGACGGGGGGAGGAGGGTCCTCGAGGAGGAGGGCAAAGTAGCTGGAGAGCAGAGTTAGAAGTGGTGGAAACAGGAGGAGAGATGGCCCTGCTCAGAGGAGCGTACAATCTAAGGGAAGGGGTGGACAGACAGAGAGACGCAGGGGAGAGAGGGAGAATAGGGGGACAGGGGAGGGGAAGGGGAAAAAAAGGAGGAGAGGCAGCAGAAAAGGTAGGGAGTTAAGTGGGAGACTGAAAGGCTTTAAGAAAAAGGTGGGTTTTTAAAGCCCGTTTAAAACTGGACAGATTAGGGGAAGTTCTGATGGAGGGAGGGAGCTTGTTCCAGTGGAGGGGGGCAGCGCGGGCGAAGTCTTAGATACGCGCGTGGGAGGAGGTAATAAGGGGGGAAGAGAGGCGACGATCAGAGGCAGAACGGAGAGGGCGGGATGGAGTGTGAATAGAGAGGAGGGTGGAGATGTAGGGCGCAGTGTAGTTGGCGAGGGCCTTGTATGTGAGTGTGAGGAGTTTAAAGAGGATTCTGAAGGGGAATGGGATCCAGTGAAGGGCTAGGTAGAGGGGGGAGACAGAAGAGGAGCGGCGAGAAAGGAAAATAAGTCTAGCAGCAGCGTTAAGAACAGATCGAAGGGGAGCAAGATGAGAGTGGGGAAGGCCAGTGAGGAGGAGGTTGCAGTAGTCTAGGCGGGAGATGATCAGAGAGTGGATGAGACATTTGGTGGCATCTTGGGAGAGGAGTGTAGGTCTGTTTCTCGGTGGGCCGGCTGAGTATCATCTGTTTCCTTACAGTACAATGTGCTTCATGTGAAACATACATAGTAGAATTAATATCTCTGGCCATTTCCCTTGACCAGAAGGACAGAGTCTTATGCACAAGGGACAATCTACTAGAGAACAATTTCCATAGAAGTCACTAGTTGTTGAAACATCTACTGATTTCTGCGGTATAGAATAGATATCAGAGATTGATGCAATAAATCACCATGGAAGTCGCCCCCAAAAAACTCACTGGTTTCAGGCTGGTTTCGATTTTTCCTCAAAACCAGTGAGATGAGAAGAAAAAAATTGAAATATGAAACTTTTCCCATTCATTTCTACAATGGAAACCCCACTGAAAAGGATTGGCCATTGAAATGGATGAGAAAAGCTACACTACTAAGTAAATAAATGAGTCATGTGCCACCCCTCTAAAATCCTCAACCAGCAACAGCAGCAGACAGACAGGTTGGTCTCCGCTATAACAGGAAGACAAGAAGTGTCTGGTCCCCCTACCATAGTAAACACCAGCCTCAGACTGATCACCGCTGGACTGTTGCTCCTGTGGGTAGTAGAAACAAATTCAACCCCCTCCCACAGAATACCAGCCACTGAGCTGAGCTGCCCTATTCCTGCCTTCCTGGGCTGTGGGGGCTGGGGCAATAAAAAGATTGAGACCCCAGTATATATCAACATTGTGAAAATAGAAACAAAACATGATACATGATTTCAAAGCTTTAATTGAATAATGGACTCCTCCAACCAGTGGGGCCCAAAGAAAAGACATCCTCTACACTCTAGCTTTTCCCACCTTTAAATGACCAAAGCAGGGCGTCATACTGGCTGCTTGTGATTGGCTGGGGATTAGCGGAATCATACCTGTAGCAATAGAGACTAATTGATTGACGTGGAGAGAACAATGAACAATTTCCAGACATTGCCAGCGATGTGTGTGCAGTTTCCAGATCTCCCGACACACGGGCAGGTCATTATCAACCAGACAGAGTGCCGGAACACCAACGGAACGTGTAAAATTAGTTCCATTAAAGGTATATAGACCCAATCGCCAGCAACAAAGAAATGGTGCAAAACTCATGAGTGCCACCAAACAAGATTCTGCCCTGTCCTGATATATCTTCTCTATCTTTCCCTCACTTTCTGTCTGTGTGATGGAGGTCTTGCTGTGTTAATTGCGTAGATTTATAGGGTGTGTGGGGGGGTTGTATATAATGTACATCAAGGTACCAACAGATTAAGGCTCGGGATGACAGCTAGTCCTGATGGTGCACCCGTGGTTTATAGATGGCTGATATGTGTAATATACCACAGTATACTGCTGTGTAATATACTGTACCTTCGGATACCGCTGTGTAATATACCATCGTATAACTCTGTGCAATATACCTCCGGATACCGCTGTGTAATCTACCTCCGGATACCGCTGTGTAATATACCACCGTATAACTCTGTGCAATATACCTCCAGATACCGCTGTGTAATATACCATCGTATAACTCTGTGCAATATACCTCCAGATACCGCTGTGTAATATACCATCGTATAACTCTGTGCAATATACCTCCGGATACCGCTGTGCAGTATACCTCCGGATACCGCTGTGTAATATACCACCGTATAACTCTGTGCAATATACCTCCGGATACCGCTGTGTAATCTACCTCCGGATACCGCTGTGCAATATACCTCCAGATACCGCTGTGTAATATACCATCGTATAACTCTGTGCAATATACCTCCAGATACCGCTGTGCAGTATACCTCCGGATACCGCTGTGTAATCTACCTCCGGATACCGCTGTGCAATATACCTCCAGATACCGCTGTGTAATATACCATCGTATAACTCTGTGCAATATATCTCCAGATACTGCTGTGCAATATACCATCGTATAACTCTGTGCAATATACCTCCAGATACCGCTGTGTAATATACCATCGTATAACTCTGTGCAATATACCTCCGGATACCGCTGTGTAATATACCATCGTATAACTCTGTGCAATATACCTCCAGATACCGCTGTGCAGTATACCTCCGGATACCGCTGTGTAATCTACCTCCGGATATCGCTGTGCAATATACCTCCAGATACCGCTGTGTAATATACCACCGTATAACTCTGTGCAATATACCTCCTTATACCTTTGTGCAATATACCTCCGGATACCGCTGCGCAGTATACCTCCATATACCGCTGTGTAATATACCTCCTTATACCTTTGTGCAGTATACCTCCGGACACCGCTGCGCTATATACCACTGGATACTTCTGTGTAATATTCTGCTGGGTAATATACTATACCTCCGTATACCACTGTGTAATATACCACCGTGTAATGCTGTGTAATATACCGCTGTGTAATATACCTCTGTATACCGCTGTGTAATATACCACCGTCTAATGCTGTGTAATATACCGCTGTGTAGTATACCTCCGTATACCGCTGTGCAGTATACCTCCGTATTCCGCTGTGCAGTATACCTCCTGATACCGCTGTGCAGTATACCTCCGGATACCGCTGTGCAGTATACCTCCGTATTCCGCTGTGCAGTATACCTCCGGATACCGCTGTGCAGTATACCTCCGTATTCCGCTGTGCAGTATACCTCCGGATACCGCTGTGCAGTATACCTCCGTATTCCGCTGTGCAGTATACCTCCAGATACCACTGTGCAGTATACCTCCGGATACCGCTGTGCAGTATATCTCCGGATACCGCTGTGTAATATTTACCTCCGTATACCGCTGTGTAATATGTACCTCCGTACACCGCTGTGTAATATACCGTATACCGCCGGGTGATATACTTCCGGCCACCGCCGGGTGATATACCACCGGATACCGTTGGGTGATATACCGCTGTGCAATATAGCAATATTCCTCCGTATACTGCTGTGTAATATACTGCTGTGTGATATACCTCCGTATATTGCTGGATAATATACTTCTATATTCTATTCCCTATACCACCGCAGCCTGATCGTGGCAGTGTGGCGCTGCAGCAGACATAATGTGCATCGTGTCTGGGTGCTAATTGCAGCATGCCCTGGGGGGAGGGAGGGGGGGACATAGTCTATTTACCTCTCAGAAATCTCCAGTTCATGCACTAAGGGCTTCACATTTAACATCAGCCGCTGTTTCCTTTGAGGTGCAGAATCAGTATTCGATCTCAGTCCAACAGTGACAGAGTAATTTACCGGTGCAACTGAGATTATTCCAACAAGCCAAACTTCTATTCAGCTGTAGATAGAGACGCCGGGTGTCAGTCTCTGCTGAAATGTATACATGAGCCGGATCCCAGAAGCTGCGGATATCTGGGCGCTGTACACAGCTGGTACTCAGGCTCCAACGGCTGCATCAGTCACCGCAGTCTGGATTTTATTGCGGATTATCAGGTTTGTTTATCACAGAGTGAAAAGCCTGAGTCTTGGCACACGTTTGTTTATCAGTGGGCCCTAAATATCAAGGGCTTACCTCTGGCCACTGCACTGTTTTGGCTGGCGGTAATCCCCACCAGTAACGCCTATGTAAATAGGATCGCAATGGTTCTGTTATCGCCATCTCAGGAGGGAAATTACAGGAAAATGATTGAAAAATACGAATTTGTTGACTAAAGCACGTTATCATAATGTAATGGTTTGATATATTTTCATATTTTGTTATAGTTTTGTTTCTGCTTTTTTACATTTATTTATTGATTAGTAGGACTGAAATCCCAAACCTGTCACATTCAGGAAACAGGGGGTCTTGTCTTCCAAAGACACCACGGGGCTGAGATTAAAGCCGTTTTAGGACTCTGTTATTATGTAGACTGTGGACCCCCGTCCTGAAGGACTCCATGAAATGAACCTTTATACCTGGACGTTATAATGTCTGTGTACACAATGCTGCCTTTATAGCGTGTTGCTATTTAAATGATGAGGAGTGGTTGCTATAGGGACCAATGATCCCTCTGACAACCTAATAATTAGACCTGCAATCAACAAGGTCCAACCTCCGACCCCCCCCACCCCCCCAAGTCTCAATTCAATGTACTTTTCAGTTTTTCTCATAAAATATTGCCAGGTTTCCCTTATTTATGGCTAGAAATTACTCAGCTTGTGCCATGCGTATAGATTTGAGCGAGTACCTCTAGATTTCCGCTAAACCGAGCAGTATTTTAGGGAAAAGTGACAAAACAAAGGGGCAGAAGACTTTACGCTTCCGCCTGGTGTGTGTTGTCAGATTTTCCCACCTCCGCACTTCTTGTTTGCAGAGGCCTCTTCTGAGGGCGCAGAATACGAATAGGAAATGAGACCCTGGGTATGATTCATCACAGAACGGAAAACCATTGTAATGTGTGTTTTTTATTAGACCACATATATCAGGTATATGTGCGTCCTCATTCAACAAGCAGCGGATGTGAAGATACGTCTGATGATGAATACGGGTCTAGGTGCGCTCTGCTCTAACACACAATACACTGCAGGATACGTCCAGTACATATGTGGGATATGAACGCACAGTAAAACCTGTTTAATAATAATATAGTCATTAATGACAAAACAAAAAAAGTGTTTTTTCCCCCCATAAAATGTATTTATTTGGATGTTATTAATGTCTCCTGTACATATAATACATTCTTACAGTTTCTCCTGATTGCAGACACACGTTCTACATGCAGACACAGCCGTCATCACTAGTAATCAGCGCTTACACCCGACCTGTACCTGGGACGAGTGGCACGTACCTTTGCGCTTGAGCCTTGACGCGCCCTTATTGTACACGGACTACGTACATAGGCTGTAGAAAAAGGTCTCTTGTGCTGGAAGTTGAATTGGTTATTTCTGGGCATGTGCAGAGCGATCTTACACAAAATACGGTATGTATTGGCATTTGTACGCCCTAATGAATCTGTTGTGGCTGCTCTCAGAAGAGAGAGTGACAGTCAGCGCAGCCTCACCACACACTGCCGTGAGCTGGATAATAAGCTATAAAGTGTTTGAGCTGGGAAGTCAGGGGTAAATAAACAGCCAGAGGAATCAATAAGCAGCAAGGTCAGATATGGACTTATTTACCGCTCCAGCAGCCGCTGCCGCCATCCAGATAATAGATGTATGAAGTATTAATGACGTTTAATACATCCACTGCACAATCACCCGATTACTCTGTGCAGACACGTCAGGTGGGGGCAGTATGTGACACCCCCGGTGGAACGGGCAGAAGCCTGAGAGAGAGAGAGCATGTGAATAACAGTGTTCTAGGAGACATGTGAGCTCATCACTTATAATGAGACGCTTGGGTTATCTACGCTCCGTTCTGCACTAGGAATAACTCCCGTAGTTTAGGGAATAAATCCCTCATACAGTGTATAGGTTATCACAATGTCATAACTCAACCGGTGATCATAAAACTCTCCAGTAGACTATTATATTCTTATAAAGTACAGTAGGGGGGTTATTAATAGTTCTTACTTCCACAAGGAATAAACAGACAGATTACATATAAAATGCTATTTAATTACAACGGACAATTAGCAGTTTAATATATGATCGAGTATCATTGTAGGGCGGCTGAGGGAAATATAATAATAATTATAATAATAATAAATATAATTTACCCTTTCCTTTGGTTGGGTCTCAGTTTAATATTTTTATATTTTGTTTAATGTTTACACATAAATCAATGTACAGAGAATCCTTTTCTGTATATGGATCTATTGGTGTAAAACTGCCAAACTGATTCCCCTACTACTACCCCCATAGGCATCAGCAGAACATCGCCACCCAGAGGCAAAATTATCAGGAAACATAATGTAATCTATTTCCTCTCCCTCATACCCACTGAGGTTTCCAGTGGTCTTACTGCAATGTACGTAACGGTGGATGATAGTGGTGCCCAATGCACCATACTGCTCCTTCCATCTGGGAATGGTGTATTTGCATTGTCAGTGTTTGGACGTTGGCTGCTCCATTTTTTGTGCTCAGCACAATTTGAGTAGACTGAAGTCAATGGAGTAAACCCTATTGACCTCCCCGGAAGCATATACCAGGGCTCGTTAACCATCACATGTCAAACACGTTCCTCTAACACCAGAGGGGAACCCAGCCAAAGGACATGAGATTAATTGGTGTAACCAACACTTTGTAATTAGCTTATCCTGTCTGCGCTCTTTAGTTTCCTGATGCAGTCGTATCAGAGTTCTGACTATTTTGAAACATGGTCCCACAGCCAATCATGCAGTGATAATGGGTTCCCTAAACATTTGTATTAATGATCAGAATACAAGTAAAACGCACAGTAAACTACTTTACACTGATCTAATTAGTGGTTTGTGTCTAATAAAATAATCAGCGTTGCCGTCAATACGCCTAAACTCCACCAGGCTTTTCATCATCATGAAAGATACATATTGAATAATCTTGTATCATGTAAGTCAGTAAATTAGATTTTTGTGTTGGTAGAAACAAGGACCTGATTCATTAAGGAAAGTAAGACAAAAAAATGAGTAAGTTTTCTTATGGATAAAACCATGTTACAATGTAAGGAGTGCAAATTAGTTTATTATTTTGCACATAAGTTAAATAATGGCTGTATTTTCATGTAGCACACAGATACTTGTTAGCCACCCCCTGCCCCAATTATAAATCTGTCCCCACATTGTACATTTACCTCCCCCTCAAATGCAACATGGTTTTGCCAAGGTGCAAAGTTACTCCTTTTTTTTTGTTTTACTTTCCTTAATGAATCAGGCTCATGTATTTAATTACGTTCATGGGAAATATTTTTACACAACATTACAGTGCTTTAAATATCTACTAATGAATGTGCTTTAAACACTAATAAGAGAATCCATGTATGCACGCTTCAATACAATCCTCTGGTTACTCCAGCTCTCCGTTCTTATTACAGTGAAAAGTACACGTTTTTTGATAAATAAGCAACAGGCAAAAAGAGTTAAAAGTGCTACTATATGACGTGCAAAGGGTTCTTTGTAGTAAGAGCAGTAAAGATGAGAAATTGTCTTATTTGCAGACTGAATAAACATGTTCTATGTGTAGCTTTCGGATCCTCTGCGCATGGGTGAACCGAGTAACTAGGCGCATATCGCTGAGTTAACCCTTGCGGCTCTGGGCCACTATCGCCACATTTTGATAAATAAGCCCCTATAGCATCTAGTCATTTTCACCACAGTGAACTAATAGCGATACATGATCTGCAGTCAGCCGGCATCATGGCTCAGTGATAAACACTGCGGGGAGACAAACAGCCGTATAGGACCGGCTTTGTCATGGCTCAGTGATAAACACTGCGGGGAGACAAACAGCCGTATAGGACCGGCCTCGTCATGGCTCAGTGATAAACACTGCGGGGAGACAAACAGCCGTATAGGACCGGCTTTGTCATGGCTCAGTGATAAACACTGCGGGGAGACAAACAGCCGTATAGGACCGGCTTTGTCATGGCTCAGTGATAAACACTGCGGGGAGACAAACAGCCGTATAGGACCGGCCTTGACATGGCTCAGTGATAAACACTGCGGGGAGACAAACAGTCGTATAGGACCAGCCTTGTCGTGACTCAGTGATAAACAGCTGTATAGGCCTTGTCATGGCTCAGTGATAAACACTGCAGGGAGATAAACCATACTCGCCAACTCTCCCGAAATGTCCGAGAGACTCCCGAAATTCGGGTCAATCTGGCAAATCTCCCTCATCCCGCTGCAGCCACCGCTAAATGACACGATTCAGCCAGAATCGCGGCATTTTGGCCCCGCCCCCGCGACAAAACGTCATTTTCGTCGCGGGGTCGGGGCTAAAATGAAGCGATTTCTCTTGCCCTGCCCTGCCCCGCCCCTCCCCCTCCCGCCCTCCAGTCACGCTCATCTCCTGGAATCAGAATACAGAAAGTAGGTAAGTATGAGATAAACAGCAGTATAGGCCTCGTCGTGGCTCAGTGATAAACACTGCGGGGAGACAAACAACCGTATAGGACCGGCCTCATCATGGCTCGGTGATAAACATTGCAGGGAGACAAACAGCCGTATAGGCCTCATCATGGCTTAGTGATAAACACTGCGGGGAGACAAACAGCCGTATAGGACCGGCCTCATCATGGCTCAGTGATAAACATTGCAGGGAGACAAACAGCTGTATAGGACCGGCCTCATCATGGCTCAGTGATAAACACTGCGGGGAGACAAACAGCCGTATAGGACCGGCCTTGTCATGGCTCAGTGATAAACATTGCAGGGAGACAAACAGCTGTATAGGACCGGCCTCATCATGGCTCAGTGATAAACACTGCGGGGAGACAAACAGGCGTATAGGACTGGCCTCGTCATGGCTCAGTGATAAACACTGCGGGGAGACAAACAGCTGTATAGGCCTCGTCATGGCTCAGTGATAAACACTGCGGGGAGACAAACAGCCGTATAGGACCGGCTTTGTCATGGCTCAGTGATAAACACTGCAGGGAGACAAACAGCCGTATAGGACCGGCTCGTCATGGCTCAGTGATAAACACTGCGGGGAGACAAACAGTCGTATAGGCCTCGTCATGGCTCAGCAATAGGTCTTGCAGCCTCTGTCCTCTGATAATATGTTAATTGCTAATTGCTGATTCCTATCTGTTCTGGACTCGTTAGGGCATGCGACCCATGCCACGATTATCGCTTTCCACACAGCCCATGTACGCCCGGCCACATTAATTAACCAGGGTTTAGCCTTTGACCCTCAGGATTTTCAAACAATATCTGATTAAGAGAAGAATCCTTTAAGGATATCTGGCTACATCCATATTAAAGGAAGAGAATTATTATTATCAGTTTATTTCTCTCATCCTCGTCATCTAACTGTACTTATAATAAATCTTTCTCTATAGATCAGAGGCCGCACTTCGTATACAACGCGCTCTGTCCCTGTTATTAAGGTGAAAGTGTCCAGTAATACAGGAACATTATTATTAATGTCATAGATCTATAAGAAACTGTCATTTGGCTAAAATTTCTTCTTCCAAAGAAATGACTACCTGCCTTTCAGTCACTTTACTGCACGGCCGATTATACATATAATACATGACAGGCTGTACACCCATCAGTACACAGAGGCATTTACAGATTCAATTGCTTTCTTGTGCTCTGCTTAAATGTGTTTGGAAAAATTGTCCTCTCAACATGTCACAAAGCATTATGTCTGATGTGTCTAAATCCCACAAAAGACCAGGATCTACACGCGTGTGCACATGTACTGGACACTGCATGCTGCTTACTTCCTACAGACTCCATGAAATACGGCCGCAGGCAGAGTGCGCCGAGCGGCTTTGTGAGCGAATGAGAATTAAGGGTCTGAGGGAAGGTGACGATTCATAATTACAAAGTATGTGTCATCACCCACACAAAAGAAACAACCGTACCTCTAAGGTGGAATTAAATCCAAAAACACACCTGTCATGACATAGAGGACGGAAAGCTATACTCTCTGTCCTTGCCAGATCAGCTCACTCAACACTGCAATATATCTGTAAACGTTTTTCACTCAAGTTCCTGGACCCCATTTATAAAGCGCACTGGATGCACAAAGCTAAATGCCTTGGGATTGCACCGCTGTGCCCAGTAAAATCGCCTGCACCCTTCAAGGTGTGAGGGGACAACTATTGTCATTCATACTTCCCATGTAGGTGTGGTACATCCCTCTGGGGCTATACCCAGCGTTTCAGAGCACTGGGAGACCCCAACCACCCTCCCTTATAGACAGACCCCAACCACCCTCCCTTATAGACAGACCCCAACCACCTCCCTTATAGACAGACTCCAACCACCTTCCCCTATAGACAGACCCCATCCACCCTCCCTTATAGACAGACCCCATCCACACTCCCTTATAGACACTCTTAAAACACCAGTGGTGTAGTGTCCACACACATCTCCCAAATGTCCTGGGACTGAGACAAAAGCCCTGGTCTACAGAACGGTGGGACAGCCCGATTTGTGTGGCAGGTGGGAGATAATACTTTATTACACTTTTCTGTGTGTGAAGATTTGTTTTATATTGGGCAGAGTGCACCTAGAAATCCTCTTCGCTAGTGGAGTACAGAGAATAGGACTCTATATAGGACAAGAGCTGATCTCCGTTCTGGTGCAATATCGCAGTGTTTCTGCTGAGTGGAAGTGGCTGTGTACCCCTGCGCAGAGCAAGAACACCCCGAAAATAACCCTCACTCTACCCCCTTATGTCCTCTAATTGTGCACTAGTTCTGCGTACATAGCAGGGAACGCTCAAACTCTGTACGACTCCTGCAATCCCAAACTATCGCTCATTGGCATATTGCTCCACTATCTCAATGCACTTTAGAAGAGTACTAGGCCCACTTCTCCACTAGACAGTTTTGCTCTGCATCTTGGGAATTGTGTGCTTGTAAATGACAACTCTGACTACGATCTACAGTGTTAGCAACAACTCCCTGATACAGACCTTTATTTACCGCAGTATAAAGAAAAATAGAGAAAATAATTCCATTATCATAGAATCTCATGGCTCTCAGTAAATCCAGCATGGCTACAATGCAAGGCATCATGGGAAATGCCAGTTAGCAATAGGCCAGTGTGTGATGGGCATATATTATCCGCCAATCATCTCTACATGTATGAACATAGGTGATGTTTACATATGAGTTATGTTTAGGGTGTAGTCACCTATTGAGGGCTGTGCGTACAATTCTTTCCTAAACGTAAAGTAACATTCATATTTATCAATCTTCCCCTCCTTATACTAGTCGCTTATCTGCTGAATCTGGCTCTCCCTTTTCAGTGCACGTAAAACCACTGGAGGTAGGAAGGGACAAAACAATTTCGGTGCAGATAGATATATAACGTAGCTCATTTGAAATATATTACGTACATAGCATGATATACAACTAATCGTTATTGAATCAGAAACTGGTAACAGATCCTTTAATATAATCTCCATACAAATGGCGAGTTAGTTCTAATATATTCTCACCTCTCCGTAGAAGAGATTTTTTCCCTTGTCGTGTTTTTCTTTGACCTTCTTCCTGAAAAGAAGAATTGGAGTCATCAATACTCATTAAAGTAAAGATAAGGTAGTCTTTGTTTTAAGTATTGATCCCATATAATGTGAACTACTCTACCGGCTGCTCAGTCATTAGATTTGAGGATCGTTCGCGTCAGAGGCAAAACATTTGTATATTAATAGCAACCAAAACCTCTGATGTGTTTTATATCTGTGATTCCAGCGAGATGATTACAGCTTTACAATATCTGATGCTGATTGCCTTGGTCAAATAACCATCACCTTTATATATTGCTATAACAACTGTAATTTTTTCTGATTCACTGCAAACAGTTTTATTATTTATTTTCGTTCTTAAGCGCAACTCGATATTTTCTGTTTTCCAACAGACGTGACATGCTTAATTGGGTCGGCACAGAGGTCGCCCGTCAACATATATTTTGAAACCGCAAATAGCATTAGACTGGTGTGATATTTTTATTATAAATTAATGCAATATAAGGTGAAGAAAAATTGTGCTAGGTTATCATAGGATTAATGGATTGACCTCGCTGTCTCTGCTTAGAAATGAACAAAACCAAATTCCCCAAGAACAATTGACTATGACCTGATGTAATAAACCAGTCAGAGTGCAAATCATCTTTTTAAAGTGGACTTATTGCATAAATACAGTGGTGGTGCCCATCAGTGAGAGTGCAGCCTATCCAGTCAGTAGGAACCAGTGACATCACTGAGAGCGCAGCCTATCCAGTCACTAGGAACCAATGACATCAGTGAGAGTGCAGCCTATCCAGTCACTAGGAACCAGTGACATCAGTGAGATTGCAGCCTATCCAGTCACTAGGAACCAGTGACATCACTGAGAGCGCAGCCTATCCAGTCACTAGGAACCAGTGACATCAGTGAGAGTGCAGCCTATTCAGTCACTAGGATCCAGTGACATCACTGAGAGTGCAGCCTATCCACTCACTAAGAGCCAGTGACATCACTGAGAATGCAGCCTATCCAGTCAATAGGAGCCAGTGGCCAGTTCCAGTGACATCACTGAGAATGCAGCCTATCCAGTCAATAAGGACCAGTGACATCACTGAGATTGCGGCTTATCCATTCACTCGGAACCAGTGACATCACTGAGAATGCAGCCTATCCAGTCACTAGGAACCAGTGACATCACTGAGAATGCAGCCTATCCAGTCACTAGGATCCAGTGACATCACTGAGAGTGCAGCCTATCCAGTCACTAGGATCCAGTGACATCACTGAGAATGCAGCCTATCCAGTCACTAGGAACCAGTGACATCACTTAGAGTGCAGCCTATCCAGTCACTAGGAACCAGTGACATCACTGAGATTGCAACCTATCAGCCTATATTTCATGGAAACTGGAAATGTTTAATTTAATGAAAAGGAGCTCCATATAGGGAGGGAGGCTAGCATATGACCTCTCAGATTGGAGAATAACCACTGCTATCCACCATTTGGTGACGGGAGCCACTTAGGGAGTGAGTGATAGCTTCCCAGCACTCCTTCTACATAAGGACAGGGCGGGACCTATGGACAGGCAAGTTAACCATTAGGGTCATCACCAGAGATCAGGGGGATGCAGTAGTTTTTCTGAATCATATAATGGATTATATAAACTGTGTCCAACAGAGAAACATGGGTGCATCATTCTTTAGAGAAAATCAGCAATGTAGCAGTACATAGCAAGGTGCATTCATTATGCAATTAAGTTTTGAAAGTGCCTATGAGAGAGAATATAAAGGCTCATACGGGGCAGCCATCTTTTTCTATCGGCCAAAACAGACACAGTGTAAGTCGAGAACATGAACAGCACCAGCAACTTATTGTGGGGGGTTTGATATCCCAGGGACCCCAGTTGGATACTAACAGAACTTCAGGAGATACGACAGCATCCGGCGATGTACTTGATGCACAATCACCTTGTGGTTGAGATTAAACTATGGAGAGCATGCAACAGATTGCTACAAGCACTGTCTGTAATATTGTGCATTATAGGTCTAAAGAACTTACACCAACGATGGACTCCAGTGTCCTGCAGGAGGCCCAGTATAATCCAACATACTGTGCACTTCACGGCCACATCAGTACAGAGAAACATATATCTTAGACAGATTACAGGGGAATTATTACCTATACATATATTGGTCCATAGATTGTAAGCCTGCGAGCAGGGCCCTCTTCCCTCTCTGTCTGTATGTATTACCTAGTATTGTCTTATTACTGTTTGTTCCCAATTGTAAAGCGCTACGGAATCTTCTGGCGCTATATAAATAAATGTTGATGACGGTGCTAATGTTGTTCATGGTCAGGGCCAATGGAGAGTGTGGTCCTGGCTCCATTGTGTAGTATCAAACTCTGAACCCTGGGAACTGCACTTGTTACTGCGGTATCAAAGATGCTGCTGGAGTGATAGACTGGGTGCTGTGTTTTCATGTGAGTATTATATGTGTATTGCTGGTGATATTCATCTTAGTTATCTGTCAGATTATTTACCTATATTGCATGTTCTACATATGCTTGTGAATTTAAAGCTAAGAATTTTCATATTTCAATTAGTAGCACAGACCCTTATTATAATTAGATGACAATTTACAGATGGAAACAAATAATAAGAAACAAATTGCAAAGAAATATAACCAAACTGTAATCAGATTCTTTCCATTGTAAAGTAATTATTAGCAATTTAATACTGTTCCCTTCCTATAACTGTGGTATACGCTCCAGACCCCCGGGACTCTTAGCATTACATAACCATCGTTGTGTTGTACGGGGGAAGAAGTGTTAGTGGACAATTCAGAGACAGAAAAATATACTGTAAATGTGTTTTTCTCTGGGTCCGCATGTTGTCTATGTTGATGAAAAACAGTTGACGGATTCCCTGCCAGGATCATTTCTCTCGCCGTGCAGACCATCTTTGTGTGTGTAATTGGCAGGAATATCTCACCATGGGCCAGGAACGGGCTTAACAAATTCACTGTTTGTACCCCAGCTTAACCATTACAGGCCCTAACCCATATTATTTCCACTTTCTACCCCATACATTTAGGGCAACGGACATTTACCATCTATTGTTACATTTACAGGGGCCCACAGAAATTCCACATAATGTTGCTGTCATCCACTGTCATGTTTCCCCCAAATCTTCTGGTTTATAATCCCACCTACACTGTGCAGGATCTGTTCCTCTACAAATGGGACTCTCATTAGTGATATACAACATTGTAACAAACACTATACAATATAGAGAGCATTCTAGGGACCATGATACAATACAGAGAGCATTCTAGGGACCATGATACAATACAGAGAGCATTCAAGGGACCATGATACAATACAGAGAGCATTCTAGTGACTGTGATACAATACAGAGAGCATACTAGGGACTGTGATACAATACAGAGAGCATACTAGGAACTGTGATACAATACAGAGAGCATACTAGTGACTGTGATACAATACAGAGAGCATACTAGGGACTGTGATACAATACAGAGAGCATATTAGAAAACAATATACAATACAGAGAGCATTCTAGTGACCTTGATACAATGCAGAGAGCATAATAGAAACCAATATATATAACCAATATATAATACAGAGAGCATAGTAGAAACCAATATATATAACCAATATATAATACAGAGAGCATTTTATCATACCTCCCAACTGTCCCGATTTTTGACAGGACATCTTGATTCGTGGTTTAACAGAAAAGTGTGGGATGTTACCCAAATTTGACCATTTGTGGATTGAACTTGGGTGGAACAGGGGCATGGCTTACTTTGTTTCACTTTCAGGATTATAAATGTTAGGCGATATGATTTAAGTGATCTCTATACAATACAGACAGTATTCTTGTTGTTATTATCTTTTATTCTCTTTTAGTTGTAAGGCGTCACAAAGGGTCCGCAGCGCCATACATAGAGCTTGGTCTAACAAACCAGGGTGACAATACATGGCATACAAGGTAGTACAAAACAAAGTGTTATACATATAGACCAGGAGCAATATGTATAAACAAGTACCAATTTAGCAGAGAGAAGTACATAGGGCAAAGAGGTAAAAGTGAATTCCAGTGTACAGATAGGAAGGGAAGGAGAGAGGTGGGGCAGTGACTAAAGGGATGCGCCTGTGCCCAGTAGAGTGGGCATCACTTACAGGATCAGGGCAGAGATGGAGAAGAGGAGGCACGTGAGAGGAGGAAAGATGGGGCAGGAGTCAAGTGACAAAATGGAGAGAAGGGGCCGAGTGCAAAGGAAAACAAGAGGAGGACACGAGGAAAGAGGGCCCTGCTCAAGGGAGCTTACAATCTAATGATGAGGGAGAGGCTGAAAGGAGACACACAATGGCAAGAGGGGATCAGGGACAAGAACACTGAGGGGAGAGGAGCAGGGAGTAAGGAAGAGGGGTGAGGTGTAAAAAGGTTAGTTAGAGTGAGAGAGAAGAGGGCAGGGTTAGGCAGAGGTAGGGTAGGCTATACTGAACAGGTGGGTTTTAAGGGTGCGTTTGAAGTCTGACAGGTTAGGTGAAAGCCTGATAGAAAGGGGGAGATCATTCCAGAGAAGGGGGGCAGCACGGGAGAAGTCTTGAATGCAGGAATGAGAGGTGGTAATCAGATGGGAGGTGAGGTGACGGTAGTTGAATGACCGGAGTGGGCGAGAGTATGAGTGGAGGTGAGGTTGGAGAGATATGGAATAGTGGATTAGAGAGGGCTTTATAGGTAAGGGTGAGGAGTTTGAAGAGGACTCTGAAGCGGAGGGGAGCCAGTGAAGGGCTTGACCGAGAGGGGAGGTAGATGAAGACCGGTAGCGGAGGTAGATAAGTCGGGCGACAGCATTGAGAATGGACTGAAGAGAAGTGAGATGGATGCAGGGGGAGTCCAGTACAGAGGAGATTGCAATAATCCAGGTGGGAGATGATCAGAGAGTGGATGAGGGTATCGGTGGCCTTGGAGAAGAGGAAGGGTCTGAGCTGGGCTAGGGAGCGGCAGGATTGGGCAAGGGATTGAATGTGAAGGGTGACCCCCAGGCATCAATCTTGGGGTGAAAAGGAGCTGATGATAGAATGAATAGTGATGGAGGTGGTGGGAGGGAAGGAGTCACTAGAGGCAGGAAGATGATAAGTGCGGATTTGGCCATATTAAGTTTGCGTAAATGTTAGGCCATCCAGGAGGATGTGGCAGATAGGCAGCAGGCCACCCTTTTGAGGATGGAAGGGCAGATTACAGGAGAAGAATGATAGATCTGGGTGCCATCAACATAGAGATGGTACTGGAGGCCGAAGGAGCTGATGAAGAGGTGAACAAAGAAAAGAGCAGTGGGCCAAGGACGGAGCCCTGAGGGACACCTACGGAAAGTGGGGAGGTGACGGAGGAGGAGCCAGAGATAGAGACAGAGAAGGAGCAATCAGACAGATAAGAGTCAAACTAAGAGAGGGCAGTTTCGGAAAGGCCAAAGGAGTGGAGCGTATGCAGCAGGAGAGGGTGATCGACAGTATCAAAGGCTGCAGAGAGGTCCAAGAGGATGAGGAGGGAGTAGTAGCCTTTGGATTTGGCAGTTAGGTGGTCATTAGTCAAAACACAATGGTCACTATTATTCAATGCTGACTCTGGTCTGGATTTCATTATAAAATACCCAAACTTCTGGGACTTTATGATGCAGGCCCCCCAAACCTCTGGTGGTGTTACAGTGCAGATCCCTAAAACCTAAATGTTACAACAAAAAAGTCTGATCTTCCTCTCTCTCCTCTCATTTATCAGTTCTCTACACTGGCTACCTGTGTTCTACAGAATCCAACTCAAATGACTCATTCTTACCCACAAAGCCCACATCACTACCCCTTCATACATCTAAAATCTCATCTCAATATACTCTCCCTCCCGCCCTCTTAGATCTATCTCTGACCTTCACCTTGTCTCATCTCTGGTAACCACCTCTCACTCCCACCTACAAGACTTCTCCCGTGCTGCTCCCACTTATGGAATTCCTTACCATGCCCCGTCAGACTTTCCCACAGCCTTCAAATCATTAAACGTTCTCTAAAAACCCATCTCTTTTGTAAAGCTTACCTTATCCCTGATGATACTATTCACACTAATGCACCCTCACAGCGGTCCCAATCTCCACTTTAAGCCACACTCACCCCTCTTGTTTCAGCTGTGCCCTTTTGCACTTAGAATATAAGCTCTCTAATGAGCAGGGTCCTCCATACCTTTTGTTTTCATGTCTGCATTTATTTCGTCTGTGTTACGAGCCACCGCCGCGACTCTCTCACCTGCGTCCCGGCCATCGATATGAAGACCGGGACGTCACTTCCTGTTCTCAGCCGGACGCTGAGCGCTCCGTTAGCACGCCCCAGCAACACTAAACAGCTGGGCGTGTGCGCTAGTGCCACACAGCCTGTGGGACGATTATTCTCTCATTAATTATTTAGCTGGGGCCTGGTAGTGATTACAGGGCTAAGCCCTGATTGGAGAGTCTCAGTATATAAGGCAGGGAGGGCTTAGCCTCCCTGCCGGTTATAGCTTCCAGACTTCTGTTTGCTTCCTGCTGTTGTGCTGTTAGTGTGTATACCTTTGGACTTTCGTTTGCCGTGTATGACCCCTGCCTGTACCTTGGATTTGCCTTTTTGCCTGTGCCCTTGACCTTCTGGCTTGAACCTTGGATACCGCTGATTTGCTCATTACCCCCGACCCTTGGCGTGTTTTCTGACTATTCTACCAAGCAAGTGACCCCTGACCTCGGCTGGTTCTTTGGATACGCTGTCTGCCATAACTCTCTGTTCCTGGGTTCTCCACAGTCGGTACACATCACACGACCCTCCGTTTGTCTGCGGCCAAGTCTGTCTGTCCCCACCACTAGGGGCAACAGTGAACACCAGACTTTCGGAGCAGACTCTGGCTGTTGTTGTACTGGCTGGAGGGGTTCCTGACAGTCTGCCTTTATGTATGTCTTTGCTTTATGTATGTCCTGTTTTCCTTACTGTACGGTGCTGCGGAGCACTGTGCCCCTTACATATAAATGTATGATGATAACTCGTATCTGTACTATATAATCCCCAGACATATGGAGGCTTTATAATGCAGACCTCCTCAACCTCTGATGGTTTTATTATGTAACCTCCCTACCCCTTAATCTCTGTTGGTGACAAAACCAAATTCCCCGATCTCTGGTTTCAACCCAAATAAATTATTTACCCCTCCTAAATGTAGTCCCGCGCTGTCTTGTGGTGCACTGTGGAAGGTTTGTCTCTTCCAGGACTCCATCATACCCAGCAGAGAGCTTCCTGCACTCTGATTGGTGTATAGTATAAGCTACTCGCCAAACAGAGTGTAAGTACCTCCCACTACTCCACAAATCAGCGTGGTGCAGAGAGACAGGCAGAGGATACTCCCTGGCTGCTTATAGTAAAACACAGGCGGAACGGAGTTTCCTCTGCTTGGGTCAGTGAGGCACATCTCTATTCTGGAAACAGAGAGAAGGATTCAAGTTACTTTATATGTTCCATTTTCTTAATGTATTCTGCATGAAATATACAGACGTTGGCCCCAACAGGAACATGCAGGATGCACAGTTACTGATATCAGAGCGATCTGCTCAGTATTATTACCAGCATGGTACACTATCTTCCAGAGACAATACACTGCCGAACTGCTGCAGCTTTATCTTGGAGTATCTGTGCCATGTGCGCAGCCATGTTGGTCTATTGGTGACATGTGCGCAGCCATGTTGGTCTATCTGTGCCATGTGCGCAGCCATGTTGGTCTATCGGTGACATGTGCGCAGCCATGTTGGTCTATCGGTGACATGTGCGCAGCCATGTTGGTCTATTGGTGACATGTGCGCAGCCATGTTGGTCTATCGGTGACATGTGGGCAGCCATGTTGGTCTATTGGTGACATGTGGGCAGCCATGTTGGTCTATCGGTGACATGTGCGCAGCCATGTTGGACTATTGGTGACATGTGGGCAGCCATGTTGGTCTATTGGTGACATGTGGGCAGCCATGTTGGTCTATCGGTGACATGTGGGCAGCCATGTTGGTTTATCTGTGACATGTGGGCAGCCATGTTGGTCTATCAGTGACATGTGTGCAGCCATGTTGGTCTATCGGTGACATGTGGGCAGCCATGTTGGACTATTGGTGACATGTGGGTAGCCATGTTGGTCTATCGGTGACATGTGTGCAGCCATGTTGGTCTATCGGTGACATGTGCGCAGCCATGTTAGTCTATTGGTGACATGTGGGCAGCCATGTTGGTCTATTGGTGACATGTGGGCAGCCATGTTGGTCTATCGGTGACATGTGGGCAGCCATGTTGGACTATTGGTGACATGTGGGCAGCCATGTTGGTCTATCGGTGACATGTGCGCAGCCATGTTAGTCTATTGGTGACATGTGGGCAGCCATGTTGGACCATCGGTGATATGTGGGCAGCCATGTTGGACCATCGGTGACATGTGGGCAGCCATGTTGGACTATTGGTGACGTGTGCGCAGCCATGTTGGACTATTGGTGACATGTGCGCAGCCATGTTAGTCTATTGGTGACATGTGGGCAGCCATGTTGGACCATCAGTGACATGTGGGCAGCCATGTTGGACCATCAGTGACATGTGGGCAGCCATGTTGGACCATCAGTGACATGTGGGCAGCATACAGATGTGAGAATCATTTTACTTGGTGCTTGTGCAGGAGCCTCTGCCGGAATCCTGGGGCGCTATCAGTGCAGACATCTGTCCGTCAGGGTGCAGGAGCACAGTCTACGTGCTGGAACTTGCCGAATGGCGCAGCTGGGAGGTTTGTCTATCTCATCAGGCCAGGACCCTGCCAGTAGTTAATGGGTTAGTGTATTTCTATGCTACAGCTGTACACAGTCCCTGGGGCATGTAGAGGAAGAATACTGAGCTGTCTCATCCGCCTCTGACTCAGGGGTTAATTATTTAGCCCTGTATGTCTGAAGACAGGCAGCTCCAAGCACAGTAAGCAGCTGGCACCAACAGTAAGACGCACAGCAGACATGAATTGCATGTAACATCCTGTATCGGAGGCCACCTTTCCAATTAACACGGCGCGGTAGACAGCGGTGGTGGCTCTGAATGTGCATTTCATAACTTCAGAATATTTTAATACAGAAACTGAGAACTCTGCCCTGTTTTCTCAGCTTCCAAATGTCAGGGGGGCGGCGGTGCAAGGGAGAACACAGACGCTCACATTATCACACATCCTGAAGGGGACACTCACTGGTGAGAGGATGGAAATATTACCTCCATCTCTAAGGCTGGGTAGACACTACAGGTTTTTCAGCTGACTATTGGGTCAATCAAGTGATTAACAACAATTCGGGCCAATATCCCATAGCTGTGTATACTTAAATGATGAACAACAGTTGTTCCAACGTCCTTATGATCCTGCAGTGTGTACAAAATTACAACCAATTGCTCAACCAACTGCCGATAGTTCCTGGAACAGTGACTCCTTTCCAGGGTGTATATGTAAATTTATGATGTTGTCTCTACCTCTCCCATGTGGTGCCGGTGTCAAAACGTCAATCAAATGGGAATGATGTGCTTTTAATGGAGAAGCAATAATAAATCTGTTTTACATGCTTCATATGTCATTTACGTGTTCCTGTATGCAAGTGTGTACATTTATTTCACGTGTGAAAATACATATTCTCATTAAAGTATCATTTATTTCCTGATGTGACGTGTCCAGCTACTTGATTTCGTATTATTATATTTAATAATTTTTGAAATACAATGGCATAATAGTCATACATTATGGGTATTGACTGTACATATTATGGCCATTAATACCTCTATGTGTAGTGAACTTTCTTACACTAATGGCTGAGTAGGAATCAGTTTACATAGATGTGTATTGATATGTCACCTGTTTCCACCCTGTGTCTGTCCCGGAGAACATACATGTGTATAGAACATGTAATTGTTTTGCATTTATTTGAAGCGTATCTTTCTTGCAAGTGCATCTAGTGGACCGACTGATGGGAACTTCAGTCGTAGGTACAATCGTTGTAGATAGCACATTCTGAGGTGTGTACCCAGCCTAAGAAGGTGGCGCTGAGCTGCCCCTCTCATGAGGCAAATCCAGGCAGTTCTCAAAGGATTTGGAGGGCAGCTCATACCCTGTGAGTGTTAGTCTGGCCCCCCAGATAATCTGCCCAGAACAGTTGATGCTGCTGGATGTCTCATCTCCCCAAATGAGCAGTGGCATAGTTAAAATATAAACTGTGGCCCTTCAGACATATGGAAGCACAATTGTGGCCCCTGTAATAAATATTGGAGGCTTTCTAATTCTGACTTGTCAAAATGCAGGGTTACAGGTCCCAGTGTAGGATGTTAGGGTTACAGGACCCAGTGTAGGATGTTGGGGTTACAGGTCCCAGTGTAGGATGTTGGGGTTACAGGACCCAGTGTAGGATGTTAGGGTTACAGGTCCCAGTGTAGGATGTTGGGGTTACAGGTCCCAGTGTAGGATGTTGGGGTTACAGGACCCTGTGTAGGATATTAGGGTTGCAGGTCCCAGTGTAGGATGTTGGGGTTACAGGTCCCTGTGTAGGATGTTGGGGTTACAGGACCAAGTGTAGGATGTTGGGGTTATAGGTCCCTGTGTAGGATGTTGGGGTTACAGGACCCTGTGTAGGATGATGGGGTTACAGGACCCAGTGTAGGATGTAGGGGTTACAGGTCCCTGTGTAGGATGGTGGGGTTACAGGACTCAGTGTAGGATGTTGGGGTTACTGGACCCCGTGTAGGATGTTGGGGTTACAGGTCCCAGCGTGGGATGTTAGGGTTACAGGTCCCAGCGTAGGATATTGGGGTTACAGGTCCCTGTGTAGGATGTTGGGGTTACAGGTCCCAGTGTAGGATGTTGGGGTTACAGGACCTTGTGTAGGATGTTGGCATTACAGGACCCAGTGTAGGATGTTGGGGTTACAGGACTCAGTGTAGGATGTTGGGGTTACAGGTCCCAGTGTAGGATGTTAGGGTTACAGGTCCCAGTGTAGGATGTTGGGGTTACAGGTCCCTGTGTAGGATGTTGGGGTTACACGACCCTGTGTAGGATATTGGGGTTACAGGACCCTGTGTAGGATGTTGGGCTTACAGGACCCTGTGCACAATCGCCCAGTTTTACAGGAAAGCTCATGGGTCTGCGGATTTGGATGGCGTCATATATAAATGTGATATGCTTGTTAAGAGGGGGTTGAGGGGAATTCCTGCTTTTCAGAAAGGCAAACAGCCATTTTATCATCCCAAAAGGACCTGTGATGCCCTCATATATCCTGTACTTTTATATGATGGATTCTGCACCTTCAAGACCCAATTCTGCTGATTGACGCATTTCAGGACGAACGTCATACAATGTAATATAAAGCTTCACACACACACATAACAAATGCATTTCTCATGTTCCCTCATTCTCATGATTAATTTAATATATTAATGAGGCAAAACTGATGTATTTTAGGAGTGAATGTTGATAGGTGGGAGCTTATAGTCACATTTCATGGTTGGCATCCTGAGCAGATTCAGGTTTCTGTAATGAGTAGGGTTAGGGTTAGGCCTATGGTTTTAGGATGTCTCCACAAATATATGTGGGTGATTGGCCCCGTGTCATCATACCCTGAGGTTACCGGATCTGTACCAGGGCCCTTTCATATGTTGTCTGTATACAGATCAGTGATTTGATTCTATCCATTAGCCTGACCTAGTAATGCCTTATACATTATTACCAGGGGTGTGTTATAGCACACAGCGGAAGTCACCATATTGTAAACCAATATTCCTGACTCTGTATGAGATGATTGAGAACTAGCTATATATCACTGAGATACCAGGTACAAAGCTCTGTATAATGGAAACATTCGCTGCATCATGTTCTCCTGCTGAAATGGAGCATTGTTTAATACTTTACTTCAGCGTCTTCTTTTCTATCGGAGGGGATTTTGGATTGGGATTGAGAATAAATGTTAGTGCTACCTAAAGCAATCGATCAAGGTCTCATGTAAAATTAGACGTACGTTTGTTTTACTAGCGTATGATACGCATTTCTGCCCATATGCAGGGAATGGGCGGGCATAGGCCAAGTACAGAGAGAGCGAGAGGGCAGGCAATGGCCGAGTACAGGGAGGGAGCAGTCGGGCAAAGGCCGAGTACAGGGAGGGAGCAGTCGGGCATAGGCCGAGCACATGGAGCGGGCGGGCATAGGCCAAGCACATGGAGCAGGTGGGCATAGGTCGAGCACTAGGAGGGGGCGGGTGGGCATAGGCCGAGCACAGGGAGGGAGCGGGCGGACATAGGCCGAAAACAGGGAGGTAATGGGTGGGCATAGTGCGAGCACAGGGAGTGGGCGGGCGGGCATATGCCAGGGACGGGACGGGCGGGCTTAGGCCGAGCACAGGGAGGGGGCGGGTTGGCATAGTCCGAGCACAGGGAGGGGGGCGGGCGGACATAGGCCGAGGACAGGGAGGGGACGGGCGGGCATAGGCCGAGCACAGGGAGGGGATGGGTGGGCATAGTCCGAGCACAGGGAGGGGGCGGGCGGACATAGGCCGAGGACAGGGAGGGGACGGGCGGGCATAGGCCGAGCACAGGGAGGGGGCGGGTTGGCATAGTCCGAGCACAGGGAGGTGGCGGGCGGACATAGGCCGAGGACAGGGAGGGGACGGGCGGGCATAGGCCGAGCACAGGGAGGGGGCGGGTGGGCATAGTCCGAGCACAGGGAGGGGGCGGGCGGAAATAGGCCGAGGACAGGGAGGGGACGGGCGGGCATAGGCCGAGCACAGGGAGGGGATGGGTGGGCATAGTCTGAGCACAGGGAGGGGACGGGCGGGCATAGGCCGAGAACAGTTAGGACATGTTTAAGCTATTGCTACTGAGGTAGACCTGTATGCAGGTGCAAATACACCTGTTAAGAGGTGAATCTCTTACCTGTACAGGAGGGTGATACAATGATAACATGAGGCAACCTGGACTAAGTTAAACAAGGTGAAATGGATGATGTCTGAGTTGTTGCTAATATGACTTACAGAAGGGATTGGAGACATGTTTCTGCACAGCAACAGTAGAACAAAAAGTGTTTAAACAAGTAATCTTTAATCAATCATGTCTTAATATATCAAAGGAAATATGTTCATCTTGATTTCATATAATAGAAAATACACAATTGGAAAACCAATATTAATGTCCAAAACAGTCTTAATGAAGAATACAGTCCCAATATTGTCACAATTACCGTGGTAGCACACCCATAGCCCCGTCGCCTGTCTGCACTTGGTTATAAAACATCTTGTGTAAGTTGGAGATTAAATACTGCTGGAATCCTTTGATTTATGGAGTCTAATATACGCACGATTACACCGTATGGCACAGCGCAGTTCAGGTTAAGAGTACCAGGCACAGTTAGTATCCATAGTAACAAATGAGGCACAGGTTCTGATCCTGGCCTGTCGGACAGATATAAAACAAACAAAGGAGCTGCTGACTTGTAGACTTGATCAACTTGTAGCCAGTAAATTGTAACAAGTTGTGGCTTAGAGGTAAGCTTCACAGGTGAAAGTGGAACCAATTGCGTGATAATGAATTGTATCCACTTTCATCAGTTAAAAGGACAATACACTTATATTCCGCATGATCCGGCGTAACTTGTTCAAGTTTAGTGTAGAAAATGAGGTAGTTATAAAGATATGTACATATATGACAAAAGAAGGGAGCCAGACACTGGAGGTACAATGATACCCAATGATCATGGCGATCAGCAGCACAAACCATGTCTGATTGGATCTTGACCTCTCCAGCTCAGACTACTGGCTTCTGGCTATATTATAGGTCCATTCAAATTGCGTAATTTAGATTTGTCACGAACTAAGTAATTGGAAGGCCTTACCTGCTGGTATTTGCGCTGCTACGCAAGGAGGCGCGGAGTCTAACCACGCCCCAGGTCTTCACCAGGGAGCCCCGCAAGGAGTTTTGGGCTTAGCTGCTGAGACGTATCGGTCGCGGTTCTCCCAGGTAGCCACCAGCGAGGTAACGTGAACAAACGTAGGGAACAGTCCGAGGTCAAATCCGTGCAGGCAACGAAGTACAGAAGGATGAGGCAGAAGAATCGTCAGGAAGCCGAGGGTCAGAACCAGGAGATCAAAACAGGAACCAGGGAGAATCCCAAGAGAAGTTAAACAGGCAAAGGTCAAATCCGGGGAATGCAGGCAGGAGAGATATGTATAACAGGGGAGCCTAGAGACAAGGTAAAAGACTAGATACTCTGGCACCCTAGTGATGCCAGAGTTTAGTTTAAATAGAAGCGCCAGTCTTGCCATTGGTGGAGTGGAGGTCGGCGGTCAGCTGATCTGACCGCCGACAGGAACTGCTGCTAAGCGTCTCCGTTGCCTAGCAACGAGAAGCGATGTTCGGGCGCATGCGCTCGAACTTCCTGTGGGGCCGGATGTGACGTCCCGTTGCCTAGCAACGGGACGAGCGAGGATTGAGAAGGCGTCCGCCCCGGCACCAGGTAAGAGTGCGGGACGGCGCCTGACAAGATTTCCACTCAAATGTGGAAGGAAAGGATTTTTAATTTGGAAAATAACAGATGTGTGTGTTTAATTTCACTTAATTGTATTTAATTTGCATTTATTTATATTTCACATGGTAAAGCACCTTTTCTGCGCTGATACTTGGAGAAGAGTGTCCATAAATATAGCTCCATATGCTATAAATAGTAAAACCTCTGTAGAAGACAGAACCGTGGTAACACAGGACCATGACTACTGAGCAATCTGCGGCTCCTCAAGCTTCTATCAGAGGTACCATAAGGACCATTGGTACAAGTGTTACAAGGAGTGTTACCAGCCATCTGACATGCAGGGGAAGTAACAATATCTGCTTCATCTATGAATCTCATTTTCATTCATTCATAGCCTGTGGAAGGAAGTATTTCAGAAGATGCTGCCTGAAGAACAAACACAGGGTCCGTGGGAAGAAGAGATGAATATCAGGGGTCTCATTCAGGACTGAAGCATCAGGTTAGAAACATTGCAGGAGGACCATTGAAAGTCAGGTTTTGTAGGCAATAATGAAGTGACCTAGTATGATACAATGGACTCCTTTGGCTCACAGCCCCTTCGGTCTCCTGAGTTTCTATCTCTGGGTTGCCACAGCTTGTTCTATCTAGGTGCTGCTCTGATCTCATCAGTTATACAGCCTCCGATGGCAGAGATGTATGTGTGGAGATCAATACAGCCCTTAAGTAAGATGACGAACATGTAGTCACCAGTCTCTTGTTACATTCATGGAAGTGTAGCTTCCTAACTATCCAATTATAGATTGTATTCTATGGTTCCTGGGAGCAATACTCGCTGTTTGACTCACTATGTGACTCTGTTTGACCACCAGGCTTTCTGAACCGCCCTGATTACGTTCAAGCTGTTCAATATAACAGTAATGACGTGACGGACGTCTGTCCTGACCTGTCTATGGTGCAAACCTCCTGAAACCTAGAACCACTCACCCGTCACCCACCGGATTTTATGCCAGAGCTCTATCCATGGTGTTTACCCGCTACCTTCCACCCTGCCAGTAATATGGAGAAGCCGTACCCCCCAACAGTTACGTTTTGTGCTGTAAAATGGGTGCACGGACTAATAATTTTGAGGTGTCCTAGTGAACTAGAGGTCTTCATGGAACTGAAGTGTCCTGAGTGGTGTGAGAACCCATTATATGTGTAATAATGTACAGCCTGTGCTATCCATCATGCGGGTCTAGATGTTATGTGATATAGTTCCCCAATGATTGGTTTGTGGCTTGTCCTGGTCTCAGATGTCCCAGCAATACATGGACCTTCATGTCCTGCTCTGCGCTGTGAGTTTACTATTTTGTATCAAATTCCACTGTAATCATTCTCTGTAACGTGACATAAAATCACAAAATAACAAATCACTTCTTTTGTGTTGGCAGCATGCTGGCATGGAAAGGAATCGGCGGGTTTAACCGTGAATGTAATTGAAAATCAATAACCACAGAGAAAAATAAAAACACTTATATCAATATTGCTATTTATTCTCATAATTATCATGACTTCCATTAACCCTCTGCAGGGCAGCTCCTGTGTGTCTTCTCATAAACTAATGCTGTGACTGTGGAAGAGGAGGCTTCCTTAATGCCAGTTATACACCGGTCAGCGGTCCCACAAGTTCTTTACTAGCAGAGGGAAAATATTGGCTGAGCGAGAGGATGTGAGACTTGAATGGTCCTTCAAATCAGACATTTTCAATCTGCGCTCAGCTGATGTCCTGGGAGTTTATCAGGTTATAACATCCTGGTACATTGAAAGCTTCTGGATTGTATCACGTAGGTTGGAGAATTTGCTGTATACATATTTCCTACCCTGCTTTCTCCTGGGAGATGAGAGAGTAAAGTGCAGAGATCAGTGCATTCTATACTATTGTACAGGGACATGTCAATAGGTAGCAGAGTCGATAATGGTATTTATAATATAGCTCATTGGACATTAACATTTCTGTAAATAATATTTGTATAATCATCACATTCCGGAGTAAGTCATACTTCCTAATGAGTGTACTGTTGAGTCAGGTAACGTGACTTGCTGAGACTCCACTCTTCCTACTGAGCGCCTCCCTGATCTGGGCAGCATGCAGGCATCTGGTAGGGTCCCTGAATCAGTAAGGCACTCAGTAGAAGTATAAAGTAAGTCTGTCAAGCTGCCAGTCACTCTGTACCTGCCGAGTGAAGCTCCTCCCACCTATCAGCACCCAACTGCGGAGGTGAGAGACAGAGCACGCTGGACATACCTAATAGAGATCAGATTCTATTGTTTTATCAGTCTCTTTCAGAACACGGATTGACTCGCTCGCCAGGGATCTGGGAGAGTGTCCAACTCCACTTTCCCATGATGATATGATCTCGCGAGCTTGGATTCTGCGACGAGTATATTTACCATTCTGTCCCTACGCAGCCTTCATTATGTTTTGGGGATATGGTTGCATTCAAACAACTGTAAAAATTAGAGTAAAATGTTATTTAATAAATAATAGTCTTAAATATATATAATTCATTAGCATCTAATCAGTTGGGAATCAGAGTCCTATATCCTACTATATTCACAATATCCTATATCCACAATCCTCCTTGGATGTTGTAGATCAGAGATCTGTCTGCCTCTGTACAATGAGAAGGGGAGCTATTACTCTCATAATTATACTTCAGAGTGACATCCGTGACCTTTAGTTACTCCCATATCTTTCCCTCTTCTAGTCTTATATTCATACAGTCTTTTCTGTTACGTTTAATAATTAACAGAACATTGTTAATACAACTGCAAAACATCATTTAAGCAAACACTATCTCTAAAATTAATGTGTGATACTCTGACAAAGTAAAAAAATCTATTCACGTCAAAAAGGCGACTAAATGAACTATTACTGAATTTTATTGATTACCAAGTTGAAAATCTTCTCATATTGTCTGTGTCAGTGAGAGAGCAAAACACTGGTGTTGAAGACAGTTATTATTCATTCCAATTCGTTTCATCAATGCAGACGTGTAAAATTGATCAAAGCAATATTGTGTCACGGACTTGGCAGAGCAGCATATCGGGAGCTAGGTATCGGCAATAAGGCAGATCGTTGCTTCAGAGAATAAAGCATTGTTCTAGGATTGTTGTCTGTTATCACCAGTCTGAGTTAGATAATAATAATATCACAGTAATATCATAATACAATCATAGTTATATCATTGTACATAGTAATGTCATAGTACTTTTATAGTAATAGAATAATAATATGACATTACTATATACTATGTAATTACTATTATATTAATTGATATTACCATAATAATACGATGACATTACTATGTACTTTGATATTATGATGATAGTATTATGCTATTGAAATGATGACATGTTAATGCATAGCTCATCTTATATATATAAACGTTGGTCTGTTTGTCAGTCCAGTTATGCATTCGGACACCCTGCATTGATTGGAATGACACCAATGCGAGGTGGTCCAGTTGGATCCTGGCCCGGTTCTAGGGGGTTAGAGTGCTGGTCGGACCTGTTGGTGTGTGCTGGGCAGAACTGTGACCCGGGGAGCCTGTTCTGGGCCTTCCACTGGATGGATTTGGATGACATTTAATATAAAAACATAAACGACACTGGGCAGCCACCTCATGGGTATGTTGGTAGAGCTGCTAAGCTGATAATTATTTTAAAAGGTTGGAAGTTACATCCAACTCATTGATAACTTATTATTATTATTATTCATTTTTATTTATAGGGCGCCACAAAGTATCCGTAGCGCCGTACAAGGACAAACAATGGCACAGTACAAGGTGAAACAGCACAGTACAAGTAACAGTAAGCACTATAACTCTGGGGGCTCAGGCAGAGCATGAAAGAGAGGGAGGGAGGGGAAAAGTGAGTACAGGCAGGTAACTATGGCCCAAGAGGGTGGGCACGGATGACAGGTAAAGAGTCACTTAATAACTTCAGCTAGTTTATCATATAACTCATATGGAAATATTTGTATTTAAGTTTAAGAATCCAGTAATGTTTATTTGCAGTTAGTCCAGGATATCAGATAACAGAATCATACAGTATATAATCCGTGTAATTATCATTCTGCCAATCACGTTACGTGATGCATTGTGTAGTGTGGACGTTACAGAAGGAATCTCCGTCTGACAAGATCATCTGTATAGTACTGCACCATTAACAAAATGTAATGTCTTCTCATTGGCATTCAGCCTTGGCAAATATTGTAAAACTGATTTAACCTTAAAATGTGAATTTCTGCTATTGGGGACAATATTGTTGTTAGGTCAGAAGTGTATAAATGTCATATAATCATCGTGTAACAAAGCAGTTACACAACCAACCACTACACAGAGGCAGAAGAAAAGCGATTGATGGGAAGCGGAGGGACCATTTGGAATCTCCCTTGACAAAATGACTGTTCCCTGCAGGAATGCTCTCTCACAGGACAAGAATAGAGTCCACTTAAGGGGGGGGCAGCTGGATAGTTTGTTTTTAGTGACATTTTTTTACATTACTTTCATTAAATTACCCTAATTTCTGCAGTGATGAAACCACATACGTGAAACTTTTATGGAAGAGCCTGTGCAAATTCTGAAACACACTCTTACATCTTGTTACAAAGTAAGAAGCAGCCGATGTGTGTGTCATACTGTTACTCTTCATAACTGCCGGCGAGTCACCCATTAACCCCTCCAGGGCAGCAGGGATATAAAAGAACGGAGCAACAGTTCACTGGGCCTGTCCGAGGATCAGGATGTCTCCGACTTGTGTTTCTTGGAACTGGCAGATGTTGGAGTGGTTACTATGGTGATATGATCCAAGTAGAGAATCGGGGTTTTGTGGCCTCCGTCTCCCCCCAGCAGGCACAGTGGGTCATTGTTAAGCCAGCACTGGCAGGTCCTCCAGTTTGCTGGTGTTAGGAGATGATGCCAGCTCCGTTCAGAGACTGCACACTTCTTCCTGAGCGATATCTGGCTCCTCGTGTCCGATGTCAGTGTCGCAACATGACACAGACCGCGTTGCTTGTTTCCGTCTACGCTAAACACAGCAGCAGTTGAGGTTTCTGGGCCCCATGGTAAAATGCCTGTAGTGGGCCATCACCTCCATGACTGCAAAGAGGCTGCATATACACAGCTCAGTATATTGGGAAACATTAAGGGGTCTTTTTATCCAGGACCCCCTTTAATGAAGACTTTCTATCGCCGCAATTCACCAGAAAAATGTTACCAGGGCCAGAGAGACTGGCAAGTAAGAGCAGTCGTAACGCTCACCAGGCCCGTCTACTAGCCCCAACCTAGGCTTACAGATTCACCATGGCTTCTGTGATTCATAGCTTAGTTCCCTTTGATGAATAGAAACCTATATATGGTCTGTTCACCATGGGACATATTGTGGTCATGCACCCGGCACCTATGGAAGATAAGGGGTCCTAATTATTCTGCATCCCTCCTTTGCCCCATTATCATGTGTCGTTCTAGCGATACAGATAAATTAAGGTGGCAATTTACTACTGAAGTCATGTCAGGACAGCGCATCTGATAGGAGACTGTCCCAGCCATGACTTCTCTAACTGTCCCAGCGATGACTTCTCTCTAACTCCGAGTCCTTACTGCGCATGTGTGACCTGGGGTGGAGCATACACATAGGTCATTTACATTAATTACCTCAGGTGAGCGAAGGAAGACTGCCTGAGAGGGAAGATCCCTCTCCTGCGATGCTCCCCCCCATAGGATGGAATGGCTCACACATCTTCAGATGACATGAACCATCACAGTCAAGTTACGGAAAGCTAAGCTTGCCCACACCGCAGTCCCCATTGAGCATTATGGGGACTGCAGTAATTTGCCTAATGCAGAGATATGTCTTGTGTTGGGCTTTTGTTAAATAGTTAATTTACTTAAAAATGCCTAAACCATGCGGAAAAAGTCATTGACTTGATAAATAAATAAATGATGATGATGATGATGATATATAGACCCCAAGGTCTTGTACATAGTCATAGAGAACATTTGGGTCTGGATAATTGCATAAGAAATAGTAGCTGCAGACATAGGGATCGTATGAAATGACAAAGTGTGAAACAACAGATGTTTATATATTTATAGAATTTATATATCATATTCAGTAATAGTCTCTAATACTTGAGACACCAGACTGGATAAACTGGAAGATTAATTGACTTTAGTTTCACGGTGTGGAAGAGATAGTCACCCATAGAATTACATCATTAGTAACCTCCCTCAGATGTCTGGCGCTGTAATGGTTCTTACTCCTGTCGCCAGTGATACCTGACAAGTAGCACACAAAGAGTAACATTAGGTGGACACCAGGGGTAAACGTATCTAGCTTAGTGTTTGGAAAAGTGGAGACTTTGCCTATAGCAACCAATCAGATTCTAGCTGTCATTTTGTAGAATGTACTAAATAAATGATAACTAGAATCTGATTGGTTGCTATAGGCAACATCTCGACTTGTTCAAACCCATAGTTTAGTAAATATACCCCCTGGAATCCAAATGAAAGGGGTAACAGATATTGCTAACGTTACCAAGTCCCACCGACAAGGTGTCTGTTCTATGTGTAGCTTTATATGACGTTAACAGAATAAGACGTGTAATACTGTCACAGGGACAGAGTAAATGTGTATGTTCTATGGGTTCTATGGGCCCATTGTTAGGTCCAATTCCTGCACCAAATAGATCTATAAATAATGATTTCTATGTGTGTACTTGTGTTACCCGTAAAAGAATCTTCCTGTCTCTAATCCTTATTAATTCTATTGACAGTTTATAAATAAAGCTCCTATAATTTGATATTGTAAATATTTGCTATTCTCCGCCACACAGAAAGATCCAGAGAAGCCACTTTTCCCGTGCAGCTGTGTAAGAAGAATATATGGGGATTGGCGCTCACTATTTATATTTATGTGGAATTAAAGTGAGCTATATATCAAGCTGAACCCATTAATGTCATCTGCTTGTCAATAATTTACCTTTCTGTTCATTACTGTCTGCATCTCATGGAAGGAACTTGTTTGTCAACTTTGAGACATTCTGGAGCTGCCGTTGAGGTTAATCGGTGGTTACTACAGATTGAGTCACTGAGGTTACAAATAGCGGGATTGTAGCAGTAGATGGATTCTGAGCCTGGGGGGACAGATATTCCTATATGAGATGATTTTATTGTATTAGGGAGTTTGCTGTCTTCACCCATAGGACAAAGACCCCAGTCTGCCCTCAGCCGATGATGTCATTGTATGAGTAATAACTCTGTGTGTCAGTAAACCCATCAGCCTCTGTTCTGACAGTCGGACTTTATACTGAGGGGGCATTGACTAAATAGGAAATTTGCAGTTCCCCTAAATCATAATACAATAGTAATGTAAGATTTCATTCTACTGTGCACATGTGGTGGCAATGGGGGGTAATCGCTAGAAGCCTACCTAGAACAAAAGTTCCCTGCCCTCTCCCATACTGACGCAGGAGGAAGCACAAAGTGACTAGGATAGAGGCACTGGGGAGATTACTCCTCGTTCTCTCTAGTTACAGACTTGTGAGTTCTTTCTCTATCTCAGGTTGTGTTGGGAATCTGCTAAAGAACAATTTTCTTTACTAGTTTAAAATCAATCAGAATCGCCCAAAAAATGAATTCAGTATCCCAACTGTAATCGACAAACGGCGAATTTCTTTTTCTTTAAAATATTAAACAAATCGTGTTGATCTTTATCTATTTTCAGCTTTTCTATTCATTTCAATTGTACGTTTACTGTAATGGGGTTTCCAACATGTGCACTGCATGTAGAAACACTATTGGACTGGAGCTCTACAGCATTGCTATATGATGTATTCTGCCATAAGCAGAAATTCACTTAGTCTCAAATGATGTGAGACCAAAGAAGATAATCCACAGTACCCCCCAGCATCCAATCACAAGCACCCAGTGGGGAAAGCTGTTTGTGATTGGCTGGCAGCTTAGGGGAGTCCCTGGGGGCTCCCTTCTTTAGTAGTCTAGCAGCAGACAACGCTAGTGTTAGGCTACGATGGACCTATACAGAAGAAAGGCTGCTTCCCATTGAAGTAAGTGGATCAAGAACAAAGAGAGAAAAAAATATGTTATAAAGTGATAAACAAGAAGTAGGGGAATGTTTTATTCAATTATTAAATAGGGTTTATTTATTTACTATGTTGGTTTAACGAGAATTGGTCTTATGGAACCTGGTCCATTATACCAATCGTATTTGTTACCCCTGCCCCCGCATCCCTGGGAGTCAGCAAGAGACCAAGTTTTCTTCAGAGCAGGGTTGGTAGTCTATCGGAGGGGGCATGCTGATTTTTGCAGACCCTTCCACAATACAGGCATCATGAGGCTGGTTTATGTCAGGAGAACCCCCCTCGCATTCATGGTCTCTCCAAGCTATCTGCCACTGGGGCTGGCTAAAGAATCGGGGTGGGGGCATGCTACCACTTTACTTTATAATGCATTTCAATGTGTTTCCTGTATGAGCTCTATATGTAGAAATCCCATTGAATGGAATGGGCCATTGAAATGAATAGGAAAATCTCTGTACATGCATAAAAAAAATTCTCACTCATCTCACTGGCTTTGAGGTACAATCCAGTGTATGAAACCAGTCAGCCATTTATAAATGGATCTTTCATAGATTATCTCTGTACTATGCAAAACGCTGCAGAATTTAGCGATTTTGTGATGGTAGGTGGTTTAGTTTTCCTGGAGGTTTGAGAAAACTAGTGACTTATATGGAAAATTCACCTTAATAGTTTCGGGAAAATGAAAATCTCCATGTAAATTGCTAACAATAAATAGCAATATAAATCACTTTTTTTGAAAATCTGCCTTTTAACAGATCCCCTCTGTGTTTGCGCAGCTTACTGTAATTTAGTACTGCCAGGGCAGCACCGGTAGAGAGCCGCTGTGATTTATACAACTGATTTAGCGTATCATAATTAATATTATTTACTATTATTATCTGTAATTATGGTTTGGATG
Source organism: Mixophyes australis (assembly GCA_036250195.1). Taxonomy (NCBI): domain Eukaryota; kingdom Metazoa; phylum Chordata; class Amphibia; order Anura; family Limnodynastidae; genus Mixophyes; species Mixophyes australis. Next base: position 1,766,000 of record JAVHZZ010000011.1, on the reverse strand, counting down.
TCTGCTTGGTTGTGGCTAACATACCTATGTGAAACTTGTTCTGCTGCAGTCAGTAATTGTCTTGTACAAATGTATGGACACAGCCTTCAGAGAGATGTCCTCAAACATCAGTGACCTGGAGCTGTGCTGTAAGGAGGAGGAGACAATATTCCTGCAATGCTGTGTATAAGGGAAAACTTCATGTTATATATAAGGTGGTTCTACGTGCTACTGAGTCATAGGGGCTTCTCCATACGATCTGTTAAGGTTTGTTTGCTACGTGAGATTAGATAAAGCTTAGGACTTACGTGAGGACATGATGATTGTTAATTATGTCCTGTAAGGTAATACTTTAAAGCCTTTTCTTAACTAATTGCAAAGTGCTCGTTATTGAGTTAGCAATTTTCACCCCAGCGATTATACTAATGACTAATAAACAATCCCCCAGCATGCACTGCTTCTGATGTGCTGTCACGCAACATCTGCTCTCACTTATATTGATCCAACAGTTGCTGGAATGCGTTTCATACACTGCAGGTCAGGAGGAAATTGCACAACGTGAAAATAGAGAACCAGGAATAGCACCTTAATGTTCTAAGCTGTGACTGCCGCTTCCCTGGCATCAAAACTCCATCTACAGCTATGTCATGGAGCATCCCAAAATACTAGGTGGGCTCTACTGCCATCCTGAGCAATGGGCACGTCTGTTGGCTGCTCGCACCATTCCAGTAGATGCCACAAGGCAATGACCACCTAACCAGGGACCCCAAAGCTATGACATTCCCAGACACCTGACTGACTCTGAGTGCTCATGCAGGTCACCCGGAGACTCCACACTCACCGCAGTTTTACATTCCTACATAAATGCTTAGTTTGACCTCTCCCATTCCTATTACAGGAAAGCAGGACACAGACGTTAAATGGAGGTTAATGTCATCCAAAGGTAATGGAGGCACAGACAAACACAAGTCAGGTGCCTGTAGAGGCCTTTGAGTCGTCAATGTACAAATGAATGGATTCTGCTTTGGCCAACACTTACCATAAGATGTAAGAACCCAAGAATGTCAGTGTGTACACGGCACGACACATTGGTCCATCCAGGGAGATCACACACATTTCTCTTTAATCTTCCCCGATACATAAGGCTGTCCGGTTATATCAGGTACAGGTGATTCAGCCACCTATAACTGCCACATGTTACTATAGTAACAATTTATTATGACAAAGGTTAGTGCAATAAGTTCCTCACATCACTTGTATTATCCCCATGTATACAGGTACTGTGGTTCCTGCATTGCATGAGGAAATATGAAGGATACATAACCCGGTGGGGGGGGGGGGGGGGTAGTCTGTGCTGCAACAACCATAGAACCACATTCCTTTCATACACATAAATGGAGCGCTGAGACAAACAGTAACGTTGGGTATTAATCTTTAATAAGTTTTGAAAGCAAATCCCCTGGATGCCAGTTGTCACTAGGAGATGAATCAGAAAACGGCAATTACAGGGGTATGGTTATAAAATTATACACAAGGTTATAAATACATGTTACTCTATAAGTAAATAAAAGTGACCTGTCACCTATACACAGCAGGTCCGGAATGGACTAAAAATCAGCCCTGGCATTTGAAGCATACAGGCCCACCTCTGTTGATGAGCAGGAAAAAACTGTGTGCCGCTGCGCAGCGGTGCCGCCGCAAAGGGCGTGGCCACATTATGTTGGGGGCGTGGTCAACATGGGGCATTGATACATACATTATAATAAAACATTACAGGCCCTCCCCATCCCCATCCACCACATGATTTTATGGTGGTGTTACCTAGGACCCACCCCAGAAACCCATTACAACACCCCAGCCCACTGTACTTATCTATGCTTCTGGAGCTGCTGACATCCATCAGGGTGGGAACTTCCTGTAGAGTGAGCAGGGAAGCTCTTAGTCTCACAAGATTAGTAAATCTCATGAGACTTAGAGCTACTTGGCTTGCTCTGCAGGCTGTGTCCTGTCTGGGGACTCGCAGCAACTATCAGATTCCTCCTGCTAACCAGAGCTGGATTAAGGCTCGGGGGGCCCAGGGCACTTAAGACTGGTTCAACAAAACATTTTCAACAAATACACAGGCAATAGTGTGTGCACTGCTGTTAGGTGCACGCAGTTCTGCCTTCACAAGCAGTACAGTGTGAAGCAGTACATACCTCCCAACTGTCCTTGTAGTCAGACCAAATCCTGACTAAGCGGGACAGTCACCCACCAAATTCAGGACAGTTGGCAGACTGTCCTGCTCTCTCCTACCTGACTTGTGGCTGCTGGTGTCTTTAGCTCAGTTGCTGCTTGTCTGGATCCTGGAATGTTGGGGGCCCTATTTGGGAAAAAAATGGGTACATGAAATTTAGAAAACTCCAATCAGCACCGCTGTTAAATCAATATAGCACCCACGGTTTAAAATTAGGCCTAACTCCAGCCCCAACATTAAAATAATAGTATTTCCATTTAATAAATAAACCTATTTCCCCCTCTACATACAGCCCCAGCAATAAATTAATAGTATTTACATTTCATAAATATACCTGCTGCAACCATCACTGCCATTAAATTCATAGTCACATTTAATAAAGAGACCTCATGCTCCCCAAACTCACCCCCACATTCAATAGCCCCCAAACCACTCATTCAAAAGTAAACAAACTTGGAAAGGGTCAAAAATATTTAACATGTAATAATCCCCAGGTACCGCAGTACAGTACACTGTAATTAATAATGGAGGAATAAGAGTTACAGGAAAAGAGTCTATAACTACATATAGAAGTAAGACTGAAAAACAAAGACAGTAACGTAGCTCCTCAGGTCCAGGACACAGAGCCATAACCAGTTTATTTTCACTGTTGTTGGCCGGTGTGGGGGGGGGGGGGGGGGGGGGGGAGTAAATATTCTTTACAAAAATCCTTTCGCTTAAAAAAGTTAAGCAAAAGAATTATGTTGCAGAAATGTACAATATTATCTATATATTAATATGTTAATCATGTAAGTCCTGTTTCTATTGAATAACGCAAGCTGATTATACACAGAAAATACTCCAATCATTCATATAATAACCCACAAAACGGTCATTTATAATTGTCTAGTCTGATACTAGAATGATTTCTTTACAGAGGGGAGTGATGGAGTGATGGATAGAATACACATTAATACTGTCATGTTTCCATCTCTGCATCTAAGTATTTACTGTACTCACACTAAATATCTTCACACTGCAGCTGGAGATAGAGAACTAGGAACATCCCAGTACAACTATTAATTAGAATGAGTTATAGTTCAGTTGTAATTATTCCAGTTTTATGAGAATCACGTTAGTTCATCTTATTAAACTCTCGCCACGTTTCTATGTGAAGCAGTAGAAGAATTGGTAAAGAGGTTCCTTGCTGGGAGCAAGTTAACGTAGTGAAGAGTTAAGCGCATGTCCAATTAATTGTTCCAGTCCTGTAGATTTCCCGTCTCTACCTGACTCTCATTTTCACACACTGCTTCTTGGTGATTCGTGGAGTTACAGCTGCTCATGATGTGAAATCTGTGCTGTTTATGGCTGTAGGGTCTATTTATCATTGGGGGATGAGTCCCTTGATGTATTGGGAGAAGCCGCCACAGAAAAAAAGCCCTATTGCTGCATTTTGATAAATACACCCCAATGAGTTTGCTAGTGCTTATCTTCCAAACCGTGCAGTGAAACATTATGCACTGTGCACAGTAGGACTTCTAAGTGTACCAGGCTCATTGTGACTCTGACAGTATGTCCGTGTGGTTCTATATACTATATATTGTGCACAGAGGCGAACACTAACCACGCGCATCTGTATAGATGTATCACACTTTATAGTAAGTCACACTAGGCTCGGCTGTGTTGTTTTGTACCCAGATACACTGCATTTAGTGCCGATACACCGGACCACAGGGAAGCACATGGATTTGTGGGGGTGAGGCCACTGCGCAGATATGGGTGTTCCTTACTGGATTAGGCCAATCAGTGCGCAGAGTTTTGCACCAACGTATGAAAGTTAGATTTTATTTTGATAAGAGTTTTACTTAAATAAGATTAAAGGCTGAAGAGGGGCCATTAACATGGGGGCAATTCCTACCTGTGGGAGGGTACCAGCCACCTGCTCCCTATACTTATTGTGGATGCTTCCAGTTGGGACACTTTAATGACACAAGTAATATAGATAGAATCCCCTTCTCAGGATACATATACACCTAAATGAGACTAAACCGAGTAAGATTTTCAGAGAAAAACTGAATAATGTGAATGAATGGTGTGGTCCTAAAGTGGAAGTAGGTGGGAATTTGTAGACAGTTTGCACCCTGCACATTTTCCAGGGCATCCACCAGTCACCTCATGTAGTCACAGATTGATTTTATGGGGGTGTTTTCTAGGACCCAGCACTGAGTGTGAAACGTGCCGTACATACAAGTAGGCGCATCGCAGAGCCTCACAAACTACCCTAATAACACAGCTAATAAGCCATTAGTGTCTACCTCCCATCGTCCAGCTCAGGGTTAGACAATCACACAGGATCCCCACGCAGAGGTGTAACCTTGGTAAATCGTGTGGTGTTGTGACCCTCACCTTCCATCGTCAGTGCGACTGCTCTCGCTCTGGACACATTGGGGCTGTAATGAGCTCATGTTGGCAGATCGAGCACTGTCTTATAAATCCTGCTTTGTCCTGTTAAATGTGCTACAGTTGTCATCACTGTGAGAGAAGACCGCTAAAATACCTTCCATGCTGTCAGTGTACGCAGCAGCCTCTGCCGGATAAGTGTCTGCTCTGTATTCTGTGTCCTTCATTAGGGTTTCTGCTCAATATCACGGAGAGTTAATGCCAGTTACCATCCTGGTAATTAGTTCATTATCCCCCTTTCCTTCCCTGTAGGGGGGGTGGGGGGGGGTCACAATGTTCTTCCTCTTTCTACATTCTTGTCTCATCTCTCTGTTATATTATTCTCTCTCGTTAGTTTAATCTAAAAACTATAAAAGTCAGATAAGCGAAGACTATTGCAGTTTATTCTGCAATAGATCAGTAAACTGTGTCTCTCTCAGAAATAGCAGCAGATCTTCTGGTCATAAAGCAGCAGTTTACTCATTCTGAATATGCAATTATTGTTACATATTATCTGACGCTCTGTATCTACTATCTCCTTCATATGGTTCATAGTAAGATCATCGTCTCTTCTTCTGTGACTTTTACATTATCCCCTCTTATCACTGTACCAAAGCTGCATGCCACTAATTCCTGCCCCAGTCTCTGGGTACGTAGGATGCTAAGTACATACCATACCGGTACATACCATCCCTCACCAATACATACCACTCCTCAACGGTACATACCATACCGGTACATACCATTCATCACCGGTACATACCACCCCTCACCGGTACATACCATCCCTCACCAATACATACCACTCCTCACCGGTACATACCATACCGGTACATACCATTCATCACCGGTACATACCATACCGGTACTTACCATCCCTCACCGGTACATACCATTCCTCACCTGTACATACCATACCTCACCAATACATACCACTCCTCACCGGTACATACCATACCGGTACATACCATTCATCACCGGTACATACCACTCCTCACCGGTACATACCATCCCTCACCAATACATACCACTCCTCACCGGTACATACCATACCGGTACATACCATTCCTCACCGATACATACCATACCGGTACTTACCATCCCTCACCGGTACATACCATTCCTCACCTGTACATACCATACCTCACCAATACATACCACTCCTCACCGATACATACCATACCGGTACATACCATACCTCACCGGTACATACCACTCCTCACCGATACATACCATACCGGTACATACCATTCATCACCGGTACATACCACTCCTCACCGGTACATACCATCCCTCACCAATACATACCACTCCTCACCGATACATACCATACCGGTACATACCATTCCTCACCGGTACATACCACTCCTCACCGATACATACCATACCGGTACATACCATTCATCACCGGTACATACCATCCCTCACCAATACATACCACTCCTCACCGATACATACCATACCGGTACATACCATACCTCACCAATACATACCACTCCTCACCGATACATACCATACCTCACCGGTACATACCACTCCTCACCGATACATACCATACCGGTACATACCATTCCTCACCGATACATACCATACCGGTACATACCATTCCTCACCGATACATACCACTCTTCACCGGTACATACCATACCTCACCAATACATACCACTCCTCACCGATACATACCATACCGGTACATACCATACCTCACCAATACATACCACTCCTCACCGATACATACCATACCTCACCGGTACATACCACTCCTCACCGATACATACCATACTGGTACATACCATACCTCACCGGTACATACCACTCCTCACCGATACATACCATACCGGTACATACCATACCTCACCAATACATACCACTCCTCACCGATACATACCATACCTCACCGGTACATACCACTCCTCACCGGTACATACCATTTCTCCTCAGTACATACCATTCCTACCAGTATGTTTTTGACGTTTGGGAGGAAACCGGAGCTCTCGGAGGAAACCCACGCAAACACGGGGAGAACATACAAACTCCTCACAGATAAGACCATGGTCAGTAATTGAACTCATGACCCCAGTGCTGTGAGGCAGAAATGCTAACCACTGAGCCACCATGTTGCCCCTAATTATTCAAATATGCAGACTGTAGTTAAAGTGATTATTATATCAGTTTATCTGTCTCATTGACAACACAATAATTCTGACTATATCAGACGGAGTCAATGTTGCAGCCGTTGCCCTGTTCAGACTGGAGGCCAAGATGATCCCTTTTCCAGCCACTTAGAGTTCCCTGAACACAGCAATCAGTGACAATGTAGCAGCTTATCTCTTCATCTCTCTCCTGCTGCACTCAGGTAATGCAGGTATCAGCGTAATAATGTACCTTGTGCAGTGGGGAATTATAACAGGGGACTTACTGGGTGGTAGCCATGGCTACCACAGGCCGAGGATCCTGGCTAGAAACAGGTACACTGGAAGCCTCTACAGCCGAGTAGACCAAAGGCCTGGAGCCGTTTCTCCCCTCAGGGAATCTCCTTTCTAGTTTTAATGTAGCCAGGTTTATATACATTTCTCTGTGAAAACCACAGTTACCCCATGCAAAGCAGTGATATGAAAGCCAGACGGGACACCCCAAGACCTGGCTGTGGGGTAGAAATATAAACTGGTTCCAGTACGAGTTAATGAAAACAGTTCTGTCACGTAATCATATAATATGTAATCATGTGTTCCTCTGCCGTACACTGTAACTTGGAGCCTGAAAACAGACATCTTGTGTCCCTCTAGAAAACAGCTCCCCACTCCAGCAAGACTTCATTTTGACCTTTGGTAACTTCACAACTTCCCCAGTGATTGTTATTAATCTGGTAAACAGTTTGGTGATGCATTAATCAGCTAACTTAGTCGTTAATGTGAATAAAGACACAGCCACATAATAATACACATATAATCTTCTGTAAATCACCAAATGGTGCATTTCCACATTTTGGTTAAAGCCCTTGGTGAGGTGTAAGATGCTCTATCCTACAAGTAATAAAGACGCTAGCTGTGACTTATGACATTGCACACGGTTCTTATCCAGCATAATTTAAGGACCCCTTCTATTAAGAAGAGTAATGTTTAGGCCAAGAGGGGGCTAATTAACGCCCCACATTTCTTAATTCCACCGCTGATTACAGCTGGAAGAAACTGTAAATGGAAATTTTGCTTTTCTAAAGATGTTATCCATGAGATAAATGTAAAATCTATTGACTTTATATTACAAAGGTCTTTACAACCTCTCTGCTCTGTAAACATAGATGAAAACTTTGCCTTTCGGTATTTTATTAATGTTGTTCTGTCTGGGAATAAAATGTAATATTATGTTTCAATCTATATTAATAAAGCGGAAGCTGGTTCTCTGCCTGCAGCGGCTCTGGTCACATGACCCCACAGCTGTTCTCCTACGTTACATTACCAGGTATTAAACACTGTACTAATAGTGCTACCTCAATCTAAACTCACTATATTTAACACTTTTGTTTTGGTGGAAAAAACACATTTTGTTATCTTTAACACTATATAATGCGCTATTGCAACATTTCCACATAAAGTCCACTTTATCTTCATCTTATTTTTGCTGGGAAATGGGTCCCACATGAGAAGGGGAAACATTTCTTCCATCTGCTCAGTTTTCTCAACACTATTACTCAATCTCCTCTCATTTTAGAAGTGGGTTAGGACGTGAGTGACTCCTAGAGGGACAATACATCAGGAGCTGCCGGTGAGTCTGTTGTTTAGCTTACGTTTTACGCAGGACGCGCTGCGGAGGGTGATCCTGCCACATCGCGTAGGAGGATCTGATGACGGCTAAGAATCTATAGACAATTGGTAGCATGAAATAAAACTAAAAACAAAAAATAATGGATAAATAGCAATAATTTAAAATAAATAGAGGGCTCTGTCCCAGGCTGTAGATCAAATTATTAAAGGTGAAAAATGATCACCATTGTCAGCCATGAGATAAATGTGAAGGATTAAGGATTAGTAAAGGGTTAATAGGATATGGACGGTTGGTGGTGGGAATAATGCAAAGTGCTGCACGTTTTTACTCCTAAACCTTATTATGCTTCAAATCAGACTCATCGCCCACATTCCATGTAATCCCAAGTCCCTCCACTGTTTCTGGGCAGTTATTTATGTTATTGGAGGACAGCGTCACTTTATAGAGTCAGAAGCTTGAACAGTGACCTACAGATCAGACTGGACAGGGGGTGGCAGCCCTACATAGGGGAAACACATTTATCAAGCCATTGACTATAACATTCAGCTCAGTTAGGGGCCTATTTAATAAAAATTTACCCAATCAGCATTTTTTTTCTATCGTCACTTATCAGAGCAACCAAAAATAAAAACGGGTGTGGGCTACTAATGTTATGTGGGGGGTTATACATGTAATATGGCAGCAGGTGGGAGATATTCACTTAAATTGGAGTAGATGGGGGCAATGTAAGGGCTAATAATGCAATGTGGGTTCTCTAGTAAATGTGGGGAATAATAATTTGATCTTGCAGGACAAGGCTGAATTATGGCTTTGGGGGGCTCAGACCAGTTAAGAGGGGGGGTCCTATATTCTAAAATTAAGAGCATAGACAGAAAAACTGCATTATTGTAACCCTCGTATCACACTAATTGCCCCCTCCATGTCTCTCTTCTTGCTTCCCTCTAGCTGTCATTGCTCTTCCCATAGTTCTCTGTGCAGCCCTTAGAGAAGGGGACTCGGGGGTTGTGTTGGGGGGAAGGAGGGCTGTTTATTAAGTATGGATGTTATTGATTTGATAAGTATATATCCACTTCTCCAGCTCTCCTTACTGATGTGTCTGCTTCATATAAATGTCTTATTGTACAATGTATCTTACATAGAACGGGAATCTGGACGATTCTCACACCAGTGAAACAAACAATGTGAAGATAAATCAAAGTGTGTAAAATAAACCTTCACACTATTACAACTGTCAAACATCTCCAGAAGTTCTCAAACTACACCCTGAGTATCAGCGTGTGCTGCAAGTTCTTCAGAACTATTAAAGTCAGCAGATGGAAGCTCATCAGATAAACAAGTTATAAATAAATAAACGACTTATACTCGTCGCCTTCTGTGAAATAACTTCATCCACTCACAGTGCTGGCATATATGAAAAAAACAGAAAACAAAAATATAGCATAATATGTTCAACTAATACGTTGTAATGATATATATCTGAGATAACTGCATACAACCCAAATGTGCACAAGTGCCACATAAACACAATTATTGTGCCTGGAATGTGCAGGTACTCCGTGAATGTCCTATCACTTACAGGCGCACCCAATGGTTGGTTCTCATTGAGTCTCTAGAACTCAGATGGGGAGCCTTCATAGTGACATGCTAAATACGCACACTGACCGAGACATTGTAGTGCCTTCCATCATCTACTTAAATCTTCCAATGACTGTTCCTTATCCAATCATGAGTGTGGTGGGCACTCAGTCAGGGGCCTTGCATAGCGCATTATACCTACCTGGGGTGCAGCATCTCTAGCGCTTATCAACCGAAGCTCCATCTTTATGGGTTCACTGCACTACCCCACGTGGGATTATTTTTATAATCTTGTAACTGTATATGTTTTAGTTTTGAATAATTAAAAGTGTAATACCCTATACTTCTAAGGGGTGCTGTCAATCATACCAGAGATCCTGTGTGATTCCATCGTAAGAGGTTCTGCAGCAGCTTCTGCAGTAATTGTTGAGGCTAGCATGGTAATTTAGATCCAAAACGTCACCCACATAGTGTCTGTCCCTGGGGGGTTGTGGTTCATTGTATTTCCAGGTAGTTATAGATTTAGGCAGATTGTTTCCTAGAATGTTACTGTTTAAGGCGCTAAGCTGGGTACACACCTATGCAATCATACATCAGATACAATGTCTCTAACGACTTCCCATGAGCATGGCGATGGATGCGCACACACCTACAGATCTGTGACCTCATCTCATAATCTACTGAAGATCTACAGACATCTGCCTACGCTCTGGTCACAAGTGCTAACACACTCACACATTTACCCGACATCATTCCATTGTTGATCATGATTTTTAGGAAGTTTATAAAATCAATTTAAGAGATGCAACGTGCTCTGGTGCGATAAAACATCATTGTGGGAGTGTACACATTCTTGCATTATTGGACCAGACGTCATAGGTTTGTACCAAGGTTTACATTCTTCTTCCAAAGTTGTAACAGGGTCCGACCAGTTTACTTCCACTTTGTGCTATTTGGGTCTTCTAAACTGTAAGGGCTCATTAACATGTTTTCCAGATCTCCCTGCTGGAGCACAGGTGTAGTCATCATAGTCTGACACATTGTAACACATCCACAGGTGGTGTAATTATATCACTGGTCACCTGGAAAACCTGCCCTGTTAGAGCTCCCTGAGGACTGGGTTTGGGAAACATTGGCCTAGTGTTTTCAGCTGTTGCTCGACTTCCAATGATGTGCACCCTCATCTCTTTTCAAAACAGTTCCTAGAATTCTTGTATCTGGCTAAGCAGCAACAGAGCTTAGGACATCATCATCATCACCATTTACATCATCAGAAGTAGGAGGGAGTGAAAGATGCAATAAGAGGTAGGAGGAGCAGCACAGTCTGTCCTGGTTCTAGCTGGACAGTCCCAATTTTGGGGAACTATCCCTCAGAGTCAGGACTTTCAGCTGACTACAGGGACAATCCGGATGTATGCTCTCCTGCCAGCAGCTCTTACCCTGCTCCCCTGAGAAGTGCGTGTTCCACTACATAGCTCCATGATGTCTGCGGTCTTTGCGTCAGTGATATCATCAGTGGGTGTCTGAAAGGAGCAGCAGAGGTGGAAGCAGTTGTAAAGAACAGAACCCTCCTCCACTGGCAGGGGGCAGGGATCTTGGGGCACGTATGATGAGAGGAGAATGGTGGTGGATCGTACGTAGGTAAGGAAAGGTCACACATACCTCCCCACTCTCCTCTTGCAGCACATGAGGGGTGAGGAGGCCTACTACATTCTCCTAGGTAGAGTTGTTAAGCTTAGGTGGACCCTACGGTAAGCAGTGAGGTACACTCCTTATGTCTCTCCCGATACAGCATGGAATAACATTGTAGATGTTCTTACTTCCAGGAGGTGGCGCTAAGGATGATCTGCATCAGGAGCCTTTAAGTACTACTCATGAACATGGTACTTAGCCAACTGCTCAATGCAACCGATAAACATCATTGTTTCACATTCACAACTTGTTTAACATAAGACAGAAATCATCTTATCTGGTGTGGGACCCAATCTCCAGTGTTATACACCCCCCAGGTCTGATTGTGCACATACAGTATAGATAGAGCATATTGGGAGAATGCATTATCTATACTTCCCAATGGGTCATATTCCACCGAGTACTGCGTCGGTGTTTGTCACTGATTTTCCAATTCAATTAACCTGCGCTCTATTAAATAAATGGTATTTTTTTTTATCAAATCACCACAGCAGCAATTACCTAATTCAATCCAGGTTACTGTAATTAGAAAATAATAAGGTGATACAGGAGCAGAATAATTGAATAGGTGAAATGGGCCATATATTATAATTATTATTCTATTGTACTCCTGTTTCACGTTTTGATTATCAGGACCTCCATGAGAAGAAAGATATATAAGACCCATAGAAATATCTATAATTTCAGCAATAATGATTTTAAGAGAGGAATTTTCCAGCAGTAAAAATCTATGAACCATTATTTTAATACATAGTTAAACTTTCTTTGATTGCATTATTTTTGGTGGCATTTTAATTTTCTTTATACGGCTCAGAGGCAGTTTTATTTGTTGTCTTTGTTCTGAGTATGAAATGTTTTTTAGGAGGTAGGGAGACGAAAATAACCTGCATTTAAATTTGCAGTAGCAATCCCATTTAAGCAGGGTTCATTACCAGTGATTATTATAAAGATACCTCATAAAGTGGGCTTTTATTTGCCATTTAAACATGAAATGCCAGCAATAATCTAGATATTTATTAACTTGCTTTGTCGTTGTTTAATTAAAGTTTTAGCACATATTTAGACCTGTTTTTCTGTCCGGCTAACCATGGATTATTGCTAATTTCGGCACGGTTATTTACCCTCTATAATATGAGTTTATTGTCTGTCTGACAGGTGTGTGTGTTTCCACCAGCTTCATTACAGCACACGCTGCCCACAGGCTTCGTCTTGTCCACAGATGACTGAGATTTGCAGGTTTAAGACACTTTTAATTAAAAAAACTAAAGGTGTCACAGAGACGATCTGTGTTATAGACTTGGGGACCTCTAGTAATAAAATACAGAAGACTTTTTCCAGTCTCTCAATCAATAAGAGACTATGTTCTATTAATTAGTGGAGGAAGAGGAGTCTGCTCCCCGGTATATGTGGTGTTACTGGGACTTGTGCTACTTACTAACATTAACCGCTTGCCTGTGTTATAAAGGTAGCAGCTGATACCAATTATATTCATCTCCTTCCTCGTGGTATTGTGGAGTAATAACACAGTAAACATATTGATCCATTTACAGATAAGTAGGATCCACAGCAGCTATCAGCAGTGTAAATATAAAGATAAAATGATGCTGTGTGGAGACATCTAATGTAACTAATACAGCTAAGTAATATCCTATCTGTATTGTACGGTTATTAGCACACACACCACTGTAGGGAAGGATCAGCTGCAAAACTGCCCCCCCCCCCCCCCTCTATGTGTCATAAATACTTTAGGTGTTATTAAAATTAGTTGTTAATTGGGCAGAAGTTCCTGTGACAGTGATGCCATGTGATCATTTGGAGCCAATGTTGTGAGAGCTGGCAGTTTAGTGATGTCACAGAATGTTTCTCAGGAGCTCACTGAGCATGCTCCTGCCAGTACTTGGGCTGTTCCCACTCACATTACTACTCATGAATATTCATAGCTGCCCAGAAGATTACCAAATACACACAGACATATAAGAAGGTGAATATAGGATATACTACACAACTGTGAGATGTAACATATATTTATTCAAATGTCTGTTCAGATATGTGTATCATGTCCAGTTGTGTGTAGGTGACAGACTTACTTGCCTGGTCTCCCGAAACGGTCAGGAGACTCGTGAGTTTCGGAGAGATTTCCCGGACACCCAGGAGTGCAGCCCACACACAAGGCTCCTTGTAGTAAGAAGAGTGGGTCAGATCCCTTATGACATTGATTTGCATCAACAGTCCCCCCCCCCACACTGTGCAATGATGCAATGGTATTACTGTGGAGGAGGGGCAATGATGAATCGCATCGTTTTAACCCCACAATTGCCATTTGTATCCACCCTCCGAGATCTCCTGGAGGGCACTCTATGAAGTGGGCACGTACCTGTTCCACTAATTCAGTACAACACTCTCTCACACATACTATGTTTCTGTCATTATAACAATGGCATCTCATATATTAATTACATACAATTTACAATGTAATATCCTTTTTCTGAAGTTCCCGATTCTGCCTTCATCTCCTACTGACCCTTCTTTTGGTCTTTTACACAGATTTTATGGATATCCCGCTTCATTGACTCAACATAAAAACAGTGAGATTGTGAGTTATAGAGGGCGCTCCCTTGTATAGTACGTCCACAAATCATCTCACCACCATCTATAGTAATACCCAGCTGTAAAATATAATTATATGTCTGTACGTGATCTCCAGCTCCTCTCTGACATTTAAATGTTTACATATATGTGTGTTTGGTTACAGATTACGGGCCTGAGTCACCAAGGAAAGTAAGGCAAGAAATTGAGTAAATGTGCTCCTGATAAACCATGTTACACTGCAAGGGGTGCAGATTAGTTTATTACTTTGCACATAAGATAAATACTAGCTGCTTTCTCATGTAGCGCACACATACTTGATAGCTTTATTTTTACACTGACATGTAAAGATGATCTAGGACATGTCCTACCCCAACTATAAATATGTCCCCACATTTTACATTTACCTCCCCCTCCAATGCAAATGGTTTTGCCCAGATGCAAAGTTACTCCTTGTTTTGCTTTACTTTCCTTAATGACTCAGGCTCTACATGTCTCCTTCACACCATGTATATATATCTTTGGCTTGTTAATGTCAATACTGTTATTCTGTTTTATTTATATATATATATATATATATATATATATATATTCAGCTGGATATTCCAGAGGTCAACAAGCCTAGTTTACCTATTCCAGGAACATGGCAAAGTAGAAAATGTTTGAAAGACTTTGCCCTATAGTGAAGTTAAGTATACCTGCAGTAGTATACCTACAGTAGTATACCTGCAGTAGTATACCTACAGTAGTATACCTGCAGTAGTATACCTACAGTAGTATACCTGCAGTAGTATACCTGCAGTAGTATACCTGCAGTAGTATACCTACAGTAGTATACCTGCAGTAGTATACCTGCAGTAGTATACCTGCAGTAGTATACCTACAGTAGTATACCTGCAGTAGTATACCTACAGTAGTATACCTGCAGTAGTATACCTGCAGTAGTATACCTACAGTAGTATACCTGCAGTAGTATACCTACAGTAGTATACCTGCAGTAGTATACCTGCAGTAGTATACCTGCAGTAGTATACCTACAGTAGTATACCTGCAGTAGTATACCTACAGTAGTATACCTACAGTAGTATACCTGCAGTAGTATACCTGCAGTAGTATACCTACAGTAGTATATCTGCAGTAGTATACCTACAGTAGTATACCTGCAGTAGTATACCTGCAGTAGTATACCTGCAGTAGTATACCGGGGGAGTTTCTCATATCTAAAACTTTCTCAGTAAAAAACATATTTGGTGTTAATGTAATATTCAGTGTGTGAATGGTGTTTTCTTTATGATTATCCCCAGCATGAGGTCACAAGATATTATCATCTCACCCTGTGGGTCATGAATAACATTCCTCCTCTTGCCACAATTCCTAGAAGCATTTGTGAAAGTGTTGTCAACCTTCAGAAACCACAGCGCCAGTAGGAGGAATGTTTCCTGGATTTAGAGGGGTGTAACCAGAGTTAGGTCTGAGAGCATATATTGGTCACCATGCGGTGAGTAGGGTGTTGTTGGAATGTGATGTAACCGGGTTTGAACAAGAGAACATAGCGGTGACCAGAGGTAAAGAAGTTACACAACCAGTTCCTTGTAAGAAGATGCCTGTGTGTCTTTTGGTGATTAGTGGTACTGTGTTGTTGTAGGAGAAATCACCACCTGGCCATTGGTGAGAGACAACTAGGTCCAAGGTTTGGCCACCATTGGCTGGAGAAGAGGACCGAGTGAAATAGGGAGTTTAGAGGCAGCATTATCTTCATGTTACTTAAGTCTCAAAGATTAAATATAAGAACATCTGAAGCAAGAAAGTGGTGTAACTGTGAACATTTTTTTACTATACAAAAAGACCTCACTGCTGGTATAAACCATCAAACATAGAATTTGACGGCAGATAAGAACCGCTTGGCCCATCTGCTAATTTTTTAACCTATAGTAATATCAAACCCTATTTGATCCTTAGTTTTTTGTAAGGATATCTTTATGTCTATCCCAAGCATGTTTCCATTGCTCAGCCTCTACCTGTATCAGCTTCTATCACATCTGATGGAGGCTATCCTGCTTATCCCCTTAGATTGTACGCTCCTTCGAGCAGGGCCTCCTCTCCTCCTGTTCTCCACCACCTTAACTCTGCTCTCCGGCTCCTTGTCTCTTTCGTTAGGCCCTTCTACCCCTCTCTCTACCCCCGGGGCTTCTCACCTTTCATCTAGCTGTACTTTGAGCTTCCGAGTTACTGTGCTTTTTGTTAACTGTTCCGTGCTGTCTCACCCTGTACCGTGTTTCTGTCTGTCCGTGTATGGCGCTACGGATACCTAGTGGCGCCCTATAAATATATACTAATAATAATAATAATAATCCACTACCCTTTCTGTGAAGTAGTTTTTCCTCAGATTTCCTCTGACCCTCCAGTGTCAGTTCATGTCCTCGTGTTCTAATACTTCTCTTCCTTTGTAGAATGTTTCCCTCCTGCACAGTCTTCAAACCCTTCATATATTTGATTGTTTCCATCATGTCCCCCGTTCCCTTCTCTGCTCCAAACTATACATATTAAGATCTTTTAGTCTTTCTGGGTAAGTTTTGTGCTGTAGACCATGCACCATTTTAGTTGCCCTTCTTTGTACGGTCTCTGATGTATTTATATCCTTCTGGAGATACTGGAGATACGGCCTCCAGAACTGAACACAGTATTCTAGATTAGGCCGTACCAATGGCCTATACAGTGGCAATGTATGAATTATAAAAAATAGTTGTCATAGATATAAAATTGCCACCTGTATAAAGACTTCATTGATAATATAACAGCATTCACATTTTTTCCATTGTTACGTAACAATAAAGAGAATTATACTCACATTAGGATCAGGTGGTATTGCAGCCGAGGGCTCCTGTGCACCCAGTCACCGCGTTGGATATCTTGCTCTATGAACCATCGTCTGGGCACCTATTACACCCTCAGTTAATCATACACAAGCTACATAGCAGCACCACTTTTAATCTTAATTTGCTTCTGTTTTTTTCTTTGTTTATGCAGAGGTTACATGAACCTTCATGTACAGTAACCATCTTAGCACCAAAATAATGACATTTCACAAGACACTTCCTAATGAAATATAGAAGGAGGGAGCAGAGGTATGTGAAGAAGGGGAGTAAATATGGGGGATATTGTGGATGGATCCCAACCAATGTCAGTGATGGCAGATGCTATGTCAGTCCAAGGGAGGAATTCAGACGGGATATCGCCTAAGTCCATCCAGCATAGTCCTCTTCTCTTATACATAATACTTCTACACTCTACTGCTCATTTCTTCCAGAAAGACTTCTACTGATTCCTCTTTTTAAACATCTTTCCTGCCGGTATTTCTTACCTGGCGTCTCTATGACCTCTCTGCCCTGTTGGTAGCCTTCTAATAACTGTCCTGGGAATATCAAATATCTCTTTTACACATCAAGGTTGTTCTGCAGCAACTGCAGTCTGGTATTGACAGCAGAGACTCGTATGAAATGAGGCTGGAAGCTCGGATGATACCCTAGACGTTTAGTGGGCGAGTGATGCATATTATTCACCAACCCAGTTATCATGGGAAATATAACACTGCATCAGACCAGGCAGCTGTAACACTGCCCTGATCAGCAGTTCTCTTGGTGCCCATGGTAAGACACAAGCTGCTACTAGCATTGTAGCCATGCCCTTCAATGTTGGCACGGCTACAATAGGGAGTATGCTGAGCTTGTAGTAGTCAGAATGAAGACATGGCGGCACGAATCCTGCAAGATGACAAAAACATGTTAGCGTCCTCTTTGTATTTTGGTCACCAGAAATAAGACAACAATCCCTGGGTGCTACGAGTGCCCACATGACCTGCTAGTTTAGAGTCATGAACCAATTGCAATACCTGTAATGGTGCTGCCAGGACATACAGACAATGTACAAACAGTAAGATTTTCTATTTATTGTGGATAATGCTGACTTGATGGTATCTTTGCTGTTTCTTTGTTTGAATGTTCAAAGGACCCCATTTTACTTTGAAAGGCTAAGTGTAATCCAGTGGAGGATTCTAGAGAGTCTGGGTTGTCAATGTAATGGTCTCTTTGCAAAAGTGACAGATTTTAAATTCAGTTATCTTGAAGAACAATTGTTTAAAGCTTCAAATTCTTCAAATGTTGCCACAGTGGGTAAAAGTTCCACAATTCCAACCTCATAGTTCTTTTCTGGGGCAATCATTGGGTGGGAGTAAAAAGCACATTGGAGCAATAACACCTTATTTCGGATTCTCTATATAAAAAATAAGTTCCCCCGATGGCAGAATTCAAAGCGCCTGTTTTAATGATAAAAGGGAGAGCTGGGTTTGGGTGTATCAAGATTGGAGGTGTCGTGAATCTTGTCTCAAACAAAGCAGAGCAGTAAAAGGATGATTCCTTCTTGTTTAGTCGGTAGATTGGGGCAACAATCACAGGAAAGTCTTTAATGTAACTTCTATAGAAGTTGTCACATCCTATGAATATCTGAACCTCCTTAATATTTCTAGCAGTCAGTAAATCTATTGCATCCTCGGCCTTGCTGGGATCCATGAACCAGCCTTGAAGTCAGATAATATAGCTCAGAGACTTTTTTTCAGTTTGATGTATAAGTGATGTTTACGAATATGTTTCAGCACAGTTCAAACCTCTCCTTGATGCTCTTGTAGGGAAGTGGAGAAAATACGTCATTGAGATAAACAACAACATACTGGTTGAGTGAATCCCTGAAAAGGTCATTTGTGAAAAGTTGAAATGTTGCAGGGACATTATACAATCATCAGCCAATATTCATAATGTCCACACTTAGTCTTCCATTCATCTCCACATAGTATGCGGATTTAATTGTATGCACCTCGTCATTCTAATTTAGTTATTGTGATTATGTTCAATGGAAGAATGTAATGAACCATCCTTTATCTTCACCCGTCGATGATGTAATAGAAGCATCAAGAGAACCTCTTGCTTGTTACTTGGGGCTAGATTTACTAAACTGCGAGTTTAACAAAGTGGGGATGTTGCCTATAGCAACCAATCAGATTCTAGCTGTCATTTATTTAGTACATTCTACAAAATGGTAGCTAGAATCTGATTGGTTGCTATAGGCAACATATTCCCTTTGTCAAACCCGCAGTTTAGTAAATATACCCCTTATTCTTTAATTCAGATTCAGTTTGTAGGTAGGTGCATGTGTAGGGTATAACAACCCCATGTAACAAATCCCCAGGTCAATCTCACTTCCTGTAACAAACATCAGACAATTGTTCCTATTGTGAATGTTACTGGTCCATTACTTTAGAGGAGGGATCTCATTCATTTCTACCAGAGAGCAATCAGATTCAGTATAAGGGGTGGAAACCTCACGCGGTAATTAAATGTCCTTTAGTAGACGGCTTGTTTGTGACCAATTAAGGAGGGGAACTGAAGAGACAAGTAGAAAGGTATAAATCTCGTAGTGATTGGGTCAAATTACGAGATCCTTTGGCCCAGTTTTGGAAGTCCAAGGTGAACTGTATTTGTTTCCATTAATATTTGTTTTTCTCAAAACTATTTGGTAATTTTGAGCAAACATAATCCCAATGACACTACCATTTACTTCAGAATCTGATATTACTGAAGTGGAAACCCAGTAACAACCAGCCTGGAATCGAATTGTGACTGAGAAGTGTGCGCTGTTATTTCCCTCAGTTACACCTAAGGGTATTGAGATGTATCAGACTCCTGGGGGTATGTTCACTAAACCGCAGGTTTGAAAAGTGGAGATGGGCAGCACGGTGGCTAAGTGGTTAGCACTTCTGCCTTACAGCACTGGGGTCATGAGTTCAATTCCCGACCTTATTGGTGAGGAGTTTGTATGTTCTCCCCGTGTTCGCGTGGGTTTCTTCCGGGTGCTCCGGTTTCCTTCCACACTCCAAAAACATACTGATAGGTTAATTGGTTGCTCAGAAATTGACCCCAGTCTGTGTGTGTGTGTTAGGGAATTTAGACTGAAAGCCCCAGTGGGGCAGGGACTAATGTGAGTAAGTTCTCTATACAGCGCTGCAGAATTAGTGGCGCTATATAAACAAATGATGATGTAGCCTATAGCAACCAATCAGATTATTTTATCATTTATTTAGTACATTCTACAAAATGACAGCTAGAATCTGATTGGTTGCTATAGGCAACATCTCCACTTTTTCAAATACGAAGTTTAGTAAATATACCTCCTGGTCAGGAAAGTCACCTTCTGCCAAGGTGGCCACTGTCTTGTGAGGTCTAAAGCAATTCAACACATAAGGGTGACTTAGGACGGTGGTAGCCACAATTCCCAATGCACTAAGGCCGACACAGACAATACCTACAATAAAATACCGAACACTACCGAGCGACATAAACAAAATATAAACTTACCAACAAATAGACAGAGAAGATTTCTGAACCGGCTTTTACTCGGCTTCTATGAATTGCGACTACAGAAAGTGCCTGCACTTAGAAATGATGTCAGTTACCATAGCGACATTAAAATTACCACCTGTTGTAAAGCAGCAATGCCAGGACTCAATAACCCAAACTAAAGGTTAGCATTACAGTTAGCGATAGGGTTAGAGTTAGGGTTAGAGTTAATGTTAGTGTGTGGTGCAGGGATGGATCTAAACTGTTTTTTTTAGGGGGGAGGTTTATCGATTAATCTTGACTACTCCCCCTCTCCAGTGCTGATTCCTCCCCCTCTACAGTCTCGGTTCCTGTAGGCCCTGAGTCCTACAATAGGTGTATCACAATTTATTTTAAGTAAAACACTATATAGCTATAAAATCATAACAATAACAGAAACAAATAACAGATATGTCTGTCCCATCAATAAAGTGTTCATCACACTGTTTCCCCTTCATTACACTGTGACTCCCTTCATTACACTGTGACTTTCTTCATACACTGTGGCCCCCTTCATCACACTGTGGCCTCCTTTATCACACTATGAGCCCCTTCATCACACTAAGGCCCCCTTCATCACACTGTGACCCCTTCATCACGCTGGGATCCCCTTCATCACACTGTGGCCTCCTTTATCACACTATGAGCCCCTTCATCACACTAAGGCCCCCTTCATCACACTGTGACCCCTTCATCACGCTGTGATCCCCTTCATCATACTGTGACCCCCTTCATCAGACTATGGCTCCCTTCATCACACTGTGACCCCTTCATCACGCTGTGATCCCCTTCATCACACTGTGATCCCCTTCATCATACTGTGACCCCCTTCATCAGACTATGGCCCCCTTCATCACACTGTGACCCCTTCATCACATTGTGACCCCCTTCATCACACTATGAGCACCTTCATCACACTGTGAGCCCCTTCATCACGCTGTGAGCCCCTTTATCACACTATGGCCCCGTTCATCACACTGTGACTCCCTTCATCACACTGTGATCCCCTTCATCAGACTAGGGCTCCCTTCATCACACTGTGTCTCCCTGAGGGCGTGGAAGCGAGGCACTGTCCAATCGCACTGGAGGTGTAGTGGGCAGTGTCGGGCTGGAGCATGAAGGGCCCACTGGGGGACCCATGAAATAGTGTGTGCACCACCGCAAAGTCTGAAAGGGTGTGGCCAGCTACCAGGGGAATTAGAGTAACAGCCCCTCACCTAATCTTAGTGATTCTACTTTCCATTAGTACAGTGTCAGAAAGCAAGAGGTATCACTCAGATGACTGGGGCAGTGATTTTATTTCCCTTCCAACATAATGCATGGGGCACATGATGGGATGAAATGGGGTAGTGCGGAGGCAAATGCAGGATTTCTAGTGGTGGCTTTTCACTCCATGGGCCAGAGTCAGCATTACCAAACATCATTGGCTATCAGTTAGCCACCTAATCCCCCCCACCACCACCAAAACCAGCTCTGACATTAAATTAATAGGCTTACCATTTAATAAATAGGTCTGTTTTCCCCAACCAGCCGCAATATCTTGATATTAGCATTCACATTTCCCTGCAAGCCCTGGAATTCATTTACTATCCCCCCCCCCATTTAATAGAGACCCCCAAACTGCATTAATAGAACCCAACCCCACATTAATATGACCCCAAATAACATTATTGCCCCCACCAGCACCCACATAATATTAATACACCTCCAAAAATACTTACCTGCTCTCCACATAGGATGGTGAATTTGTTCTATTCTATCTATTCTTCCCCAACCAAATTGCTTCAGTCTCTGAAGTGCGAGTAGAGGGGAGGAAAGCACCCCAATTCTCTATGCTTCCCCCGTTCACTCCAGCACCCTCATTCTCTCTGCTCCCCTATTCTCTCCAGCACCCCAATTCTCTCTGCTCCCCCCGTTCACTCCAGCACCCTCATTCTCTCTGCTCCCCCTTTCTCTTCAGCACCCAGTTCTCTCTGCTCCCCCCATTATCTCCAGCACCCCAATTCTCTCTGCTCCCCCCGTTCACTCCAGCACCCTCATTCTCTCTGCTCCCCCTTTCTCTTCAGCACCCAGTTCTCTCTGCTCCCCCCATTATCTCCAGCACCCCAATTCTCTCTGCTCCCCCCGTTCACTCCAGCATCCCCACTCTCTCTGCTCCCCCGTTCTCTCCAACACCCCCATTCTCTCTGCTCCCCCCGTTCTCTCCAACACCCCCATTCTCTCTGCTCCCCTATTCTCTCCAGCACCCCAATTCTCTCTGCTCCCCCCGTTCACTCCAGCACCCTCATTCTCTCTGCTCCCCCTTTCTCTTCAGCACCCAGTTCTCTCTGCTCCCCCCATTATCTCCAGCACCCCAATTCTCTCTGCTCCCCCCGTTCACTCCAGCACCCTCATTCTCTCTGCTCCCCCTTTCTCTTCAGCACCCAGTTCTCTCTGCTCCCCCCATTATCTCCAGCACCCCAATTCTCTCTGCTCCCCCCGTTCACTCCAGCATCCCCACTCTCTCTGCTCCCCCGTTCTCTCCAACACCCCCATTCTCTCTGCTCCCCCCGTTCTCTCCAACACCCCCATTCTCTCTGCTCCCCCGTTCACTCCAGCTCCCCAATCCCCAATTAACAATGGTGACCCTGGAGGTACAACAATTCCCATGCTAGCCCCTTGTGATTGGCCCTCCAGTTAATTGAGGACAATATCACTCAGGGCAGGAGCTACTAGCGAGTGTTTTTTTTCACACATTGGGGCTTATTCCCTCTGGACTGCGGCGTGTATGGAGATTCCTATTGGACTATGTTGTGGAAGATATTATTTTTAATAAAGTGGTAACATTGGGGTTTTGGGGAGTCTTTATTAAAAGATTATTTTGACCCTTTCTCTGTTTGTTTTATTTACATAATTATTACCAACTTCTTTCCTTCAAAATTCTTGGTCCAGGGAAGAAGATGATGACGATGATGACCTATAGCACTTTGACCGCAGATGTACAAACACAATGAACCTGATTCATTAAGGAAAGGAAAGCAAAAAAAGGAGTAACTTTGCACCTGGGCAAAACTATGTTACACAGGAGGGGGAGATAAATTTAAAATGTGATGGTAGATTTATAGTTGGGGTAGGACATGTCCCAGATCAACATTACATGTAGGTGTACAAATAAAGCTATCAAGTATGTGTGTGCTACATGAAAAAACAGCCAGTATTTAACTTATGTGCAAAGTAATAAACTAATCTGCACCCCTTACATTGTAACATGGTTTGGGCCGGAGAAGACTTACTCCTGTTTTTTGGCTTACTCTCATTAATGACTCAGGCCCATTGTTACATGTGCATAGATGAAGCAGGTTTGTTTTATACCATGTGCCACATCCAAACCGCATATTGATACATTCCGTGGGTCGTCTTTACAACGTGCATCCGATAGATGGTGTCTTGAAAACCTCAATGTAGTCCTTTTGGGTCTGGTTCTGTCTATACTGCTGTATGCAGTGGTGTCATGTCATCCCCAGGTACGTACATCTTATCTATTAGAATCATTCATTCCGAATTGCATTACGTGGTTATCTGTTCCTTTTTATAGGTGGCAGCTCTGGTCTCATCTGGTGATACTGAAGCTAATAGGTGTGAGTCACCGCTTGGCCGTGTCACCAGAGCTTGAGGGGTAAACACAACCTCCCCCGACAAGTATGTATAACAGCTCATCCTGTACTTGTGCTGTACAGATAGTGGGAGGGAAAAAGACATATACCGAATTTATATCTCTATGTATATCATACTTCACATGTGCACCCATCCACATAATACACTGTTCTCCAAGTCACTGCCACTGGTGTCCGTGTCCTCGTTCTCCTCTCCTATACAGAATAGTGATAATACCTGAGTACACAGGATATAGCCACACATCAGTGACATAGGTATGTAACATGTACATGGGACATATCCACATATCAGTGACACAGAGCTGGGCAGATTACATGCTGAGTACATGGGATATATCCACATATCAGTTACACAGAGCTGGGCAGATTACATGCTGAGTACACAGGATATAACCACATATCAGTGACATAGGTATGTAACATGTACACAGGACATATCATATCCACATATCAGTGACATAGGTATACAACTTGTACATAGGACATATCCACATATCAGTGACATAGGTATGTAACATGTACACGGGACATATCCACATATCAGTGACATAGGTATGTAACATGTACACAGGACATATCATATCCACGTATCAGTGACATAGGTATACAACTTGTACATAGGACATATCCACATATCAGTGACATAGGTATATAGCATGTACACAAGACATATCCACATATCAGTGACATAGGTATACAACATGTACATGGGAACTATGCACATATCAGTGACATAGGTATACAACATGTACACGGGACATATCCACATATCAGTGACATAGGTATACAACATGTACACGGGACATGTCCACATATCAGTGACATAGGTATACAACATGTACAGGGGACATATCCACATATCAGTGACATAGGTATACACCATGTACACGGGACATATCCACATATCAGTGACATAGGTATACAACTTGTACATAGGACATATCCACATATCAGTGACATAGGTATGTAACATGTACACGGGACATATCCACATATCTGACACAGGTATACAACATGTACATGGGACATATCCACATATCAGTGACATAGGTATGTAACATGTACATGGGACATATGAACATATCAGTGACATAGGTATGTTACATGTACACGGGACATATCCACATATCAGTGACATAGGTATACAACTTGTACATAGGACATATCCACATATCAGTGACATAGGTATGTTACATGTCCACGGGACATATCCACATATCAGTGACTCAGGATGTACAGAATATCTACCATATACACTGGACATATCCACATATCAGTGACATAGGTATACAACTTGTACATAGGACATATCCACATATCAGTGACATAGGTATGTAACATGCACACGGAACATATCCACATATCAGTGACATAGGTATGTAACATGTACACGAGACATATCCACATAGCAGTGACATAGGTATGTTACATGTAAACGGGACATATCCACATATCAGTGACTCAGGATGTACAGATTATATACCATGTACACGGGACATATCCACATATCAGTGACATAGGTATGCTACATGTGTACGGGACATATCCACATATCAATGACATGGGTATACAACTTGTACATAGGACATATCCACATATCAGTGACATAGGTATGTAACATGTACACGGGACATATCCACATATCAGTGACATAGGTATGTAACATGTACACGAGACATATCCACATAGCAGTGACATAGGTATGTTACATGTTAACGGGACATATCCACATATCAGTGACTCAGGATGTACAGATTATATACCATATACACGGGATATATAGAAAGGACGTATGTGACACATGACTTTGATACACGTTTCTCTTGGATTAAGCACATAGCAGCCACTGACGTGTGTAGTGTGTGAGCTGTGCATGTAGAAGAGAGTAATAGCAGCCAGTGACATTGGGGGGTATCTCCATGCCTAGGGTGATGCCCCGTGTCCAGCGTGGCCCTGCAGTGTACTACATCCAGAACATTAACTCCTTGGCTGCCACAAAGTGAAGCCCGGCCTGTGTGTTACCATAGAAACACCGGGGTGGTGTGGCAGGCAATGCACTTCTGTATGTGCTCAAAGATCACATCCTCCCTGAACAATTAATTTATCATCAGTTAAATTTTAATGCCAAACAATGATATAGACTCAGTGGAGGCGCCAAGCTGCCAAGGCATTATCTCTCCTGCTTTCTTACAACACGAAGTCTCATGGGGCTTGTTGTGAAGATGCTCTGCATGCATAATGCACCGCACGTCCACACTCCAGAGCCAGGTTACAGAGACAGAGAAGCCAGAGACAATGCAGGAATAGAAAAACATATCCAACATGCCCCCGGCCTGATCCCGCTCTATATCTGCACCTGTGCCGTTCCTCCTCTGTACCTGCGCTTCACTACACCTGTGCTGTACCTGTACTATACCTGTGCTGCACCTGTACTGCATTATACCTGTGCCGTACCTGTACTATACCTGTGCCGTTCCTCCTCTGTACCTGCGCTTCACTACACCTGTGCTGTACCTGTACTATACCTGTGCTGCACCTGTACTGCATTATACCTGTGCCGTACCTGTACTATACCTGTGCCGTTCCTCCTCTGTACCTGCGCTTCACTACACCTGTGCTGTACCTGTACTATACCTGTGCTGCACCTGTACTGCATTATACCTGTGCCGTACCTGTACTATACCTGTGCCATTCCTCCTCTGTACCTGCGCTTCACTACACCTGTGCTGTACCTGTACTATACCTGTGCTGCACCTGTACTGCATTATACCTGTGCCGTACCTGTACTATACCTGTGCTGTTCCTCCGCTGTACCTGCGCTTCACTACACCTGTGCTGTACCTGTACTATACCTGTGCTGTTCCTCCGCTGTACCTGCGCTGCACTACACCTGTGCTGTACCTGTACTATACCTGTGCTGTTCCTCCGCTGTACCTGCGCTTCACTACAGCTGTGCTGTACCTGTACTATACCTGTGCTGTTCCTCCTCTGTACCTGTGCTGCACTACACCTGTGCTCTGACTGTACTATACCTGTACTATACCTGCGCTGCACCTGTACTGCATTATACCCGTGCCGTACCTGTACTATACTTGTGCCGTTCCCCTGCTGTAACTGCGCTTCACTACAGCTGTGCTGTACCTGTACTATACCTGTGCTGTACTATACCTGTACTGTACTTTACCTGTACTGCACTATACCTGTGCTGTACCTGTATTGCACTATACCTCTGCTGTACTATACCTGTACTGTACTATACCTGTGCTATACCTGTACTGTACTATACCTGTACTGCACTTTACCTGTGCTGTACCTGTACTGCACTATACCTGTGGTGTACCTGTACTGCACTATACCTGTGCTGTACCTGTGGTGTACCTGTACTGTACTATACCTGTACTGCACTTTACCTGTGCTGTACCTGTACTGCACTATACCTGTGGTGTACCTGTACTGCACTATACCTGTGCTGTACCTGTACTGCACTATACCTGTGCTATACCTGTGGTGTACCTGTACTGCACTATACCTGTGCTGTATCTGTACTGCACTATACATGTGCTGTACCTTTACTGTACTATACCTGTGCTGTACCTGTACTGCACTTTACCTGTGCTGTACCTGTACTGCACTATACCTGTGGTGTACTATACCTGTGCTGTACTATACCTGTGCTGTACCTGTACTTTCTGACCACCATCTCCTCTCCTTCACTCTGTCCTCCTCCCCTGCTCCTGCCTCGCCCAAAGCCACCCACACCAGGCGCAACCTTGACGCTATTGACCCTACCTCCTTCTCCTCCTCTCTTGAAACTCTCCTATCACCCCTTCCCTCCCTGGTCTGTCCTGACCAGGCGTCCTCCCTCTACAATCTCTCCCTCTCTACTGCCCTGGACACTGTCGCCCGGCCTCTACTGTCAGCAGACGCCGCATTATTCCCCAGCCCTGGCACTCAAAACTCACCCGCTTCCTCCAAAAGTGCTCTCGCACTGCTGAACGCCTCTGGAGGAAATCTTGTTCCCTGGCCGACTTCCTTCACTTTAAATTCATCCTCTCTTCTTTCTGCTCCGCCCTCTCCCTCGCCAAACAATCCTTCTTTAAGTCCCTCATTTCTTCTCAGTCCTCCAATCCCCGCCGCCTCTTTGCCACCTTCAGCTCCCTACTCTCCCCACCACCCCCTTCTGTCCCGTCTTCCCTGTCCGCTTCTGACTTTGCCCCCTTTTTTCTCTTCCAAAATTGAGGCCATCAGACTGAACATCTCCTCCTCCCATTCTCCCGCCTCCCTCTTCGCTTCACCTCCCACCGACACCCAACTCTGGTGCTCCTTCTGCCCTACAACAGGTGAAGAAGTTCGCTCTCTCATTCTTTCCTCTCCACCCTCTACCTGCCCTCTCGATCCCATCCCCTCTCACCTCCTTCGCTCTCTTTCTCCCACTGCCTGCTCTTACCTCGCACACCTTTTCAACCTATCACTCTCCTCTGGTGTAGTACCCTTCTCATTTAAACATGCTCTCATCTCTCCTATCCTCAAGAAACCCAATCTCGACCCCACATCTCTTGCCAACTATCGCCCTATCTCTCTTCTCCCCTATGCCTCTAAATTACTTGAGCGAATTGTCTGCAGCCGCCTAACCAGGCACCTCTCGGACAATTCCCTCCTTGACCCTCTCCAATCCGGCTACCGCCCCCTCCACTCTACCGGAACTGCCCTGGCCAAGGTTACTAATGATCTCCTATCAGCTAAATCCAAGGGTCGTTTCTCCCTACTCATCCTCCTTGACCTCTCCGCAGCCTTTGACACCGTGGATCACCCCCTCCTGCTGCAAACTCTTCTCTCTCTCGGCCTCTCTGGTTCTGTCCACGCCTGGTTCACCTCATACCTCGCTAACCGCTCCTCCTCTGTATCTATGTCTGGTTCTTCCTCCTCCCCCTACCCTCTCGCTGTAGGAGTCCCACAGGGCTCCGTTCTCGGCCCTCTACTCTTTTGGCTCTATACTTCCTCCCTTGGTGCTCTCATCTCCTCCTTTGGCTTTCAGTATCACCTTTATGCTGATGATATTCAACTTTACATCTCTTCACCTGATCTTCCCTCCACCCTCCTCGCTCAGGTATTTGACTGCCTCTCCGCCATCTCCTCCTGGATGTCGGACCGCTTTCCCAAAATCAACATTTCCAAAACTGAACTCATTGTCTTTCCTCCTCCCAGCCTCCCATTCCACCATGACCTCTCCATTGTCATTAACAACACTACCATCTCCTCTGTCAACCAACTCCGCTGCTTGGGTGTCACCCTTGACTCCTCTCTCTTTTTTGCCCCCCACATTCATTCTCTTGCCCAAGCCTGTCGCTTCCAACTACGCAACATCGTCCGCATCCGTCCCTTTCTCTCTCAGGAGGCCACCAAAACCATCATACACGCACTCATCATCTCCCGCCTGGATTACTGCAACCTCCTCCTCACCGGCCTTCCCCACTCCCATCTCTCCCCCCTCCGCTTTAGACTCAATGCGGCCGCAAGACTCATCTACCTCTCACGCCGCTCCTCCTCTGCCTCCCCTCTCTGCCTTGCCCTACACTGGCTCCCCTTCCCCTACAGAATGCTTTTCAAACTCCTCACCACCACTTACAAGGCTCTCTCCCGCTCTACTGCCCCTTATATCTCTAACCTCCTCTCCATTCACACTCCCGCCCGCTCCCTGCGCTCGGCCAATGACCGCCGCCTCTCCTCCACTCTTATCACCTCTTCCCATTCCAGAATCCAGGACTTTTCCCATGCAGCCCCCTTCACTGGAATGACCTCCCTAGCTCCATCCGCCTCTCTCCTACTCTGTGCTCCTTCAAACGTGCACTCAAAACTCACCTCTTTCTCAAAGCCTACCAACCATTCACTTAACCCCCATCTCCGCTCATTCTCCCCTCTCTCCCATTCCCTCAACTGGCTCCTCTTGTGACTGGTCTGTTTAACCCTCCCTTAGGATGTAAGCTCGTATGAGCAGGGCCCTCTTCCCTCCTGTCTCCTGCTCCGTGTCTATTGCATCTGCCTGCCTGGAGTTTCTGAAGTATTGGTACTTTTGTTTATTGTTCTGTACTGTTATACCCTGTATAGTCTACTGTTTGTACTATGTGCGGCGCTGCGGAAACCTTGTGGCACCTAACAAATAAATGATAATAATAATACTGCACTTTACCTGTGCTGTACCTGTACTGCACTTTACCTGTGCTGTACCTGTACTGCACTATACCTGTGCTGTATCTGTGCTGCACTTTACCAGTGCTGTATATATACTGTACATGTGCTGCGCTGTACCTGTATTGCACTACACCTGTACTGCACTTTACCTGTGCTGTACTATACCTGTGCTGTATCTGTGCTGTCCTGTACTATACCTGTGCTGCACTTTACCTGTGCTGTATATATACTGTACATGTGCTGTTCCTGTGCTGCGCTGTACCTGTCCTGTACCTGTATTGCACTACACCTGTACTGTACTATACCTGTGCTGTACTTTACCTGCGCTTTACATATACTGTACCTGTACTGCACTATACCTGCTCTGTACATGTGCTGTACATGTGCTGTTCCTGTGCTGCGCTGTACCTGTATTGCACTACACTTGTACTGTACTATACCTGTGCTGTACTTTACCTGCGCTGTACATATACTATACATGTGCTGTACCTGTACTGCACTAGATCTGCTCTGTACTGCACTATACCTGCTCTGTACTTGTGCTGTACCTGTGCTGCACTAGATCTGTGCTGTACCTGTACTGCACTATACCTGCTCTATATATGTGCTGTACCTGTGCTGTAATACACAGTTATACTGTATGGTGTAAGAGTATAGTCTATATACTGCACCTGCTCTGTACTAGTGCTGTAATACACAGTTATACTGTATGGTGTAAGAGTATAGTCTATATACAGCACCTGCTCTGTACTAATGCTGTAATACACAGTTATACTGTATGGTGTAAGAGTATAGTCTATATACTGCACCTGCTCTGTACTAGTGCTGTAATACACAGTTATACTGTATGGTGTAAGAGTATAGTCTATATACTGCACCTGCTCTGTACTAGTGCTGTAATACACAGTTATACTGTATGGTGTAAGAGTATAGTCTATATACAGCACCTGCTCTGTACTAATGCTGTAATACACAGTTATACTGTATGGTGTAAGAGTATAGTCTATATACTGCACCTGCTCTGTACTAGTGCTGTAATACACAGTTATACTGTATGGTGTAAGAGTATAGTCTATATACTGCACCTGCTCTGTACTAATGCTGTAATACACAGTTATACTGTATGGTGTAAGAGTATAGTCTATATACAGCACCTGCTCTGTACTAGTGCTGTAATACACAGTTATACTGTATGGTGTAAGAGTATAGTCTATATATAGCACCTGCTCTGTACTAGTGCTGTAATACACAGTTATACTGTATGGTGTAAGAGTATAGTCTATATACTGCACCTGCTCTGTACTAGTGCTGTAATACACAGTTATACTGTATGGTGTAAGAGTATAGCCTATATACTGCACCTGCTCTGTACTAGTGCTGTAATACACAGTTATACTGTATGGTGTAAGAGTATAGTCTATATACTGCACCTGCTCTGTACTAGTGCTGTAATACACAGTTATACTGTATGATGTAGGAGATCCGACATTACCTGTTATTTACACACCCGCAGGTGGAGGAACAGAGTCACTGACCCGGTATTGTGCAGCAATGAGGCTGCAGGGTGTAATGATCATATAACATGGTGCTATACATAGAATTATTAGCAGACAGATGTGACCACATTGTATTACTCTACCAGGCTTTATATATATGTATAGCTCAAAAGTATTGACTGTTTAAAATAATGGACCAACTGCTCAGTATTACTTCCATGCTAAGTCTCATTATCTGTTCTTATTCTGTATATACTGTACAAGTCAACTGCTCAGTGTCATGTACCATATAATTCTTGTTATCTGTTGTTATTATGTATGTATGAGACAGCTGCTCAGTATCACTTCCTGCTAATTCTTGTTATCATGGATAACCGCACAGTGCTAATGTTTTATATACAGAAATCTGTTCTCCAAAACTATTATTTCTCTGTACATTGGATAAGGTCAGATTTCGTATAACACAGACAATTTCCTACAATTGACAAATACTCAGCATTTGTGCATATCCACAAGATTTATATAGCCAGCATGAATAACTAGAAGGTTGGGACTGTGAAACTGTACAGATACTAAGAACTGCATAGAGAAGTGGTACTATGTAGAAGTAGATATTGTATACAGGTGATACAGATGAAGTTACATTGAATGGATGGTGGCCGGCTGCATTGCATACATCCCACAAACATATTGTACAGTATGTGAATGAACGGACAGAATTACATATTCTTGTTGCCCTGAAACAGATTTTGATAAACATCCTAAATACATTTGTTCCAATTAGTTATAAGAGATACAGAAGTGGTACTGTGCGTTGTCCATCCTGTACCAGTAACTGATGATATATAAAGTAGGGATGTGCACCGGCCACTTTTGGTGTCTCGTGTTTTGTGTTTTGGAATCGGATTTGCTTTAGGTTTTGGGTTTGGATTTGTTTCGCAAAACACCTGACGAAAGGTTTTGGTTCGGATTTAAGGTTTTGGATTTGGATTTATTTTGAAAAAAACATAAAAAGTGTTAAAATCAAGTTTTTTGGTTTATTTTCACTCCTACGCTATTATTAACCTCAATAACATTCAATAACAATCATTTCCACTAATTCCCAGTCTATTCTGAACACCTCACACCTCACAATATTGTTTTTAGTCCAAAACGTTTCACCGAGGTAGCTTTCTGGACTGCATAGTGCAGTGGTCCCGGTACACAATTTGGTACCGGGGCCACAATACCTCCGCCTTCAAATGGTCTGAATTCCACTGCACAGCTGCCTGCTCCTACATCCTCTGCAGCATATACAGGGTGTAGTTCGAGCGTGTCAATACCTCTTGTTTTTGACGATGACAGGTCATTTTCATTAATTTATGATTTGGCAGCAACAGTCAACGTTGTTTAATATCTGATACGCCTCTATCTGGACTGCATAGTGGAGTGGCCCCGGTACCCAATTTGGTACCGGGGCCACAATACCTCCTCCAACTTTCAAGTGTAGTGTTTATAATTTATAAAAACGACAGTAGTTATAGCACGTCAATAACTCTTTGTTTTAGACGACCATGGTACAGAGCATTCATCATTGAGATCCCATCAATTATGTGAAAGACAGACAGCGTCGAAGTGTTATTTGTTGACTTTGTTAACCAAAAAATTGTCCCTGTTGCAAATATTCGTGCAATGAAGAGTGACTTTTTCATTTAAAGGCTCAAGCTTTCAAGTGTAGTGTTTATAAGTTATAAACACTACAGTAGTTCAAGCACGTCGATACCTCTTGTTTTAGACGACCATGGTACAGAGCATTCATCATTGAGATTCCATCAAGTATGTGAAAGACAGACATCCTCTGCAGCATATAGAGGGTGGAGTTCCAGCGCGTCACAACCTCTTGTTTGAGGTGATGGCAGGGCAGGTTCAGGCTTTTTTGATGTGCCTCGAGCCTGCGGTAGGCACTGGCAGAATGCCGAAAGTGTCCAGCAATTTTGCGGGCCACCGCAAGCATCTCCTGCACACCCCTGTCACTCTTGAGGTAATGCTGCACCACCAAATTAACAGTGTGGGCAAAACATGGGACGTGCTGGAAATTGCCCATATGCAATGCCCGCACAATGTTACTGGCGTTGTCTGACACCACAAATCCCCATGAGAGTCTAAGTGGGGTAAGCCACTGCGAAATAATTTCCCTCATTTTCTCTAATATGTTGTCAGCGTTGTGCCTCTTATTAAAGCCTGTAATACACAATGTTGCCTGCCTTGGCACAAGCAGCCATTGTGTAGATGCTGCTACTGATGCAGCTGTTGCTGTTGCTGCGGAAGGGGATGCATCTACCCAGTGGGCTGTCACAGTCATATAGTCCTTCGTTTGCCCTGAACCACTTGTCCACATGTCCGTGGTTAAGTGGACAGTGGGTACAACCGCATTTTTAAGAGCACTGAGGACACTTGATCGTACTTCTCTGTACATTTTTGGTATCGCCTGCCTAGTGAAGTGGAATCTCGACGGGATTTGGTACCGGGGACACAATACCTCCATCAACCCTCTAAATCCCACTCCACTGATGGCGGACACCGGGCGCACGTCTTACACCAACATTGCAGTTACAGCCGCAGTTATACGCTTTGCAATAGGGTGACTACTATCGTATTTTGTGGTCATGGCAAACGACTGTTGGACGGTCAATTGTTTTGTGAAAGACTTACGACTTCCCCTCTGGGAAGATGACCGACTAACAGCAGCAACAGCAGCAGCGGCAGTAGTAGGCGTACCGCTGCAGGATTCCTCGGATGAATCCCGTATTGAAGAGGACTCAGTCTGGCTGCTGACTTGGGCTGCAGTACTAAATCTGATGGAGATTGTGGAGGAAGTTGACGAGGAGGGTGTTGGTGGTGTGTATCCAACAGGACCAAGGGATTTAGGTGTCCCTGTACTGATGACGGTCCTAGGCCCAGTTCCTGAACTAACCACTGAACTATGAAGGTTATTCAGGTGACGTATAAGGGAGGATGTCCCTAGGTGGGCAAGATCCTTACCCCTGCTTATTTGAGCTTTACATAAGCTACATATGGCCATACATTGGTTGTCCGGATTTGGATAAAAATAGCTCCAGACCGAAGAGGTGCATTTTTTGGTCTTCTGACCAGGCATGACAATGGGCTTTTTCATCCCATGGACATCAGCTGTTTCCCCCCCTGGTGCCTCATTTACAATAACCACATCACCATCCTCATCATCAAGTTCCTCCACAGCGCCAGCTACATCAATAGCCTCCTCCCGGTGTACAATATTGACACCTTGATTATCCAAATCTGGATCTACTCTGTGGGTGATCCTTCCAACATATGCAGAGGGTGTGCTGCAAATGCTGGATGGAGTCACCTCTTCCCGTACAGTGATGGGAAGGTCAGGCTTCACAACCACCAACACCCTTGGACTCACCTTGGGGATTTGTGATGTCATCTGTTTAGAAGGCAGAGTTCTTTGCTGTTTTGTTGTTGTTGCTGACAGCATAACTCTCTTAAATTTTTTGTAGGGGGGGGGAGGAGGAGGGCTTAGATCCTTGGGTGAAGCTGGACCACTAGTCATGAACACGGGCCAGGGCCTAAGCCGTTCCTTGCCACTACGTGTCATAAATGGCATATTGCCAACTTTACGTTTCTCCTCAGATGATTTTAAGTTTCTCTTTTTGCTACTTTTTGAGAACTTGGGCTTTTTGGATTTTACATGCCCTGTACTAGGAGATTGGGCATCGGGCTTGCCAGACGACGTTGATGGCATTTCATCGTCTATGTCATGACTAGTGGCAGCAGCTTCAGCATTAGGAGGAAGTGGGTCTTGATCTTTCCCTACTTTATCCTCCAAATTTTTGTTTTCCATTATATGTAGCACCAGAGAGCGTACCCCTAAGCCACACACACTCGGCAAAGCCTTTAAAAATTATATGCGGCACAGGAGAGTACCACTGGACTTATACTGCAGAATCTGTGAACTTTGTAATATTGCAGTACAACTGGACTTATACTGCTGAATCAGTGAACTTTGTAATATATCAGTACCACTGGACTTATACTGCTGAATCAGTGAACTTTGTAATATTGCAGTGCCACTGGACTTATACTGCTGAATCAGTGAACTTTGTAATATAGCAGTACCAATGGACTTATACTGCAGAATCTGTGAACTTTGTAATATTGCAGTACCACTGGACTTATACTGCTGAATCAGTGAACTATGTAATATAGCAGTACCAATGGACTTATACTGCAGAATCAGTGAACTTTGTAATATAGCAGTACCAATGGACTTATACTGCTGAATCAGTGAACTTTGTAATATTGCAGTACCACTGGACTTATACTGCTGAATCAGTGAACTTTGTAATATAGCAGTACCAATGGACTTATACTGCAGAATCAGTGAACATTGTAATATTGCAGTACCAATGGACTTATACTGCAGGATTGTTTTTGGATATTTTTTTTTTATTTTTTTTTTATTATAATTATTTTTTTTTTATTTTTTTTATAACTTTTTTTAATTTTTTTTATAACTTGGGAATAATGGGGAAATAACAATGCCCTTAGAAGGACAGAGCACAGGACACAGCACCACTGGACTGAACAGGACACAGCACAGGACCCAGCAGCACCACTGAACTCAGAAGGACAGAGCACAGGACACAGCACCACTGAACTGAGCAGAACACAGCACAGAACTGAACAGCACAGCACGAGATATAGCAGGACAGAGGACCACCTAACACAACCTCCCTCTACCCTGATCAATGCCCGAGTGAAGATGGCGGCGGCTAGCGGGGAATTTATAGAATACGAGTATCGCGAGATCCGACAGCGGGATTATGACTCAGAGCCTCGGTTTCAGTTTTGCAATTGGCGGGAATACCCGGATCTGTCTCGGATCCGGCTCGGACCGACAACGTTCAGGTGGGCTCGGATTTCAGATATCCGAGCCCGCTCATCTCTAATATAAAGGACATTAATGTGCTGTAGTGATTTATAAGTGTTGGGTACAGCGTTCCGCAGCTGTGATGAGGGGTGACCAGTGTTGGGGTCCGTAGCTCACTAGGGAAGGGGGGAGTGGGAGGAATAACGAAGAAAGAAAGGTGATTAGGGAAGAATGAATTTCCTTCCTTACTGCAAGGTAATGAGAATAGCATCCAATGCTGAAGAAGTGAAGTAGTAGTAGTGTGCAGTTGTATCAACGACTCATTTAGAACAAAGAAAAAAGGAAGATGCAAATTCTCTCCTGAACAACCCATTTCCTGTTACAAAGGGATGTAAATGTATTTATTTCACAAGCAGGGGATATGCATGTAGCACACACATACAGTCCAGCTTTACTATACACTGAGATTAAGAGTTGAGCTAGGACATGCCCCTCTGAACTATAAATCTATCCGCACATTTTCTGGTTGCATCCTTCAAGGCAACATGGTTTGGCCAAGGAGCCTTTTCTCCTTTCTTCCTCATTGCTGCATGGTGCAAATCTGCTCTAAATGCAAAATCAACTAATCAGATGTTTCCTTTTACCTGCCTAGTGCAGATTAGACAATAAAGGCAGATCTCTGATTGGCTGCTGTGAGTTTGGTCTGTGTACATGATGACCTAATCAGACATATATTCAGTATTCCGTCATGCACCAAATTATATTGTTCCATCTGGGGGTAAAGGTATCAAGGTCCGATTTTGCAAATCCAGCGATTTTCTCGGGAGAGTTGAAACTCACAGATGTATGAAGCTGAGATTTCATGTAAAATCGCCAGAGTTGTGCCTCTGTCAAAATTGCTATTTCCCAAATCGATAGAGATCAAACTCCCGACTGTTTGCCACTCTGGCTATACAAGTCTCAAATGTATAATGCTGCGATTTAGCAAACTCTCCTGAGTTTGCTTTAAAAATTCCTACGTACAACATGCTGCATTCTAGCAGCGTGTTAGGTAAACCCATCACTGTTACACTGTTCTGCAATAGAGCCGGAGGTCCGGCAGATGTAAAAACTGTAAAAAACAGATGAAAGTTGAAAAAAACATGGGGTCCCCCCTCTATTCACTATTAACCCTAGTGCTGCCAGACTACTTCTGGTTCCGTGAAAATCGGGGAGAAAATTTGTGTGGGGTACCCCCGATTTTCACTTAACCAGCACTAGGCAAACCAGCCCAGTGCTGAAAGCACTAGGGCTCTTCCTACACCCCTGGGCGGTGGGTGTAGGGTAATAAACGGTGATTATAGTATAAAGAAATAAACGGTCGCCCTTTTGTTTTGTGGAAATATAAGTCCCAGCCAGTCAGGGTGCCATAAAGTGTGGGCATGCTGCTACGTGTATAGCTACAAGCACCAGCATACCCAAGGCATGTTGGCACTTGGAGAACCACAAGTGCCAACACGCCTGGCTGGGACCTGTAGTTCCACAAAAGAAAATGTTAAATAAACCACCACCCCCTCATTAAAACCACATACATTTATTAAAAATAATAACCCCACAATAAAGACAGTAAACACCCTCATTTATACCATATATTGTTATTATAAATATATGGTATAAGGGACTTTGGATGTACAAATTTTTTGGGACTTTTTCAAGCTGGACTATTGGATACAAAATTATTTTGGACTTGGTTGACGGCCATTTTCGGATTAAAAGCTGCTGACAACAGATGAAAACATCAATGGTGAGTATATGGGCATTTATTATTTTTAATAAAATTATATGGTTTAAATGGGGTGTTTACTGTCTTTGTTGTGGGTTTATTATTTTTATTAAATGCTTTTAATGAGGAAGTTGTGGTTTAATTAACATTTTCTTTTGTGGAACTACAGGTCCCAGCCAGCCGTGGGTGTCAGGACTTGTTGGCACTTGTGGTTCCCCAAGTGCCAACATGCCCTGGCTGCCATGGGTATGCTGGTGCCTGTAGTTATACAAGTGGCAGCATGCCCACACTATTTATGGAACCGTGGCTGGCTGGGACTTGTAGTTCCACAAAACAAAATGGCATCTGTTTATTTTTTCATACTATAATCGCCGTTTATTACCCTACACCTACCGCCCAGGGGTGTAGGAAGAGCCCAGCCCGGGCTGGTTTGCCTAGTGTTGGTTGCATGAAAATCGGGGGGACCCCACGCAATTTTTTCCCCTGATTTTCCTGGAACCAGCAGTAGTCTGGCAGCACTAGGGCTCATAGTGAATAGAGGGGAACCCCACGCTTTTTTAAAAAAAAACTTTTATCTATTTTTTACAGTTTTGACAGCTGCTGGTGCCCTGGCTGTATAGGCAGGGACAGTGTAACAGTGATGTGTTTACTAATCTCGCTGCTACAACACAGGAGAGCTAGCTAACACGGGAGTGTTTTACATCGCAGCAAAGCGCCAGCGATTGTGAAGATCAGGGTAAAAATCGCAGCTTGATACATTTGAAGACTTTTGGACTAAAATCGCGGGTGCACACTGAAAAAATCGGAGCTTGATACATTTACCCCCTGGAGTCTGTTGTATAGGTGAAAAATAATTTCACTCATTTTTAATAACTGTCACTAATTTTACTTGATGACCATATTTTCACATTGAACGTGACAATACAAGGCAGTATATGATATTATATTTCTTCCATCACACCAGTGTCATGAAGATTCACACTTCGCTGAAGATTCAGGCTGAGAAGCAGCATTAATACTTGATGAGCTGACGGAGGGAACTTTGCGGTGAGATTGCTGTACCACATGTTGGTAAACCAGATATAATTTAGCACTTAGAAACACAAGAATCATTAGGGCCTTTATTTTACATTACACCTCGTCTGGATTTATCACAGACAGACAAGTTACCAAGCGGCTGGTAAACTGCAGCCGAGATTAAATTGGCTGTTAATTATAGAACTTCTAAACACCCCAGGCTCCATTCTCTCTCTCTAGTTTTTTTCTTGTTTTGCTGTTTGCAGCTAGCAGATAAGAAACACAAGTAGAGTCTACTGCAGAGTCTGCAATCAGTTTACTCATCTATAAAGCAGCAGCGCTGAGCAGACAGCCCCCAGTGTCTCACCTGCCAGACATAGAGGAGGGGTCCTGCTATCACTCCCAGTCCTATGTGACACACAATCATTGTATCATATCCTAGAATGTTTATTATTTATGTATATAGCGCCTACATATAACGTAGCGCTTTACAGAGAATGTGTCCTCATTCATGTCCCTGCCCCAGTGGAGCTTACAATCTATCCTCCCTCCCACACAGACACACTCGACAGAAACTAGTTAACAACGCTGCGGGGAATCGGAAGAATTGAATATGCCCCACAGTGTCTAAATCGCCATTTTGTTTTTGCACGTTTGTGCAAGTAAAGTTGCCCCCATAATTAAGCCTAAATGACAGACCCATTGTCGCAATCATTTCAGTTAAAGAAAACCCCTCACCAAGCAACCAGACGCAGAAGCTCCGGCCCCCAGTTTGGCAGCCGTCTGCGCATGCGCGCCTTATTGCTAGGCAATGGGACGCTTTGCTGAATTATCGTCGGCAGCTGAGAACAGCGCCGCCGCCCCCTACTACCCCATTGGCTCCACAGCCTTTATAAGGAGCTTCCTGCCACACACCTGTGCCAGAGTATCAGGTCTTACCTGCCTCCAGCGTTTTACTGTGTTTCCAGTTCCAGCATTGTTCCTGACGTCTCTCGTTTGCCTGTGACCCTTCTGACCCGGACCGTTTGACCACCCCTTTTGGATCTCCCTATTGTACTGCGATTCCTGGCGTTACCGACCCGGCTTGTCTCACCATCCCTCCGGATATTCCTTGTATACTTCCTATTACCAGAACGTTACCGAACCGGCCAGTCTGACAATCTCTTCGTGTATCTCGCTATTTGACTCGTGGCAGGACCGCGACCTGCGTGTTCCTGCAGCGGAGTCCATACCTCCTTGCGGGGGTCCCTGGTAAATACCAGGGACACGTTAGATTCCGCACCTTCCTCCAAGTTGCACCAACAATAGCAGATACGCTATATAGTTGTGACAGGCTGGACCAGGTAAGGCTTTCATTTATCAGTGTCTCGGGTCAGTAGTTTAGGCACTAGGCCTATGGTCACCCATTCTGACTTTAGACCTGTGAGCACTTGGGAGTCTTTATTTCCCATGTGCCTAACCCACCACCAGAGGCACAAGGTTTCAAGTTCATTTGGCATTTGGCCATGCCCTTCCTCTGTTTAAGCCTTGTCCTCCATCACACCCCTACTACTGGATCACCAGGGAGGGTCACTAGTCATCAGGAAGATTCGGGCCTCACCTCAATCAGGACAAAACACAGAGGTATGGCCATTTGGTTTTTCCAGGCATAAATAACGCTTATCTGCTGTTTTTCAGGCCTTTCTGTACAGCATTATTACACATGGGGGTAAATGTATCAAGCTGAGAGTTTTCCGGCGGGTTTGAAAAGTGGAGATGTTACCTATAGCAATCAGATTCTAGCTGTCATTTTGTAGAATGTACTAAAGAAATGATAGCTACAATCTGATTGGTTTCTCAAACCCGCCAGAAAACTCTCAGCTTGATACATTTACCCCATGGCATTTTATTGAGATGGATAGGCCCATAGCCAGGCTCTTCCAATGCCCATCTCCTGGCCATTATACCCACCGGAAGTAAGGCCCCGTTAAAGGAAGGCTTTGGTGTTTCTTTGTTTACACTTTCTGTCTCTCCTGTATTGCATTGGGGCATTATATATCAAGGGGTTTAACAAGGTGCAGGAGGGAAACATTCTCCAAAGGAAGAGAAGTACTAGAACATGAGGACATGTACTGACACTGGGGGGAAGAGAAGTACTAGAACATGAGGACATGTACTGACACTGGGGGGAAGAGAAGTACTAGAACATGAGGACATGCACTGACACTGGGGGGAAGAGAAGTACTAGAACATGAGGACATGTACTGACACTGGGGGGAAGTAGGTTCAGAGGAAATGTGAGGCCTCCCATCAGAGGTGGTAGAGGCTGAGTAATGTAAACATGCTTGAGATAGACATAAGGATATCCTTACATAGAACTAAGGATATAAAAGGGTTGGAGGTTACCATAGGACAGATAGGCCAAGTGGTTCTTATCTACTGTCAAATTCTATGTTTCTGCATTGTCCTTGTAGTGGAGAGTTAGGGCAAAGCACTACACATAGCTGTGTTTGATTTAGTTGCGCAGTATAGCTGACTACGCAGAGGGCCTGATTCATTAAGGAATGTAAATACATTTTATATACAATAGACATTGATAACATCCTAATAAATGTATTTTATGGAGAATATGAACTTTAAAAAAAAAATTACAGTTGTTTTGTGTGCCTTAATGAATCAGTCCCAGAGTGTTGTTAGGGTCAGCGCGCCTTGCATAGACTAGTGTGAGTGGCATAAGAAAGAAGGAATGTAAAGGATGGAGTAGGGAGTAGGGAGCAAGGGGGAAGAAGGATGAAGTGGGGGAGAGGGAATATGGAGGAGGGAGTAGGGAGCGAGGTAGAAGGAGGATGAAGGGGAGAGGGAATGGGAAGGAGGGAGTAGAGAGCAAGGGGGAAGAAGAAGGAGCGAGTGGGAAAGAGGAAAGGGACAGAGGTAGTCAAACAGGAAGAAGCAGGGATGATGGAGTTGGAGGGAGTGCAGAAGAGGGAGGAAGGAGTGGGGAAGGGGAAGCATGGAAGAGGGTGCTGGGTGGGGAAAGCAGGGATTAGAGAGTGAGGGGGAAGGAGGAGGAAGTGGAGAGGAGGGACAGGTTTGGGTGGTGTATCTGGGATGGTGATCACAGAACCCTGTTCTGTTCTAAGTTGTTGGTGAGCTGCACTGGAGTTTGCTAGAGATACAAAGAAAACAGGGACACACAAATCCTGCAGAGCAACAAGACATCCGCTGATATACATATAAACTATGGCAGCATGTCTTTCAGCACCCTACAGAGATTTCCCTATGTGGGAGCTGCTGACAGGATGCGTTAAGTTGTGTAATCCTTCCTGAGAGGCGCACAGTGCTCCCGCCTAACAGTAATACCTCACACCTCATCAATCAGGGCTGCAATGTATGGGGCTCAGCTGGCAGCTTTAATGAAAGACACCACACTCCCGTCAAGCCATGCATCTCTGCCCAGGACTATTAGGAGAGTCTCCTCCAAAGTTTTATTCACCTGCAGAGCCATGTGTCATATGAACACAGAAACAGGACTGCATCACTCGTCATATCGTATGAACATTTATTATATAGACAGATCTATAGGGCTCATCTGTAGGCCACATGCTGGACCTGATGTATGACCCACATTCCATGCGTAGCCTAGACAATCTGCTGTGAGGAAGGAGAAGAGGCGCTCACATCAAAGACTAATCTGCTAACACCACCCCCTTCTCATTACATAAGACTACTATTTTCTCCTAAAATTATGTTGTGTTTATCCATAAATGAACCATGACAATGAGGGGACATTGACGCTGCCATCTTGCTTCGTAAAGCCCATGTGCTTTGGTGGAAATGTGTGGCACGACCACGGAGGACTATGTACTTCTGCCATTCCTGCTTCTTAATTAGGCTCATTTACACGGAGCAACGTAAATGTTGGAAGTTACAGTGTCAGGAGAATAGTTCCTTCCCAATTTACTTGTAGGCGGTTATACAGAGCGGGCGGAGGCTCTATGGGATTGCCCCCATCACGTGCCTCCCCCGCCCTGCTTCTAACTTATCAGGCGGGACATGGGAGCTGGCAGTGGCATCATAGTCCCTGCCCATTACCAACATGGACAGGCCGCAGCCGGCAGCTTGACAGGGAAGCAGTTGCTTCTCCAGGTCAGTGGCCGGTGCTCAGTGTAAGGACATTGAAGACACCAGATGAGTGACACGTGCCCAGGGCCGGATTAACCATAACCATAACAATGCTCACAGCCTGTGACATTGTATCAGTAGCTCTGAGTGTGAGCTCGCAGGCTGTCACAGTGTATCAGTAGCTCAGAGAGGGAGCTTGCAGCCTGTCAAATTGTATCAGTAGCTCTGAGTGTGAGCTCACAGACTGTCACATTGTATCAGTAGCTCTGAGTATGAGCTCACAGTCTGTCACATTATATCAGTAGCTCTGAGTGTGAGCTCGCAGACTGTCACAGTGAATCAGTAGCAGTAAGTCTCTTTGTGAGCTCACAGCCTGTCACATTATGTCAGTAGCTCTTGGTGTAAGCTCACAGCCTGTCACATTGTATCAGTAGCTCTGAGTGTGAGCATCAGTAGCTCTGAGTGTGAGCTCACAGCCTGTCACATTATGTCAGTAGCTCTGAGTGTGAGCTCTCAGACTGTCACATTATGTCAGTAGCTCAGAGTGTGAGCTCGCAGGCTGTCACAGTGTATCAGTAGCTCTGAGTGTGATCTCGCAGCCTGTCACAGTGTATCAGTAGCTCTGAGTGTGAGCTCGCAGGCTGTCACAGTGTATCAGTAGCTCTGAGTGTGATCTCGCAGCCTGTCACAGTGTATCAGTAGCTCTGAGTGTGAGCTCGCAGCCTGTCACAGTGTATCAGTAGCTCTGAGTGTGAGCTCGCAGCTTGTCACAGTGTATCAGTAGCTCTGAGTGTGAGCTTGCAGCCTGTCACAGTGTATCAGTAGCTCTGAGTGTGAGCTTGCAGCCTGTCACAGTGTATCAGTAGCTCTGAGTGTGAGCTCGCAGCCTGTCACAGTGTATCAGTAGCTCTGAGTGTGAGCTTGCAGCCTGTCACAGTGTATCAGTAGCTCTGAGTGTGAGCTCGCAGCCTGTCACAGTGTATCAGTAGCTCTGAGTGTGAGCTCGCAGCCTGTCACAGTGTATCAGTAGCTCTGAGTGTGAGCTCGCAGCCTGTCACAGTGTATCAGTAGCTCAGAGTGTGAGCTCGCAGC
The DNA here is from genome assembly GCA_036250195.1 of Mixophyes australis. Taxonomy (NCBI): domain Eukaryota; kingdom Metazoa; phylum Chordata; class Amphibia; order Anura; family Limnodynastidae; genus Mixophyes; species Mixophyes australis. The sequence continues at coordinate 1,721,123 of JAVHZZ010000011.1, read as the reverse complement.
CTATCACATTGTATCAGTAGCTCTGAGTGTGAGCTCACAGCCTGTCACAGTGTATCAGTAGCTCTGAGTGTGAGCTTGCAGCCTGTCACAGTGTATCAGTAGCTCTGAGTGTGAGCTTGCAGCCTGTCACAGTCTATCAGTACCTCTGAGTGTGAGCTCTCAGCCTGTCACAGTGTATCAGTAGCTCTGATTGTGAGCTCGCAGCTGTAGCAGTGTATCAGTAGCTCTGAGTGTGAGCTCGCCGGCTGTCACAGTGTTTCAGTAGCTCTGAGTGTGAGCTTGCAGCCTGGCAAAGTGTATCAGTTGCTCTGAGTGTGAGCTCGCAGCTGTAGCAGTGTATCAGTAGCTCTGAGTGTGAGCTCGCCGGCTGTCACAGTGTTTCAGTAGCTCTGAGTGTGAGCATCAGTAGCTCTGAGTGTGAGCTCACAGCCTGTCACATTATGTCAGTAGCTCTGAGTGTGAGCTCTCAGACTGTCACATTATGTCAGTACCTCTGAGTGTGAGCTCGCAGGCTGTCACAGTGTATCAGTAGCTCTGAGTGTGATCTCGCAGCCTGTCACAGTGTATCAGTAGCTCTGAGTGTGAGCTCGCAGGCTGTCACAGTGTATCAGTAGCTCTGAGTGTGATCTCGCAGCCTGTCACAGTGTATCAGTAGCTCTGAGTGTGAGCTCGCAGCCTGTCACAGTGTATCAGTAGCTCTGAGTGTGAGCTCGCAGCTTGTCACAGTGTATCAGTAGCTCTGAGTGTGAGCTCGCAGCCTGTCACAGTGTATCAGTAGCTCTGAGTGTGAGCTTGCAGCCTGTCACAGTGTATCAGTAGCTCTGAGTGTGAGCTCGCAGCCTGTCACAGTGTATCAGTAGCTCTGAGTGTGAGCTTGCAGCCTGTCACAGTGTATCAGTAGCTCTGAGTGTGAGCTCGCAGCCTGTCACAGTGTATCAGTAGCTCTGAGTGTGAGCTCGCAGCCTGTCACAGTGTATCAGTACCTCTGAGTGTGAGCTCGCAGCCTGTCACAGTGTATCAGTAGCTCAGAGTGTGAGCTCGCAGCCTATCACATTGTATCAGTAGCTCTGAGTGTGAGCTCACAGCCTGTCACAGTGTATCAGTAGCTCTGAGTGTGAGCTTGCAGCCTGTCACAGTGTATCAGTAGCTCTGAGTGTGAGCTTGCAGCCTGTCACAGTCTATCAGTACCTCTGAGTGTGAGCTCTCAGCCTGTCACAGTGTATCAGTAGCTCTGAGTGTGAGCTCGCAGCTGTAGCAGTGTATCAGTAGCTCTGAGTGTGAGCTCGCCGGCTGTCACAGTGTTTCAGTAGCTCTGAGTGTGAGCTTGCAGCCTGGCAAAGTGTATCAGTTGCTCTGAGTGTGAGCTCGCAGCTGTAGCAGTGTATCAGTAGCTCTGAGTGTGAGCTCGCCGGCTGTCACAGTGTTTCAGTAGCTCTGAGTGTGAGCTTGCAGCCTGGCACAGTGTATCAGTTGCTCTGAGTGTGAGCTCGCAGCCTGTCACAGTGTATCAGTAGCTCTGAGTGTGAGCTCGCAGCCTATCACATTGTATCAGTAGCTCTGAGTGTGAGCTTGCAGCCTGTCACAGTGTATCAGTAGCTCTGAGTTTGAGCTTGCAGCCTGTCACAGTGTATCAGTACCTCTGAGTGTGAGCTCTCAGCCTGTCACAGTGTATCAGTAGCTCTGAGTGTGAGCTCGCAGCTGTAGCAGTGTATCATTAGCTCTGAGTGTGAGCTTGCAGCCTGGCACAGTGTATCAGTAGCTCTGAGTGTGAGCTCGCAGCCTGTCACAGTGTATCAGTAGCTCTGAGTTTGAGCTTGCAGCCTGTCACAGTGTATCAGTACCTCTGAGTGTGAGCTCTCAGCCTGTCACAGTGTATCAGTAGCTCTGAGTGTGAGCTCCCAGCCTGTCACAGTGTATCAGTAGCTCTGAGTGTGAGCTTGCAGCCTGGCACAGTGTATCAGTAGCTCTGAGTGTGAGCTCGCAGCCTGTCACAGTGTATCAGTAGCTCTGAGTGTGAGCTCGCAGCCTGTCACAGTGTATCAGTAGCTCTGAGTGTGAGCTCGCAGCTGTCACAGTGTATCAGTAGCTCTGAGTGTGAGCTCGCAGCTGTAGCAGTGTATCAGTAGCTCTGAGTGTGAGCTCGCCGGCTGTCACAGTGTTTCAGTAGCTCTGAGTGTGAGCTTGCAGCCTGGCACAGTGTATCAGTTGCTCTGAGTGTGAGCTCGCAGCTGTAGCAGTGTATCAGTAGCTCTGAGTGTGAGCTCGCCGGCTGTCACAGTGTTTCAGTAGCTCTGAGTGTGAGCTTGCAGCCTGGCACAGTGTATCAGTTGCTCTGAGTGTGAGCTCGCAGCCTGTCACAGTGTATCAGTAGCTCTGAGTGTGAGCTTGCAGCCTGTCACAGTGTATAAGTACCTCTGAGTGTGAGCTCTCAGCCTGTCACAGTGTATCAGTAGCTCTGAGTGTGAGCTCGCAGCTGTAGCAGTGTATCATTAGCTCTGAGTGTGAGCTTGCAGCCTGGCACAGTGTATCAGTAGCTCTGAGTATGAGCTCGCAGCCTGTCACAGTGTATCAGTAGCTCTGATTGTGAGCTTGCAGCCTGTCACAGTGTATCAGTAGCTCTGAATGTGAGCTCGCAGGCTGTCACAGTGTATCAGTAGCTCTGATTGTGAGCTCGCAGCCTGTCACAGTGTATCAGTAGCTCTGAGTGTGAGCTTGCAGCCTATCACATTGTATCAGTACCTCTGAGTGTGAGCTTGCAGCCTGTCACAGTGTATCAGTAGCTCTGAGTGTGAGCTTGTAGCCTGTCACAGTGTATCAGTAGCTCTGAGTGTGAGATCGCAGCCTGTCACAGTGTATCAGTAGCTCTGAGTGTGAGCTCGCAGCCTGTCATAGTGTATCAGTAGCTCTGAGTGTGAGCTCGCAGCTGTAGCAGTGTATCATTTGCTCTGAGTGTGAGCTTGCAGCCTGTCACAGTGTATCAGTAGCTCTGAGTGTGAGCTCGCAGCCTGTCACAGTGTATCAGTAGCTCTGGATGTGAGCTTGCAGCCTGTCACAGTGTATCAGTAGCTCTGAATGTGAGCTCGCAGGCTGTCACAGTGTATCAGTAGCTCTGAGTGTGAGCTCCCAGCCTGTCACAGTGTATCAGTAGCTCTGAGTGTGAGCTTGCAGCCTGGCACAGTGTATCAGTAGCTCTGAGTGTGAGCTCGCAGCCTGTCACAGTGTATCAGTAGCTCTGAGTGTGAGCTCGCAGCCTGTCACAGTGTATCAGTAGCTCTGAGTGTGAGCTTGCAGCCTGTCACAGTGTATCAGTAGCTCTGAGTGTGAGCTTGCAGCCTGTCACAGTCTATCAGTACCTCTGAGTGTGAGCTCTCAGCCTGTCACAGTGTATCAGTAGCTCTGAGTGTGAGCTCGCAGCTGTCACAGTGTATCAGTAGCTCTGAGTGTGAGCTCGCAGCTGTAGCAGTGTATCAGTAGCTCTGAGTGTGAGCTCGCCGGCTGTCACAGTGTTTCAGTAGCTCTGAGTGTGAGCTTGCAGCCTGGCACAGTGTATCAGTTGCTCTGAGTGTGAGCTCGCAGCTGTAGCAGTGTATCAGTAGCTCTGAGTGTGAGCTCGCCGGCTGTCACAGTGTTTCAGTAGCTCTGAGTGTGAGCTTGCAGCCTGGCACAGTGTATCAGTTGCTCTGAGTGTGAGCTCGCAGCCTGTCACAGTGTATCAGTAGCTCTGAGTGTGAGCTTGCAGCCTGTCACAGTGTATCAGTACCTCTGAGTGTGAGCTCTCAGCCTGTCACAGTGTATCAGTAGCTCTGAGTGTGAGCTCGCAGCTGTAGCAGTGTATCATTAGCTCTGAGTGTGAGCTTGCAGCCTGGCACAGTGTATCAGTAGCTCTGAGTGTGAGCTCGCAGCCTGTCACAGTGTATCAGTAGCTCTGATTGTGAGCTTGCAGCCTGTCACAGTGTATCAGTAGCTCTGAATGTGAGCTCGCAGGCTGTCACAGTGTATCAGTAGCTCTGATTGTGAGCTCGCAGCCTGTCACAGTGTATCAGTAGCTCTGAGTGTGAGCTTGCAGCCTATCACATTGTATCAGTACCTCTGAGTGTGAGCTTGCAGCCTGTCACAGTGTATCAGTAGCTCTGAGTGTGAGCTTGTAGCCTGTCACAGTGTATCAGTAGCTCTGAGTGTGAGATCGCAGCCTGTCACAGTGTATCAGTAGCTCTGAGTGTGAGCTCGCAGCCTGTCATAGTGTATCAGTAGCTCTGAGTGTGAGCTCGCAGCTGTAGCAGTGTATCATTTGCTCTGAGTGTGAGCTTGCAGCCTGTCACAGTGTATCAGTAGCTCTGAGTGTGAGCTCGCAGCCTGTCACAGTGTATCAGTAGCTCTGGATGTGAGCTTGCAGCCTGTCACAGTGTATCAGTAGCTCTGAATGTGAGCTCGCAGGCTGTCACAGTGTATCAGTAGCTCTGAGTGTGAGCTCGCAGCCTATCACAGTGTATCAGTAGCTCTGAGTGTGAGCTTGCAGCCTGTCACATTGTATCAGTACCTCTGAGTGTGAGCTTGCAGCCTGTCACAGTGTATCAGTAGCTCTGAGTGTGAGCTCGCAGCCTGTCACAGTGTATCAGTAGCTCTGAGTGTGAGCTCGCAGCCTGTCACAGTGTATCAGTAGCTCTGAGTGTGAGCTCGCAGCCTGTCATAGTGTATCAGTAGCTCTGAGTGTGAGCTCGCAGCCTGTCACAGTGTATCAGTACCTCTGAGTGTGAGCTCGCAGCCTGTCACAGTGTATCAGTAGCTCTGAGTGTGAGCTCGCAGCTGTAGCAGTGTATCAGTAGCTCTGAGTGTGAGCTCGCAGCCTGTCACAGTGTATCAGTACCTCTGAGTGTGAGCTCGCAGCCTGTCACATTGTATCAGTAGCTCTGAGTGTGATCTCGCAGCCTGTCACAGTGTATCAGTAGCTCTGAGTGTGATCTCGCAGCCTGTCACATTGTATCAGTACCTCTGAGTGTGAGCTTGCAGCCTGTCACAGTGTATCAGTAGCTCTGAGTGTGAGCTCGCAGCCTGTCACAGTGTATCAGTAGCTCTGAGTGTGAGCTTGCAGCCTGTCACAGTGTATCAGTAGCTCTGAGTGTGAGCTCGCAGCCTGTCACAGTGTATCAGTACCTCTGAGTGTGAGCTCGCAGCCTGTCACATTGTTTCAGTAGCTCTGAGTGTGATCTCGCAGCCTGTCACATTGTATCAGTAGCTCTGAGTGTGATCTCGCAGCCTGTCACATTGTATCAGTACCTCTGAGTGTGAGCTTGCAGCCTGTCACAGTGTATCAGTAGCTCTGAGTGTGAGCTCGCAGCCTGTCACAGTGTATCAGTAGCTCTGAGTGTGAGCTTGCAGCCTGTCACAGTGTATCAGTAGCTCTGAGTGTGAGCTCGCAGCCTGTCATAGTGTATCAGTAGCTCTGAGTGTGAGCTCGCAGCCTGTCACAGTGTATCAGTACCTCTGAGTGTGAGCTCGCAGCCTGTCACAGTGTATCAGTAGCTCTGAGTGTGAGCTCGCAGCTGTAGCAGTGTATCAGTAGCTCTGAGTGTGAGCTCGCAGCCTGTCACAGTGTATCAGTACCTCTGAGTGTGAGCTCGCAGCCTGTCACATTGTATCAGTAGCTCTGAGTGTGATCTCGCAGCCTGTCACAGTGTATCAGTAGCTCAGAGTGTGAGCTCGCAGCTGTAGCAGTGTATCAGTAGCTCTGAGTGTGAGCTCGCAGCCTGTCACAGTGTATCAGTAGCTCAGAGTGTGAGCTCGCAGCCTGTCACATTGTATCAGTACCTCTGAGTGTGAGCTCGCAGCCTGTCACAGTGTATCAGTAGCTCTGAGTGTGAGCTCGCAGCTGTAGCAGTAAGTCTGAGGGCGAGCTTGCAGTAGCTGTCACTCCCGGCTGTCAGCCTATAGTAGAGCAGGGGGTGGGGTTGCTGCAGCTGAAGCTCGCAGTGTGCAGATCACATCCAGTCTGTGCTCTCCCTGCAGCAGCTGCTGGATTACCCCGAGCCCCTGTCTGTAGTGCCTCTGGGATGGATTCGCTGCGGGCGAGGATGCTGCACTCGGTCTCCTGGTTTATTCTGAGTGGGATGACTGCCATGTGCCTCCTGCAAGGTAGGGACCCCAGCCTCTTACCATACATACTCGGCTATATCAGACCCTGTCGTGACACTGGTAATAATTAGAGTGCAAGCTCTGCAGCCCAGGGCAGGACCCGTTCTGGTCCCACCTGGAAGTATAAACACAAGGGAGGGGGGCACCTGTCTGGATGGGGTCAGTTGCAGTGATTTGCAGTTTATTCCGACCCTCTGCATTGCCACTGACACACCGGCTGTCACATGGTTAATTAGAGGCTGCTTGGTGCCCTCCTTCCACTTGGGGGGTTAATAGCCTGGCACACTGCAGTGCCGCCAGCAGTAGAGGGGGCAATGCTTATGAAAGACCCCTTGTTTGGGTTTGCTGTGACCTGCAGTGTGCCGCTTAGGGGGTTATCGCAGGATGTCTGTTACCTGAGCTCTGCACTTTACAGATATTGTGTGTACTCGGTTATGTCATGGACTCAGAAACTACATTCCTGCTGCCTTATCCATCTCCTAATACATGTATGTGTGGATGTGATCTCCTTATATTGTCAGTTGTTTGTATTCCTGGATGTTTGTTTTTGTGCATTTGCTGAGAAGACCAAAATATTTCCCTGTAATCCTTGGCAGCTTCTGTAAAGTTAGAATTGATTGTGACACTGATTTGAAGGTACAATGTACTGTGTGCTATTTACTAACTTCCATAATCAGCCAGAACAGTTGAAGCAGAATTCAATTAGGCAGGCAATAAAATGTTATTTTTTCTGAGTAGCTGGTTAAATATCATTTGACTCTAGTTCCCCCTGTCTAGCACATATCATCACCTGTTCTGCCAGGTCAAGCATCCTACATTGTGCGTCCCCTGTGTGTATTGTTTTTCCTCCTGTGTCTCTATGTATACACATAACAGGGCTCATTTAAAGATCGATTGCTGCTCACAATATGATAGAGTTGCACGCTGGAAGGTGCAGTAAGAGGGGGGAGGGCGCTCCTAATGTCTCAATTATTAATAAATGTATATTTTTGCCTTGTATGTACCCTGACATCCCAGGCAGCACAGTGTGAGTTGTTGTCACAAACATCATGGTGGATTGGTGCAGAATGTTTGTACGTATTGGTGATAATCAGGTGATGAAAACTAGTTGGGTAAAGATGGCCTGTTCATTAAGTTATAATCAGGATTTCTGTGCTTGCTCATTAATGCACACAGCCTATAATATGTCATCAGTCCTTCAACAGTTGGTGGTACTAAGCTATCACTGCCTGTTCCCTGGCTAAATAGCTTGTTATAAATGAGTCTGACTTCAGCCTGCAGGATACATCACACTGCAAGCCATAGACTCTGCATATAGCTGTGGCATGTAATGTAACATGTCTGCAGTCAGTGTTTGTCCAGTAGAATTGGATGTTAGCACAGTAAAGCTTCCTGATTTGATTCGTTATCACGCAGGTTACATATCAATGTGTGCTCTGAATAGCAATTTATCACCTTCTGTGACATGTTATGTAACAGTCTACTGACAACTTTTTACCTGCGGTGTGTAACACAGTTTTGCAATCTAAGCTCTGGTAAGACTGCGTTGCATGTTGGGGTCTGCAGTCTAAGCACACGCTAGAGTATGATCTGTATGGGGGGGGATATAACTTCACTCTAGTGTTTGCAGGGTGGGGTAATCTGCAATCTTCTGCTTACAGGCAGGTGATGACTGTTTGGAATAGGTACATAACTTAGGACGGTACTGCCCATGTTTGGTGAGAGGGCTAATACTGTTTTATGAGGTGTGCTGTGCCCTGGTCATTTAGGGGCTATCCTGAGAACAGTTTGGAAGATAAAGGTCTTGTGAATAAGGATCTTCTGCTAAAACCTTAAGACCCCTAAATACATGTTTTCAGGATATCCTTAATGAGCAAATGTGTCCAGGGACACATTTACCAGTTCATCTGTTACATGGTTATTACTGGACTTTTGGGAGAGGTATAAAAACTTTGGGTGGTGACACACAGGCTCTTTGAATGTTAAAAATGTTCTATCTAGTGTTCCTGACGCTCTGGGTCATTACTAGTGTTCCAAGGCCCCAATATGTTTTTAGTGTCTTACTGAATGTTGTATAAACATAATTACTTTCCTCCTTTAATGCAGTACATACACTATATCTACAAAAGTATTCGGCTGCTTGACCATTACACCAACAGGGACTGTAATGATATTGTATTCAAATGCATATACGTTAATATGGAGTTGGTCCCCCTTTTGCAGTGATAACAGCTTCCACTCTTGGAAGACTTTCCACAACATGTTGGAGTGTTTCTGTGGGAATTTGTGCCCATTCATTCTGTAGAGCATTTATGAGGTCAGACACTGATGTTGGACGAGAAGTCCTGGCTCACAATCTCCATTACATTTCATCCCAAAGGTGTGCGATGGGGTTGAGGTCAGGGCTCTGTGTGGGTCAGTCAAGTTCTTCCACATCTATCTCATCAAACCATGTCTTTGTAGTCCTTGCTTTGTGCATTGGGGCATAGTCATGTTGGAATAGAAAAGGGCTTTCCCCAAACTGTTACCACAAATCTGGAAGCATAGCATTGTCCAAAATGACTTGGTATGCTGAAGCATTAAGATTACCCTTCAGTGGAGAGAAGGGGCCTAGCCCAAACCCTGAAAAACAGCCCCATACCATTATCCTTCCTCCAACAAACTTCACAGTTGGCATAATGCAGTCAGACAGGTAACGTTCTCCTGGCATCCACCAAACTCAGACTCGTCCATCTGACTGCCAAACAGAGAAGTGTGATTCCTCACTCCACAGAATACGTTTCCACTGCTCCACAGTCCATTGTCTGTGTGCTTTACACCACTCCATCCGACGCTTGGCATTGGTCTTGGTGATGTGAGGCTGCATGCAGCTGTTCGGCCATGGAAACCCAAACCATTAACCTCCCGCTACACAGTTTTTGTGCTTATATTAATGTCAGTGGAAGTTCAGAACTCTTCAGCTATGGAATCAGCAGTGCGTTGGCGACTTTTACACACCATGCGCCTTAGCAGTCGTTGACCCTGCTCTGTGGTTTTACGTGGTCTTCTGCTTCGTGGCTGAGTTGTTGTTATTCCTAAACTCTTCCACTTTCTAATAATATCACTTACAGCCGACCGTGGAATATCCAGCAGGGATGACATTTCACGAACAGTCTTATTGCAAACATGGCATCCTATCGCAGTGCCACGCATCCTATCGCAGTGCCACGCATCCTATCGCAGTGCCACGCTTGGTGTCACTGAGCTCTTCAGAACGACCCATTTTGTATCACAAATGGAGACTGCATGGCTGGTGCTGGATGTTAACACCTCTGGCAAACTTCTGACTTCTTGTAGTGTCCGATCACAAACTGACCATGTGTAAAATTCACAAGGTTTCCTGATAAAGGTGCATGTAACTGGGGGCATTCATCTCCTGCTCAAGCAGTGAGATCATCAGAATGTCCACAGCAGCACATGTTGTTTAAGGAGAATAGTTAACTGATCATGTGGGAGTGATCTGACCTCTCCTGTGACTATGGGGTATACTGACAGAGAAGATAGGTGTTTTTTCGCTTCACCCTGTATATTAAAGGGTCACTGCAGTTTGACTACCACATGCGGTAACTCCATTTTTGCTGTCTCCATAGAGCTTTATGATGACGGCGATTATTTATGAAGCCGTGTAAGGTAAAAGCTTACCAGTATGGAGCTTTTTGTCTCCCACTATAGTATCCGCCATCTCTGAATGCTGATAACTATGTTTGAGGGGGGAGGCTTAATGCTGCAGCCCAGATGACCGCTCCCAAGCTCCTCCTTCTTCCCTCCCTGAGCAGCAAATGACGCGGTGCAGATATCTGTTTCTTCTTACTACATTATTTATTGTTTTACAATTTTACAAAATTATTTATTGTTCAATTTAGGTTATTTTTTCAAAGTTTAAGTTTTGCCAATTTAATTGTCCCCTACAAGCGTCCCTCTCTGCACCCTCCAGCTATGGCATATTAATTGTGTACATGAGGTCTCCTAAGGAGCCGAGTAATGAGAAAAAGGATACTGAGTATGCGCAATTCCGTCAGTAGAAGAGTAAAGTCTCGCCAAGGCGATGAGGCCGAGCGCAAGTTATCTTCAGAGGACTGGAAACCACTTCTGGGGGTAAATATATCAAGCTGAGAGTTTTCTGGTGGGTTTGAAAAACCAATCAGATTCTAGTTATCATTTATTTAGTACATTCTATAAAATGACAGCTAGAATCTGATTGGTTGCTATAGGCAACATCTCCACTTTTCAAACCCACCGTAAAACTCTCAGCTTGATACATTTACCCCCTGGTCTCATATCACACTCCATCAAACTCTTTTATACCTGCAGAAACGTAGTAATATGTGCATTGTAAACATTTGCATTTGTTATGATGGCTGAATATCACCATGTTAAGCTTTACATGCAGTGTAATGTAAATGCTGGTTTCCTAATACGCAGCTCTATGAAGGATGGAGCCATAGGAGAACCACAATTACCAGCACATAGGCGCTGAAGCTCCTGAGCTGTGCATACAAATCACACAAATAGGACTCTGACCTGTGAGTGTTGTGTGCCCCTATAATACAGTCTATTAACCCTTACCAGTGTCTCCCGTTTCTATGCAGTTTTCTGGCTGACCCCGCGCTCTTCCCACGCTCTTCCCCCTCATTGCTCCCTAACCGCCTCGAGTTTTCCTGGCTTACAGTTGTTGATATTTAGCCTTCTGGTGATGACTTTCCCACATGTTGTCCCTGTATCCCAGGACTGAGCAAGACTTTACTACTGGACACTTGTGATTTATCCCGGAGACGCGATGCAGCTGCTCTGGAATAATTAGTGGGAATAGTTTCCGATATCGAATTATTGTACTTGGAATTCTATAGAAAACACCAGTGGCTCCTGTGGGCTACACGTCAGGGGGTCTCTGCCAATAGGTAGAGTAAATGAGTATAAATATGGTTCAGTTCATGGGTTAAAGGCATAAAATGGTGATTTAGCTGGAAGCTCCCAGTCTGAGTTAGAAATATGCAAAGTGTCCGATATATCATGTGAAGTACATTAAGTGAATATATACCGACTCTGCTGTCACTATAAAGGAGCGAGCAGTAATTTATAGACACTATTCATCATGGCGTGGAGCTGCTGCACCCTCCGGGGGCAATACTTGGGTCACTGTCTACATGGAGCGGACATTAACCTGGAGGTGACTCCCTGGGCCAGCGATAGGAGGCAGAGGCCACACTGGTGGTGAAGGGGTTACACAGAATATTGACTATATCTCATCATTTGCAGATGACATGACGGAACCAGATGAATGCGGGCGGAGGGAGAGACGCTGCCAGGAGAGGGGAAGAATTAATGTTATATTGACACAAATAGCATCTTCTAAAATCGCTTGTAGCTGGGAAGAATTTATTATAAAACACAATTTTCTGCAATATCCCAAGTTGCCGACTGATCTCAGAGTTTTTACACTACACATCGTTTTGTTTAGCCGCATGCCTTCTTAATAACGTAAATTATATAATATTTTTCTGGTGCTTTTTGGCAAAATATTTAATGCGTCCGTTGTGGAGTTTATCCTGAATATTTCGGCTGCCCTGTATCAATTCCAGCTGAGAAGATCTGAGCTCATACCTCCCAACTGTCACAACTTCAGCAGGGCAGTCCCAAATTACTGGGCTCTGTCCCGTCTGGGGACATGTTTGTCCTGCGGGTAGGAATGTTGGGGAATGGAGGTATCTAATGGAAAGTCTAGCACTGGATGACCACACCGGATATTGCCCCATGTAATCCAGAAATTGTCCATATATTGTCTTTCTCCTCCAACATCAGTGTGACAGGAGTCTGGCATCACTACTCTGTGCTGCTGGGGGATCCTGCTCCTTTCCACTATATAACTCTCAGTCTGTGGCTTCCTGCTGCCTCTATTCCCCCCTCACATCATGTCACTGCCCCTGTCACATGCAGCCCTGTCCTCACTTAGACACCATCACACGAGTGGACAAATCATTGTACTCCACAAGATCAACACAGTTCTGAAATACACTGTGCTGCTCTGATCATTACAGTGATGTGATTGGCTAAAGGTTTTTCAGACTGTTGAAACTGCAGATAGGAGTTAGCTAATTGTTATATGTTGTAAATTTGCTAATCGGTCTTAAATTTCTTTGATTATCAAAATGTTGGTACTTTTTTTTTTTTTTCTGTTAATCACGGTTGATCATTGCATGCTTCCACATTTCTGTGAAAACATGTTATATCCCAAGTCACCAACTTGTGTTGATTAAATACATTTCTTGTGAAAATCCTCCAGTGTGTGCTTGGCTTTACAAAGCATTTGGTCAAAGAAAATTTGAATGCTCTACCCTGATATTAAACAGTACTGTCTGTATAATAACCATTATTGTGTGCTGTATACTGGTACAGGAAGCACTGTATATACCACACTGGTGAGTGACAGCATCTGCAGCCTTCTCCTCAATGTTCCTCAATATGGCAATCATTCGGTATTCTTGTAGAATGTAAATCTATCCGTCACTCAGCACCTGTTCTCAGTCACTTATCTTCCAAATCAATTAGTTGCAAATTGAAATCTTAGTTGTACATTATGCACAAAACATTTTCTTCTTCATAACCTTATAACTGGTTTATGAAACAGATTCCTGTCCTGTAATCTTTGCTGACACTTGTGACATAAAGAAAGGAAAGTGAAACAATGGGTCCTATCTATAAACAAGTGTCGATAATGAGGATTTTCTGTTCTCAATATAATTTATCATATAACATTTGGTCGATAATGCCCTGAGCGGTAAACACAGGATTTCTAGAAGGTGGGGGGCGGGGGGGATGTTTGGTTTCAGGGAAAAAAACCACAAATAGATTAACAAAAAAAAAGCTGCAATAATTATACAATTAGAAAAGTGCAATGTGTATAAATGTAATAAATGAGGCAGGAAGTAAGGTGTATATTAAAAACCTGCATTAATATTAATCTCCTCTTAAATAAATTAATCCTGACTATTTTACCAAAATAGTGTAACGTATTAAACAAAATGAATAGTAATCTCCCTCTCGCATTCAATTAACTAAACAAAAACGTTACAATTAGTGTTCGTTACCCACCTATTGCTTCACATCACTTTCAGCAAACAAGTAACTGCAGAATTTCACAAGTAAAGTCACAAAAACACTAGAGCCAAAAGTGAGAACAATCATGGTGGCCATTTTGTTGAAGCTACAGTTAAACATGGACAGACCCCAAAATGTGCCTTAAGCTGCGGAAAAAGGAGGTTGCTAGAAGAAGTTTCCTCCTAAACCAGGTAACTGTAGTGATTCAAGTATAAGGGGGGGGGGGGGTTCTAGGCAACTGGAAACCCCCCACCCTCAATCCCACCAATCACCACTGGTAATGTAAGCTTACCGCTTCCCCAGGCCAGTATCTGTATCTATGTGTTCAGAAGACCCCACTTCTATACCTGCCAACTGTCCCAATATCAGTGGGACAGTCCTGAATTTAAGGCTCTGGTTTGTCCTGCTGGGTGGGAATGTTGGGGGAAAAGAGCGAATAGGCTCACCCCCATCGTGATGTGGTTACGCCCATTCTCCTGCGGCCGGGGACTTGCATGTTGGAAGGCATATGCCATAAAGGTCTGCTCCCTCTGTACCAAATTGTTCCGTTGCCTTCCTTGACCTGTGACCTCTCCTCCTATCATAAACTGTTTCTACCAATCCACTTCCAAACATTTGTCTCCCTTGTTCTTTTCTAGATTATAAAGCCATCTTCTCCACTTATTGCCATTGTAATGAGAAGTTGTGGATGTGGTCCTGCAGGTATTGTGGAACTTGTAGTACCACAGCGACTGGTGGACCAGTGATTTCCTGCCTCTGTCTAGGTAAATTTCAGACAATGTCTGTAGAATAACTGATCTGGTCCCAGGTGTAAGACTTGTATACGTGTTACATGTACAGACACAGTAATTGAACACGCCATTGTCACAGAGCCGCCGTCTATCACTTGTGTGTTCGGGCAGCTTGTTCTTCTAATCATGGCGGCGGCTGCTTCCCCGGATTGTCAGCTCTTCTTCAAGCGCCATTGTTGTATCGTATCCCTTGAATCAGCGAGAGCGAGAAGATGCATCTTTCATCTCCATCCTTTGATATCTGTGTTTCCCATCTGCTCGGCTCATAGATCAGCAAATAGTCCGTCACTTAATCTTAAATCTAGTATATCGTAGCTGTGATTCCTTCACACAGACGTTGCATGATGGGTAACCGCCAATGTAGGACATGAAGCATCCTGGTGAATACACATTCTCCTCTGGTCGCCTTTTAGACTGTACCAAAACAAGGGCACTCCAGCTGCTAATTGCATGGAAAGGAGGGCATTCAGCTTCATAAAGATGTTTATATTAAGAATAGGGACAAGTAATTATTTGTCTGCCTGCTGTGTGTTGTTCCTACAATTATTGCTGGTGCCGTGTCTCTGAAAGTAGCGTTAAACTCCCGTAATGTGGCTGTTTTAGTCATCTGAACCGTGCTAAAGACCAGTCCGTGTGCAGCGATTAATTAAAGTGCTGTTAGGGGGAGTGGTCGCCTCCCACAGACACCGCTTAACGGTTGTCTGACAAAGAGGAAGGTTTATAAAGTGAGATGGCTGTAAGCGGGGGACCCACTTATGTCCTAGCGTCTCGCCATCACCTAAATGACGGCATTTACAGTAATTGCATGTTGGGGTTGTATTATCTAATACTGTAAGCCATCGTCATGTACTGAATGTACCTCCATGCTGTACACTCACTGCTACAATAGTACAAATGGTGATTTGCTTCCTAGAGTCAGATAGTCAAAGCTGTAACATCATAGAGTGTTGTGCAGGGTGTAACACGGACGCTTGGGGGGAGGACAGGAGTCTGCAACATAGAGAAGATCCTGGAACAGGTGGAGATTTGTGGAGAGGGAACTTGGCTAAGAGAGGAATAAGCAGGAGGGTATAATGGGGAAAGGAGCAGTGATTGGCTGAGCTAGCTAGGGGGAGGGATTAGGCTGACACGTGGGGTTATGTATTTAGGGGGGGTGTTTGCTTGACAGAATTTCCCTGAGGGTCTTGGTTAATGGAAGTTATGCCTTTTGTTAGTAAGGGACCCCGCTTGTGTGGGAAAAATGCCCCCAAGGGCAAGGTCCTGATGACAGGTGTTGAAGTGATTTACCTCTAATATAAGGGTTTATATATAACGCATCGCACATTGCTCATGGTAACTATAGTTTTATATCGCAATGATAAGAAATGAATTAACATGGCTCCGTCTCAGTGAACATTGAGTCTCAGAGTCTTATTGCCCTGCACAATGGTGGTGGGGGGTATGAAACCTGCTGGGGAGGGGTCTGAAGTTCCTTTACCTGTGATGCTTTCCCCATAGGACACACGTGGCTTGTTATAGGGCATAAGCGCAGTCTGGGTTTGTGATCAGTGAGGTTTGGACCACAACAGATTTCCAGCTTTATGTAGCTGGGATCTGGGAGATCCTGGGGAGGGGGTGGGGCAATTTGCATCATTTTGGCCCCACCCCCGCGAATCTTGTAATTTTTTTTTATCATCAATCGTTTTTATTGAAAAATTTTTTTAAGTAAATGGGGGGTACAGAAGAAAAAAAAAGGGGGGGGGGGGGAAGGGGGGGGGGAGTTCGGACACACCAATATAGCATTTGCAGATTACAGACAGTATACAATTTATAGTATTCAGTTTACTGTGGAACTTTAAACTAACTCACCAGACCTGGCCTAGGACTTGGAAAACCCGACATAAACACTCAATCAGGGCGCAACTATTGACAAAGAACCACCAATAGCAGGGGGAGAAGAAGAAATATTTACAGGAGCCCCACCCCCGTCGGTCACGTAGACATGCCATTCAAACCATTTCATCAATGGGGAAGATGGTCTCATTGAATAAGGGACATCTAGTGTTTCCATTTCAAACGCATACTGGACTTTGGTAATTACCTTTGACAGAGAGGGGGGGAGCGGTGCTCTCCATGCCTGGGCTATGGCGGCTCTGGCGGCAATAAGTATATGATTAAACACATAACAGGCCTGTCTCGGGTCATGAGGCGGATATACCTGGAGAAGGGCAATCTCGGGGGTCTGAGGAAGATCCAATCTGGTCACTCTTTTAGCAAGGTCAAATACCTGAGCCCAGAAAGAGCGCAAAACCGGGCATGTCCAAAAGATGTGAAGCAAATCCCCAACCAACGAGCATTGTCTCCAGCACAGCTTAGACTGGGAGGGCCACATTTTATGGATTCTAGAGGGGGTCAGGTAAAGTCTATTAACTAGCTTGATGAACATTTCAGTGTGGTTTAAACATTTGGACATGCGAAAAGCATTTACATAGACTGCCTGCCACTGGTTCTCTGTGAGGGCTATCTGGAGATCTGATTCCCACTGGAGTTGGCTAGAGCACTTGGCTATTGGCTCCGGGGAGGTGAAACCGTACCAAAAGGTGATCCGAATCTTGTAATTTTGACACCTGACGAGCAGGCTGTGGGAGACTTGTCTGCTTTCCTGGGAGTCCGGGAGATCTACCCGGAATTCAGGAGTCTCCCGGACTTTCCGGGAGTGTGGACAACTATGCAGTAAATCCCGGGTATACTGGACACGTTGGTTAATTTCGGACACCCGTTATACGGAATTGGTTATAGAATTGGGACGTCTCCTGTGTGTAATCAGAATTTATACTATCTGTACCTGCATGTATAACTGTGTCACGTGTCTGTATACTGATTGTATACTCTGCTGTGTTTATTTCAATATTATTACACCAAAAACAGGACCGACCTGTCTCAATACAACAATATAACTCTTCTCATTGTCTTACTCTGTCCTATGAACCTGGACACCTGGTGATGTCTGTGTGCGGCTCTGAGAGATCCAGTAGAACTTGTAGGGTGCAGACACAGCCCTGATGTCGTGACCATTTATGAACGCGCAGCCCATCAGATTCTGGTACTTGTTTTGTAGTGCAGTTTATAAAATGAAACAAACCTCTTTGTGGGATGTCGGGGAAGGATCAGCTGTGCTTCCTGGCCGTCGCTCTTGTTGCATGCATGGTAAAGACGGTAATTGCGAGCCAACGGCTGAGAACGCACTGATGATTATTGTGAGGGTGGACGCACATCCCACATAGTCCCCACTTAACCATATGATACATGCCTGTTCCTAGGATGTCCTCCTATAACTCTGTTTCCCTTAGTAAAATCTGTCTGTGGCGGAGACTGAACGGCTGCAGAGTCGGCTGGAGAATATTTACATTTTAGCACTTAAGCTCGTTCCTGAGGCTGCCCTCACATGTATACACCCTCTCATGTGACTTGTTGCCATCGTAGTCACATGACAATTAGGGACAACAATGTACTTTGATCAGAAAATCCCCCGAAAATGGGAGTTATCGGAGATATCTGCTGTGGTCCCACTGTTATCATAGTAAAAGCAGTCCCCATATGTTTCTATGGGGACAGTTATTTTCCATGATTTACCAAGCTCTGAACATCACATATTTTTGCAACTTGTCTGCAATAACTAACCCTACCGGAAGATGGCGTTAGCCTTAGAATCCTATGGGGAGACCATTGCGGTGGTCTGAAATATCTTGCTGGACCCTTACTGGCATCACCATGAATTGTCGAAGATTCTGCACCTACCAATCTTTCTACGCTCCTACCAATCACCATCTAAGCTACGAAGATTGATGGCACCGAATCTTTATGTAGAAACTCAAACTTCTATTTCAAAGTTTACCGCAAGTTTAGTTTGGTCTGTGTCTGCGGTAACGGATGATATAGTCCTAATGTCTGTGTATCTGCAGCAGCAACCACTGTGCGAGATCCGCATCACAGCACTTGCCCCTCGTACAGCACATCATACTGAGGGGCACATTTATCAATATTCACATAAAGTGAAAAGTAGTTTTCAATCCTTATCGCAATGATAAGGATTGAACTACTTCTCACATTTATGTACAGCCCTCCACAGAAACAGCAGTTCCGAAAAACTGCTGTTTCTGTGATAGAAGAAATCATACTTACCCCCCTCTTCCGAAGCGCTGTCTCCGGGTCTTCTCTTCAATTGCGCATGTCCAGTTCCAAGAACTGCACATGCGCACACAGATCCCCTATCGTTGCAGAGAGAGCGCGCTGAGTGACAGGGAGGGATCATGTGATCCCTCCACACATGCGCTGTCCAGCTCTGCTCTCCGGAGCAGAGCTGACAGCATTAGATTTCTTCAATTAGGATGATGTACGCCAGCCTCAGCTGGTACATTAACATGACAAGTTCCCGAAAAAAATGTTTTTTCGGGACTTGTTAGATTGCGGCCAGGAGCAGTCACCATTCTGTTGAATGGTGACTGCTCCCAAAAACGAAGAGGAATGCAAAGCAGCAGATATCCATGATATCTACTGCGATGCACCCTTAATAAATTTGCGGAGGACACCTTAGTGACCCGTTAAAAGCACTAACGTGCTTTATTAAATATGCCCCTAAGCGCGAAGTTACGAGATGTTAAAGTGAATGATCGATATTGCTGAGCAATTAATATTATCATCTGGTTAATACGAACATTGGAAGATATTGCTGCATATTATTAATTTCTCATGTTTGTGATTTAATAAATCCTCCCAGAATAGTTCTGTCTGACATTCAGTACTTTGATTATGGTCTAATGTAATCTGAGTCCATGTGATCTGCTGCTGTTTGTCTTCCCTTACTATAGGTAAATGTTACTCACTGATTGGTAATAACATGTTTTGTTTTTTTACCATTGTTCTGTGATTATCAACGATGTTTCTCTCGCTGGTGAGATTTACTATTAAAATTGCGCCAGTGCGCTCCTATTGTAGTATATCCTGGGTGTCCTGCGCCAGCGATTGGCGCATGGCGATAACCCTTTGCCTCTCGTGGCCAGAAGACACCGGGTCAATTCCAATAGGGCAGTTCTGATCTCTAGGGTTGGTAAGTGGGGGGAAATAGCATGTTGTAATATCCATCTGTTCTAGTCTCCAAACTGATGAAAGGGATTTTTTCCTTTATCCACTTGTGTGAGATACCGTGAGACGGGTACTGAGTGCTGCCATGTGCATAGCAGAGCGATGGTGCCCAATCTTATAATAGTGGCATCCAGCCGGTGACGGCGTAGTGTAAAGTAATGTCAGAGTGTTGTCAGGCAGAGTACACTACGCCAGGGAGGGTCCACTCTGCACTTAGCGCACAGCGGGTCCTATTCCGAGTATTCGTGGCCCCGCCCCCGTGTTCCCACTTGTGAGCTGTGAATTATAAGGACATGCGTCTTTCTGCCATAAATTTATCTATAAACGACACCCTGCCCAGTATTTGGAATGGAGATAAAACACGTGGTCCATGCAGGACGCCACTTATCTCACCAGGTTGTCCTTGAATGTTATGGAGTCACATGATACACACGTGTGGATGTGTTACATTGTGTCAGTCAGTAATGACTACACCTGTGCTCCAGCAGGGAGATCTGGAAAACCTGCACTGTGAGGACTGTGTTGGAGAAACACTGATCTATGTATTTATCTCTATGGACTGAGCCTCACACAACGTGTACCAGCACCCAACTGCTAGTGGCCAATTACAGATCATTCCGCTACTTATTGCTTTTCAATAATGAAACTGTAGTGATAGGAAGAGCAAAGTTCTTATGTGCAGGAAAACGACATAAAATAATGAATTTAATTTTACACAAAAAATGTTTTAAGAATGATTAATTTCACCAGTTTATCTTGGTTACATCATTTGAGTGTATATTAGAATAAATTTCTGCCTTTAGATTTGCTTCTTTTCTGTATGGTGTTTGGCTGTAGCGATGATAGATATTTGCTGCACTAAAGACCACTCTCCTGTGCACAGGATAATAAAATCGTCACAAGAACACCCTGATTGACGTCTTGAGTCTCCTCGTCGCCCGGATCCGATCGCAGCATCAGGAATAACTTTGTGTCTTTATCAGGCAATCTCCAAACCCATCTCAGACTTTCTCTTTCATGTGTGGAAAGTAGAAATCCCTCTGTACGTCTGGAGAGCTGGGGGCTGAAATCCGTCCAAATTCAATCCGGAATCCAAACTTTGTTACTCGCTGGAGATTTTAGAGGGATTTTATAAAGCTTCACAATTCCCAAGGTGGTTGGTGTATATTGATATTATGGAAGTGATTGAGCTGAGACACTTTAATTATATCATATATGATAACGTGAAGCTTTTATCAGCTCTGCCAGAATGCTTTTTGTGTTATTATATTATTAAACACTCAATTAACTATTTACACTCCATGAATTATTAAAAATGTTGAGGGCATTACCCGCTTGCAGGAGGAATGCAGTCAATGTCTTGCATGTATTGTGCATCTGTAGAACTAATAGCCAATTTCATGTCATCTTTATATTGTAGTATTAAGGCAGAGTAATGATATAACCACAGTATGAAATATGTCATTATTCAAACTCATAGTTTGCGATCCACCGTCGTCTTTACAGCAAACACAAGTGATAGACTTAACGTGACTTTATATTTAGAAGACGTTATTATCTATATTAATAATAGAAAATATTTATTTTGCAGAAAACTCATCATTTTCTAAGGACAGTGCTCAGCTGAACACCATTGTTTGAGTAACTGATTGTTTTCCTTCCTCTTCACAAAAGACTCACTCCAGGCAAAGCAACTGGGTTTGTGTGGTGGAAGTGACCCTTCAGATGGACCTGACTGACAAGTCACACAACATATGTACTGTTCCCAGGGTATATATTTACATGTGCTCAATACAAATCTACATGTACAAACAAGGCTGATGTGTTTAATGATTCCGTCGTCGTATCTACGTTCTTGCATCTGTGTTCATTATCATTGAGGTTATTTATCTGATGTCTCTGTCCTGTAGAGATGTTGTATATGGAGTCCTATATGCAGGAGAAAGGGAGAGAGCACACAGTGTGCTCTATTAGCTGTTATCTGTAGGGGATTAACCATTATTGATAACTGTCATGAGAGGACATTGCAATAGAGCAAGGCCTAGTAATACTTCTTATAAAACAATGGAGATGGAGGATATTGGTGAATGTGAGCATATAACAGGTAATCACCCTGCTGCCTCGTTCATATTTTATTAGTATAACATGAAGATTCGCTACCACCACTTTAATAAATAGGCCGGTTATGTTTTCTAGCACTAACATTAATAAATTGTTTCCTGTGTGGAATTCTAATGTATAACAGTTCTGTAGCAGGAGATCTTCTGGAATTGGGTTACACGATCTTTACTTGCTCATGTTCACCAATATCCTCTAAGTGCAATTTATTTTGTTAATAATAAACTTTTAACAGCACTTGTTCTATAAGCGCCTTTTCTCCGCTCGCCGGCAGATTGAATACATAATCGCACCAAGGACATTATGCTGTGAAAAATTTCTTCCTGTGACTTTTTTTTATGCTTAAAGCTGCAATCCCACGTAGCTTTTTTTCTTTCTTTAAATAGCAAGTTAAGTACCTTTTTAAACATGCATCTGATAGTTCGTTTTCTTAGCTGTCCTTCAACAAATCATTATCTGCCTTTCAAAATATCTGGAGGGCAGACAAGTACGGCTGCCAGACACACACAGACTTGCAGCTCTCAGCAGGTCATGCGATGGTGGGAGGGGGGTTGAGAGAAGGGGGAGGATTTTACTAAAGGCACTCAGAGAGGTGTTCCAAAGCCTTTCTGCTCACTAAATCATGTGTCACGTGACACTGTGGGAAATGCAGGATTCTAAATCGTTAATGGAAGTTTGAAGAAACAAACCAAGGGAAAAAGGTAATTTCCAATATTTTTCTGTATAGCCTGACAGTGATTTATGTTAAACACCTGTTCATGGTATTGTAGATTTTAATATTTTCATTTAATACAGCGGGGTATGCTGCTTACCATGACGTCTCCTCGGATATCAGAGTGCTATTGCCGTGGAAACATCACCCGGTTCTGTCTCTCTATTCCACACATTTTCTCTTCTTCCATCTTTTGCATTTGTTTTGTTGACAGCGATACACAGTTGTGACTCGGAATTCATAGAAGTGTCTCCGAAGCGGAGAGGACGATCCTGAGGATGTTTATTTAAGACCTCCCCCAAGGCCCTGAAGTGCTGCTCGACTCTGACAGGACACGAGGAAGTGGCAGACTTTGCAAGATGTCAGGATCTTCCTCTGCTGATGCTTTTTTCCTTCAGGAGATGTAAACCGGTCCCTGAGCCGTCTCACAAATGAGGTTACTGTCATTATGGAGAGAGTTGGGCTGTGAAGGAAACGTGTTCGGAGTAAAGATCAGGACTCGTAGACAGGCAGCAGTCTGAGAGTGTGCGGGACCCCGGGGGCAGTAGCAGGGTTTGGAATAGGGTTTGTTGCAATGTAAACCTTATAGTACAATAATCTCTAACCCATGGGCAGGATACCCCCTTTGCCTGTGTATTACAGGATAATGTGAGCCGTGGATAGTTCATCACTGCTTCTTTTGTTGTCATCCTCCAACTATTGGTTCTTCACTCCCACCACCAATACCTATCAGACCATCACCACCCGTGGTCTGCTTAGTGTGAGCACACCTGCGGCTAGGAGATGGACACGTATGTGGTCACGTATCAGCTCGTTGCTCTGATCGCCCTCAGTATCCAGTCACGCATTGCTTAATAATTGTTCAATAAAATAATAGGTGATCTGTCGGTAATACCACAATTCATTCTGCTAATAAATGCCGGGGCCTCAACAAAGGAGTAGAGCAGTTTCCTAACGCCCTCTATAATTTGACACTGCATTGGGTGATGGCCAATGTTTAACCTTGCAGTGCGGTAAGGGTCTTTTTTGGGGCAGTATGATCTGGTAAAATGTGCACTGGTCTTCCTCAGCACGGCTAGTATGCGTTCAACAATATCTTGGTGTACTTGCCCTGACCGTAAAGTAACCATGATATTTGTGCGATGACGCATTTCCAGTTTACTGGCGGATAACGTCACCAGGTGCTACATCGGTGCCATAACGATCCTTATGTACATCATGACTCTCGTCCCCATCCGCAGGGAGAAACGCGCTGGCACTTACAGTTTAGCATCTCAGCTGACACCTGGATTTGAGGAGACTGATGCTTTTCCTTATGTTGAATCAGGGCCGATGTTCCGATTTTCTGCCTTAACCACTTTCCCATCCTACGTACTTGGATTAATTACTCAATCTTCTGACGTTACAGAATGGGATGGTTGGCGGCATTTTACGTGTGACTTTTATCTCTTGGGATTAAGACTTTCTTCCTACTTCTGTGTAGGGTGGAGAATTGGCACACATCGCACTGCCTACTTATGTACCAACTCAATGGCAACTGCATTTATTTGTGTGACTGATGAACTCGCATAAACCGGATGGGTGGGAAGAGATTCTGCTACAAGTGTTGGTGGGATTTTATAAAACACCCAGTTTCTCACCCCAAAATGATGGGAGCCCCAGTATTGTTCCTTCTAATAACATGATGGACCGAATGTAGAAAAATGGCCGTAAATATAACCTAGTTACAGGCAAGTGCACAAAATCTTTTTGAATCCATTTCCCCCCTCTCCCTAAAAAAAATAATAAATAAATTAAAATCCAGTCAAATAATAAGTTTTTAAAAGCTTTAATTTCTCATGTTAAAAACACCCCGGAGACATTCACGTAAAATGACTATTATTCTGGCAGCACTGAGCCACAAGATTGAAGGATTTTCTGATGAACGCTGTAATATATCGGGAAGACGATGAAGCGTTGGAAAACTCCACAGAGAAATCTCTCATTTCCTATTTTTTGTTTGACGCTTCCTACGTCTGCAGTTTCAGTGTTAGTTCTACAGATCTGCCAGGGGTACACGTTACCCCTCTGCTGGTGAATAGCAGACACCCCCTCTCTACGTAGTAGTATGTGGACATGGAAGAACCAGGTGACCATTGTAATGGGAATAAAATTGCCTGAGCTGCCCTGTGGGTGCCAGAATGAGATACTAGTCTGCATCCAGCGGGAGAGGATATGGGGTGTATTGGGGGGGGGGGGGGGGGTCTTTACAGAGGAGATTCATGGCAATCTCTTCCTCCAGACATAGCAGGATTTAGATGCTAATTAAGTGAATAGATTACAAGGAAGCAGCCTTGACAAATTGGCAACTGACATTATGACATGAAGTATGTGTAATGTTCATCCATACATCCATCATTCTTGGAGCTTGATATTCCAATTTACTTGGCTGTCGACACTTCACTGGCAGTCGGCATTTACACTCCCTGCTAACATGAAGGTTTACTATAATGCGCTGCTGAGGCGGGGTGGTGCGGTGTGCGCTGCTGAGGCGGGGTGGTGCGGTGTGCGCTGCTGAGGCGGGGTGGTGCGGTGTGCGCTGCTGAGGCGGGGTGGCGCGGTGTGCGCTGCTGAGGCGGGGTGGCGCGGTGTGCGCTGCTGAGGCGGGGTGGCGCGGTGTGCGCTGCTGAGGCGGGGTGGCGAGGTGTGCGCTGCTGAGGCGGGGTGGCGCGGTGTGCGCTGCTGAGGCGGGGTGTGCGCTGCTGAGGTGGGGTGGCGCGGTGTGCGCTGCTGAGATGCGGTGTGCGCTGGTGGGGTGGTGCGGTGTGCGTTGCTGAGGAGCGGTAGCGCGGTGTGCGCTGGTGGGGTGGCGCGGTGTGCGCTGCTGAGGCGCGGTGGTGCGGTGTGCGCTGCTGAGGCGCGGTGTGCGCTGCTGAGGCGCGGTGTGCGCTGCTGAGACGCGGTGGTGCGGTGTGCGCTGCTGAGGCGCGGTGTGCGCTGCTGAGGCGCGGTGTGCGCTGCTGTGGCGCGGTGTGCGCTGCTGAGGCGCGGTGTGCGCTGCTGAGGCAGGGTGGCGCGGTGTGACTGACATGGTAAGTTAAACAGAGCTGTAAGGTGGGTGACCCTCTATTTACGGGATTCGGGTCACTTGTACTTATAGCACACATTTTATTACACAGAGACTGATGCAGTGTGGCACTGGGTGTATTACTGGCGCAGGGTGGGAGGTACACCAGTTGGTGTAGTGTATCTTTAGTGTCATGTTCAGAAGTGGTGCATATGCAGACTTGTGTTATTCTTGCACTTACGTCGGCCTGCGTCTGGTGAGGGAGGTGGGGGGAGGAAAGTGGCTTTCTAGCGTTATCTGAATACAGCAAGGGCATGTTGGCGGTATTGTGAGCTGGCGCAGACCTGAGTTTATACGCAGCTATGCCTTTTACAGCCGTATTATTTGTACCTACCTGGGGGCTGGCGCAGATACATGCTGATGATGACATTCGCCAGCGCTAGTTATCTACTTCTGATTGGCTGATTGCGACTTCACCTCTGAAGCTGCTGGGTGATTTCTTCATTGATCGACCGGATATTATAGGAACTTGTGTTTCTTTCATGAAGGTTATATTTGCTGTTTTATATGCAGCCTAGTAGGAAATGCATTTTTCCTATGGAAACAAATGTTTACAAAGTTTTATTGTTCACAAGACGTGGATCTGTGTGTGGGTGTTAGTGCAGCTGCCATAAACCTGACACATCACTCACATGTGTCAGACTCAGCAAATGGGCTGAAATATGTTGGGTTTTTTGCATGCTCATTTTTGGGCCATAAATTTCTTCCTAGTTGTGTTCAGCTTATTGTAAACTGCTCTGTCTGTGTACACAGATAGACGTGACCGAGCAATGGGGCCGGAGTCATTAAGAAGAGAGAGGCAAAAAAAGGAGTAATTGTTCTCCAGGGCAAACCATGTTACAATGCAAGGGGTGCAATTTAGTTTATTATTTTGCACATAAGATAAATACTGGCTGTATTGTCATGTAACACACACATACTCCTTTTTCTGCTTTGCTCTCCTTAATGATCTGGGCCCTGGGTGTGTAGAGATTGTGCTGGGAGCTGTCCCAGGTACTGAAGTGACAGAGCTATAACTGCAGACAGTCACAGTCTCTCCAGTATGAACACTCTGTTATCTTGCAGAATAAGTGGTGTCTACGCTGAATTCAGAGGTGGGCGCCATGTGCACTGTGTTATAAATGGGGTTAGTCTGCAGTCATCTCATTCATTCATTTTTCTAGAAGGAATTTCACAGCAGACAGCGGATTGAGCGGTGTAAATCTTCCCTTGGAATGACAGTTAGGGCTCCTGTAATTCGCTCAGTGTCACAAATTCAAGTTGTCTGTCCTGAGATTTGCCACAAACCCGTCTGTGGGAGACAAAGATTTAGTGCCTCCCCCGCCCCGGCTTCCGTTGAGCCGGGGGATGGATTGAGCTGCTCCAGGGCCTATTACTGTGGGAAAGTCATCTCCATCCAGCAGAAAGATTGGGAATTTGTTCCTTAATGCTCTGAATCGTGAGAGTCCTCCACGATCCCAGCTGTGCGATATCTTGTCAGCTCCTTCTGATATTTTATGTAGTCATTCTCCGAAGGAAATGAGCACATGAAAAACCTGGTTGGATGTGTCTGGCGGAGGAGACTGGGGGGAGGCGCGCGGTGGGGCCGCTGACGTCTATGTACTAAGTGCTGTAATTACTATTTGCATCGCTGTATCCCACATGTTTACACCAGATAGCACCATCTAATATCTGCTCATTGACTCCGAGCTGTCACCTCTGTGTTGTTAAATTCAACCTTAACCATTATTTTCCCACCGCTGGCTGCTCCACTCCGTGGCCTCTCGGAATTGAACAGATTAGCGAGAGTAGCAGTGTTATAATGGAGTCTCAGACTCCACTTCACCCCGACCAGGACCCTATAGCCCTCCACTCTATCCTCATCTATTTCCCACCTGAATTCGCTATAAATAGAAAATGTGAAATGAATTTTCCAGCCGTCATTATTAGCTCCCCTGACATCCATTAGAGAGCTCGCAGCACCACACAACCTAATGACAAGAATTTATGTCATTAGTGAGCAGGGAGGGAGAGGCATAAACATAGGAGCTGGCCGTATAGACGGTAACAAGGCGGTGGGGGGGGGGGGGGGGGGTTGATATGACCCAATTCACTGCTGCAATAGAGAATTTCACTTTGATTTCGGTTTTCAATTTTCCTATTTGTCACCCATAATTACACTCAAATGTACACACTATATCCAAACAGTGCGAAGCCCCAGAGCTTGTTAGTGACGCCGAGGGATGGTCTCTCTCTTATTCCTTGTTGTCGGCTCCCTGTGCTTGTATAACCTTCTATTTCTCATTTCTCTCTGCTATGCTCCAACACATCTCCTCCCGTCTCCCCTCGCTTTCTTCTTTTCTTCTAGTGGTTTATTTAAGACTTGCAAATCCAGAGCGTGTTGATGCACACATCTATTCATAAGACCTATAACAGGGTGTCACAGTGTGATGGTATCATTATTCAGGTTAATAAACCATAATTACTATCTGCAAGTCTTCACATTCTGTGGCAGAAGTCTATGTATTTAGTGCCCTGATCTGTAGTCAGTGAGCTGGGGCTTCTGTCCTAAAGTGCCCCCAAGATCAGCCTGAGAGGCAGCGGATTCTGCCCATGTCCCTGGTAACCCCTTTATACCCCATGTGCCAATATACTGGAAGACAAGTCGAGTCTCCGGTTCGACACTAACACTCTGGAAAACTTGTACATTGAGATTGTATAGATTTCTGATGTAATGCAAAGTTACTCTCATGTCTCGGATGCTTCCTGGAAAACTACTGATCATTAATACCAGGTACACATTTTGGATTTTTTGCCGTGATATTTTGTCCAGTAGGTGGCACTGTTTTATTATCTATGAATTGTAAATCATGCCCCCACCAAATCGATATGTCAGCTTCTACTAACCTCAGACAGTGCGTTTTCTGTTCAGAATAGCGCAATGCAGACTTGTAGAAACCTTGAGTGACTGTATGTAAGTGGGGACTATTCCTCCATTAAACAGCAGCTGTAGGTAAGATAGCGCCACAAGTATCAGAGATCAGAGTTCTAGAATGAATGTTATTGTGGGGTCTTGCTGTGCTCCATACCTGGGGCTCATTCTCTGAATTAAATCCCTTAGTGCTCCCAATAGTCCCTTATCTCTGTGCTCTGAACTTTCATCATCTCAATATAATTTTAAAGACGCCGCCAATACAAACTGTGAAATATGTTGTAGATTTGTCCATGCACGTATCTGCTGATTGACTGATATAGACAAATTGTCAGGTCTGATGTTGTTCTTGGTCAGCTGATGACGGTCTACGCACTACAATGTGCGTCATTGGTCATTACATTCAGTTCTGTTCAGTTTGGATCAGATTTAATTGGACCGGAAGGTCACATGATTAGCCACAGCTGCGATGCTGCTTTAACTTTCTTAAAATCTGTCAAATACGTTCTTTAAATTGGGCCCCCAGAGACCCTTTTAGTCCCAGTTTAGTTTTCCTAGGTACCTCATCTGTGTTTTTGTTCAATACACGACTTCTTGTAATATTTGCCCTATTAGTCTTCTGTTTTACTTTATTGCATTGTACCCTCATATCGCCCTAATTCCTGCTGTAAACTTGTCTCGCTTATTTGCTTTACTCAAAATAGGTTGCAAAATAAAAACTAAATCCGCCGACTCTAGACGTCTGCCGCCGATGAGTCTGATTTATCTGCCAGTGTTTCCTTATTCCGTCCTTTTTGTTTTACTACATTTGCTGGTTTCCTCTCCTGCTCCCTGACTGTGGTTCAGCATTAGTGGTAATAACAGCCCAGTGGAATTGTCTGACAGTTTCTGCAGGAAAATCTCCTCTGGTTGAATTTATTTCTCCAGCACCCGGACACGTTTACAGCTGCTGCAAGACTTCTGTTATTTGCATCTCAGTTAAGGAATTCGGCTAGGGGAAATGATTTCATCTTACAGAATATATGGGGAACTAAGCTGGACTCTATTTTCAGAGAAGATCAAGGCTAAAGAATTGTATTGAAAGCTCCAATATCCAGTACGCTTCATTTCATGTGCTGTATCTGAAATGAAATGTAACTTCCATTGTCAGACAGAGGCATTTGAATACAAATTCCGAGGATGCTGGGCTGCATAGAACAGGCAGTAACGTACTCTGTATCCCAGGACTTGTCAGATGGTTACATTAAAGATGTACTTCCCAGATTCCATCATAAGAATAGTGGTATGATGCAGAATATCATTGCAATTTATTATAATGAGAGAAGTGGTACTGTGCCATGGTTCATACAATAGGCACTGCCAGTGAAATTACTGTACTGTGACCACTTTAAGAAACTCTGCCTGTACAAATCTTCCTTTATTAGAAAAAAGAGATTTGCACTTTTCTTAACACAAGTTGTAACATGTATCCAATACCTACAAACAGTGGAGTCTGTTTATCTGGGGGAGACCTGATATTCCTGAGCTGCAGCTAGTTACCGGGAACCATATGTGGTCACGAATGGGCTCCGTGATGTGAGGGGTGAATCTATAGTCTGCGTCTCCTATGTATTGGTTCAACCAACAAAATGTCTGCTCCCACTGTGTGTACGTGACAAGTGCTGCTTAGTAACATTGGGTATTTGTACTGCTAATAACAAGTTTGATTTTATGTAGAGGCACATCAGTTTCCTGCACCAATGTGATAATAGTCTCCTCTCATTACTCTACTGCTGGGGGGGACCCTGCTCCTTCCACTATATAACTCTCAGTCTGTGACTTCCTGCTGCCTCTATTCCGCTCCTCACATCATGTCACTGCCCCTGTCACATGCAGCCCTATCCTCACTAACACATCACTCATCTCCTGATATACTCTGTGCTGCTGGGGTCCCTGCTCCTTACACTATATAACTCTCAATCTGTGGCTTCCTGCTGCCTCCATTCCGCACCTCACATCATGTCACTGCCCCTATCACATAGAGCCCTGTCCTCACAAACACATCACTCATCTCCTGATATACTCTGTGCTGCTGGGGACCCTGCTCCTTACACTATATAACTCTCAGTCTGTGACTTCCTGCTGCCTCCATTCCCCTCCTCACATCATGTCACTGCCCCTGTCGCATGCAGCCCTGTCCTCACTGAGACATCACTCATCTCCTGATATACTCTGTGCTGCTGGGGGACCCTGCTCCTTGTACTATATAACTCTCAGTCTGTGGCTTCCTGCTGCCTCCATTCCCCTCCTAACATCATGTCACTGCCCCTGTCACATGCAGCCCTGTCCTCACTAACACATCACTCATCTCCTGATATACTCTGTGCTGCTGGGGATCCTGCTCCTTCCACTATATAACTCTCACCCTGTGGCTTCCTGCTGCCTCCATTCCCCTCCTCACATCATGTCACTGCCCCTGTCACATGCAGCCCTGTCCTCACTAACACATCACTCATCCCCTGATATACTCTGTGCTGCTGGGGGACCCTGCTCCTTGTACTATATAACTCTCAGTCTGTGGCTTCCTGCTGCCTCCATTCCCCTCCTCACATCATGTCACTGCCCCTGTCACATGCAGCCCTGTCCTCACTAACACATCACTCATCTGCTGATATACTCTGTGCTGCTGGGGACTTTTGTCTTGGAGATGTATCAGCAGACGGTGTGTTTTTCACAAGTATTCCAGTATTCCCACCTCCTACACTCTGCTGGGTGCTCAGAGCTACTCTGTAATTGGATTGACGTTAATGGGATATAGAGCAAATTGGATGAGGGGGTCTCTGTTTCATGAAAGCGTGGATATGAGACGTCCTCACTCTGCACCTGAACCGCACACGTCACTACTGCCTCCATGTAATCTGTTTACCTCTGCTGAAGTACAATTATACTGTCTGTCCAACATTACCACAATACTTACGGTCCCCCCAAACAGGCAGTGGTACTGGGAAGGGACGGGCATTGGTGGGGCTGTTGTACAAATTGTCACAGGACAGTCTCTTTTTTTCCACCTGAAATGTTTATTTTCCCATAATTCAGTCACTCATGAACCAACATATACAGGATGAGTGGGGATAGGTTCAGTTCTACCTTATTTGGGACATACGGGTGGAATCGGCAATGGTCGCTCACTGGACAGTTGGAGCCTTTGGGATCCTCTCAGGTCAGAGTAAAGTCATATCAAAGGTATTTAAAAACTTTGTACCCCATCTTCGTAAAGTACACCCAGCTTTTTAGTGTCATTTAGGTGTTTGGTTGTTGTACCTCTCACCTCGAACATAGATCTGGCTTAATCTTCACCAAAATAATTGACAAAAACAAATTACAAATTTGCTTTTGAACGTTTGTTTATAATGTAAGAAATGAAGATTTAAAGAAACTCTTTAATGGAGATTTTAGGTACTGATCAATGCTCACATTCGATTCAAGACACCCAAACACTCCAGTTTTTGCTGGATTTAGGGCTTATTACCCTGTAATAAATAAACCCCATAATACCAAGACTGAAGGTGTAAATATATGTCAGTATTTGTGGCTCTTTGTGCTGGAAGATGTGTTATATATTGCAGGGTGTGAAATGTGCCCATATTAGTGGCCTTAGGTCAAATGGACCTGATGCATAATAAAGACCTGGGTCGCGTTACAACTATTTTCCTTTTGTATTTGCTGAATGTGAATTGTGGAAGATAATGTATAGTAAAAAGTTTTGTGTCCGTTTCTTCAGATAGTGTATGAATATCCTTGCACTAGAGAGCCATTGTCACTGTCTCAGAATCGTATCTTAACCCTCCAGTCGGTCCAATTTCTGGTAATTCGGTGGCGATGCCCTTTTAGTATATCCATAATTACACATGAACATATACACACGTTATCTGTTTGTGGAAAGCTCACCTGTACGGGCGTTCTCCGAGTCTTGTTACCCCACTATCTCTCACCCACACTCTCCGCTCCAAGGGCAGCGTAACCCATTTCTTTCTCACAATCCGCTGACTGGTTGAGCACTTGTGAGGAATCTGTGGTCACACAGTGATATATTCCAGATACAGGGTCTTAAGTTTTAAGGAATCATTTCCATGTAGCAGATAGAAATCTCATATTGTTCATTATTAGATAAATGGTTTAGTAGCACACGACCAGCATACCTATAATATGTCCGCATACAATCCTGCCTGCTACAATCGTTCAGAACAGAAGGACCATTCAGAAATACAATTACCACTTCATCCAGCGTATTTTGGCCGTCTAACCTCTCGATATGAGTTAGTTGAGAATCCACTTTTTTCTCTGTCTTTCCTGACATTTCCCCTCACTGCATCACTTGAAATATTCCATCATGTCTCTAGGTATTTGGACTGAAAATGAAATGCTTTTTCTATGACTTGTGAGGTTTTTATTTTAGAGTTTGTGCCTTGTGATTTTGTTTATGGTTATGTTCGTTTTTCCTCCACCATTCAGATGTTTTTTTTTATCCATGCACAAACCATCTCAATTACTTTCAATTTGCAGTTCTGTGCCAAATGAATCGGACTTCTCATAATCTGCACACAAAGAGCACAAATGATGACCACTACCCAGTAAACTGACGCGTTTCACCACAGTAAAACTTATATGGTCCATTCTGTCCCACAGCTATTCCTAATGTTGTGTTTGCAGCCACTGGATGGGTGGGCAGCAAAGTATTCAGAACCATCAGGGAAATCTAACAGGTTTAGTTTGTATGTGTAAAATGGTATATGAATATCTATCATGGCAAAAATTAATCATTTTTACGTTGATTGTTGTGTGATACCCGTCTTCTAAATTCTCCTGCAGGACAGTGGATGGGAAACCATCATTTTAAGATGGCTCGTTCGCATTAATTAAATCTTCAATTTGCCACAACCCATCTGGGTCATTGAGGTTACACTATAAACAATCGAGTGAAAAAGAAAAGAGTAAAAAGTTTTTAGAAGTACAACTTATTGTATGAAGTGCAGGAACATTAACCTCCATCATCTTCTCTCCTTTATTTGTGTTGTGTGCAGAAAAGGGTATGTAAGAAATCCCCTTTTTGTTGTGTTTCTTTTAGTAAAGTGAGACAGCGGGTTTGTTTATAGACAGCGGCAGCCATGAGGCCCCTCCTGCTCCCCTTTTCCCTTCTAATGGAAGGGAAGCGATGCGTAGAGGTTGTAGGAGGATGTCGTAGGATAGTGCGGTGCTTTCTGCGGACTGTGTAACAACTGTGTAGCCAATTTGACATAAAACACAGAGAACTTTTCTGTACAAATCTTTACTCAGTTTTTTTGCATTGAATAAGATCTTTTGTCCTGCGTGTCGTACTGTAATAAAGTACTGTTACAATGTTGCACATACAATATATTATTTACATCCTTGGTTTATAATAGCGTCTTCCCACAAACAAAGTGTTCAGTCTCCATTCCTGTCCTCAACTTAGAGGTTGTATTTCTTACATTCATCTTCAGAACCAAAAAATAAAGATAATGGTAAATCATTATGTAACAACGAAAAGACTGAAATAGAGCGATTTTCATTGCCGTCCATTCCTATTGGGCAATAATCAGAGCCGCCTCTGGCAGGTCTTATAGAAATCTCTATAAACGTTAAACACCAAGAAAGTAACATGTGCCTCTCCCTCCTGCGTGTGGCCCCTCCCTCTCACTGTGCCCCCTTCCCCCTTCCCTGCACATGGCCCCTTCCTCCCTCCCTGCATGTGGCCCCTCCCTCTCACTATGCCCCTTCCCCCGTCCCTACATGTGTGGCCCCTCCCTCCCTGCGTGTGGCCCCTCCCTCCCTTTGTGCCCCTTCTCCCCTCCCTGCGTGTGGCCCCTCCCTCCCACAGTGCCCCTTCTCCCCTCCCTGCGTGTGGCCCCTCCCTCTCAGTGTGCCCTTCCTCCCTCCCTCCCTCCCTGCGTGTGGCCCCTCCCTCCCTGCGTGTGGCCTTTTCCTCCCACTGTGCCCCTTCCTCCCTCCCTGCACATGGCCCCTTCCCCCGTCCCTACATGTGTGGCCCCTCCCTTCCTCCCTGCGTGTGGCCCCTCCCTCCCACTGTGCCCCTTCTCCCCTCCCTGCGTGTGGCCCCTCCCTTTCAGTGTGCCCTTCCTCCCTCCCTGCGTGTGGCCCCTTCCTCCCTCCGTGCATGTGGTCCTTTTCTCCCACTGTGCCCCTCCCTCCCTGCGTGTGGCCCCTTCTTCCAACTGTGCCCCTCCCTTCTGGCGTGTGGCCCTTCGCTCTGTGCTAATTTGCTAGAAGAGGGTAAGATTATTTTGGGGTGGGCAGCAAGGTTGAGGTTTTAGTACAGAGCTGGAGGTCAGGACCTCGTGGGGGGGATGGTGTTACTGGTGCGCAGTGCGTGATGTTCTCCATTATTATTAGACTATCTTCCGCTCCATAGTGCAGCATGAAACATTGTATAAGATATACTGCTGGCCTTGGATTAATTTATTAAGCAAAATGCTACCTGGTGTAATTCTATATAACAATATATCCAACAGGCCAATGAGGAGAGACCTCATCATACATAAACTCTCTGTGAGTATTCATATAAGACTGATGTCTTAGTTGTGGTGTCAGCTACGCTGCCGAGGGGGGAACGTTAGACCATTCTCCGCTTCCTGTACTACGATGATGTCTGCACATTATACAGGGTTAGTTCTGATTGGTGCTTGGGATCCACCTATGGCAGGAAACCTCCTATATAATGTCTCTCACTGAAGATTTTCTTCTCTGTTATTAGTGTAATTTCCCTGCAGGGTGTGTGTGGTTATTCAGACAAATTACAGATAAATGTGATGATGACAATTAAGCTAATAAGCCCCTATCTTTAGTGTTACGTCCCTGACGTTGCTGGAGGGTATAATTCACTCAGTCTGCCAGTAACCGGGGGCAGCTGATGTATTATACAGGGGGTGTAAGATATATTACTGTAAGTCTAGTCCGTCCCCCGCTTCAGTGTAGGAATGGTATAATCCATTTAACCCCTTCATGTGAGGGGAGAGGACTGAGCATCAGAGGCTTTGTATCTCTGTAACTCTCTATGTACTAATAAAAGTACATTGCTGCGTAATATGCTGCTTTCCCCCCTGGCAGCGGAAGCATTAATGTAATGATATTCTGTACGTTATATAGCGCTGGGAATCGCCATGGTGTGAGATGAGCTTGGTAGATAAAGATGGCAGCTAACGTGTAACTGCAGAGGTCTGAATTACTCTCCTATTATTATACTCTTGGTTCCCGCAGACTTATAATAGGAGATATTTTCACCTTATTACAGCTCATTATTCCAATGGCCACGCATGCTATCTGCATTATCCTGCTGAAGCTTATTACCCAGAAAGTACAGACTCTATCAGTAACACTCTCCTTCTATACATACAATACATGTGTATGCTCATCCTTTTCTGATTAATGTAAACCTGTAATATACGATCGCTGACTCCTTACCCCACAGGATGGAAAATAATTACTTTCATCTGCGCCATTCATGTCCATTTTGTATTGAAAACATCCAGCAATAATGCAAATAATGAGAGTAAACCTATGATCAAAGGAAATATATGTTTGTTGTTTAGCTGCACAACAATTGGACAATAAAAATCTATATATCAATTGAAAATGGCAACATCAATGTAAATTAGTTTGAAGTCTGACTTCTGTGTATATTCCGCGGTCTATTAATCCATATAAAATGTGAGGAATGTATCTCATTTAGAATCATTAGATGGAAATAGAAGAATGTTACAACTTGTTGTGATCTTAAATGAAGCAACAAGAGAAGTGGTTGGGTGGTCACTGGTTTTACGGGATCACTGAAGGCCCAGTCATAATATTTTCAATAAATTTTGGGGATCTCAATGGGTAATGACTGGATTGTACATTTTAATGCTTCTTTTACAGTCTCATCGCAGACTCTCTCGTTATGAACATACAACCACATTACAGCCCATGACATGCGTGTTGTGGAGGTAATAAAGGGCTGTTATATACCGGACTGTCAGTTATACAAACTGGCATCAGCTGACTCTGAGAACCGGTGTGTGTGCGGCAGTGGCTGCAGACTTGAGGAATAATCCTTCATTTCATATGATCAGAAATAATTAAATAGGATGACTCCCACTCACCTGCAACATGGGAAGAACATGAGCGCTGATGTAGGATAGCGTGAAGCTAAACATGTGACACATTTCCACGCGTGAAGCGGGGAGTTGAGCTGGATTGTTATAGTACATATGATTGACTCTTCCTTTGTTATCACTCAGGGTAAGTCCGCACTGTACCTCTTGTCACGCTGGTGGGGTTAATAAACACAACACGTTAAGCATTATATGGCAATGAGTAGGATGTCCGTGAATGGCAGTTCTCGTATATTATACAGCGTGGCGTGCGCTTGCAGAGATTGTTACTAACTTATAAGTCAGTTTATCCATCAGTGGATATATTATCCTCCAATTTCCTTCACATTTGTCATGGTGAGCTGTGAATAATGCTACATAAATTATCCTAATGAATTTAGTGGTGATTGCTTATAAGAAACTGTCAGTGAATGGAGCCGCTTAAACCGTGAAGTATTCATCGAATACTGATAGTCATCAGTCTTCCAGTATAATATAAATATATAGTTCTTCTCTGTGGCATGTATGATGATCCCTCATTATTACATGACCCAAACTGTCCCGAATTCAGGGACTGTCCTGCCATTCTGACAGGTGGCACGTTTGCTCCGACTGCCAGGAAGTTGTACGGTATGTCCCCATGTGGTGTGGCAAGGGTGTCTTCGGGGGGGGGGCAGGAGGGTCTGGCGCTAGGCACGTCCCCATGTGGTGTGGCAAGGGTGTCTTCGGGGGGGGCAGGAGGGTCTGGCGCTAGGCACCCCCCATGTGGTATGATCATGCCCCAAGATCACATGACTGTGGCCACTTCCTGTGTGTGCCACACCGCTTACTATTTGTCCCTATTTCCATCAGGTCAATGTTAGGACATATGATCTATAGGCAGCTATGGGGCCACTAGAATTCGGCCAGTAGACTCCTGGCTAAACACAGACCACTGACATCTGCCGTCGTGTCTCATAGTACATGTTTATTTAGTGACTGGTGGAGAATGTGAGCGACTGATGGTCCGTACATTCACTACATATATGGAGCTTACAGGCAAGAAGATTGGGGGTAGTTTATAACACTGCTTCCTATGTAGAGGAGTTCACTAACATAGGATTATAATAGAGCCACATCCCTGAAGGTGGGAGAACAATACTATGGAAGCCTCCAGCAATGACTCCATCGCTGCGACGATCAGTTAGTGTCATACTAAATAGACGACGGGTCCTGGGAATAGATCATTAATCATAAATCATCATAGTAGATCAGTCTCCCTCTGCTGCCAGCTCACTGTCTCTTTCTGTTCTGGTTGGTTCTCTTTGCACTTGGCTGAGATAACCAGGGCATATGGTGCGGCTCCAGCCAGTGACTGACAGATGGCGGCTGCCGTGGGTGACGTCTCTTTGTACGCTGCCCATAACGAGTATTCGCCACCTTTTTTGGCATTTTTCACACTTTGTTTTCTTACATCATGGATCAGTTTGTTTAGTCATCGATATTTTCCCCTAATAATGTCAAACCTACTCTTATGTAATCAGTAATGTCATGTACTAATACCCGGCAGAAGCTGTGGTTACAGCTGTGTCTGTCTCTCCCAGCTCTATACATCTGGACACTGCAGTTATCTCCCATTCTCCTTACATTATTGCTCCAGTTCCATCAGGTTGGATGGGGACCGGACTGCAAATCATTCCAGAGTTTCTTGATGGGGTCTGGGTCGGGTCTTTGGGTCACTTTTGTACATAGATATATTCATATTATATATAAGGTGCTTTAATGTGACTTTGCTGTAGGCCTTGTGTCATTGTCCTGCTGGAATATTAATGTTCTCCCCAGAACTATTGTCCATCTACTGTACAAGGTCCCTGTAATACGCTCCTGAAGACGCACCGTCTTCTGGGGATGATGTGAGACACATGTCTGGCATTAAGACAGGTCAGCGAGACACTTTGTGTGAGGCTAGGCAGGACAGGGAGGCACGGTGTGAGGCTAGGCAGGACAGGGAGGCAAGGTGTGAGGCTAGGCAGGGCAGGGAGGCACGGTGTGAGGCTAGGCAGGGCAGGGAGGCACGGTGTGAGGCTAGGCAGGGCAGCGAGGCACGGTGTGAGGCAGGGCAGCGAGGCACGGTGTGAGGCTAGGCAGGGAGGCACGGTGTGAGGCTAGGCAGGGCAGGGAGGCACGGTGTGAGGCTAGGCAGGGCAGGGAGGCACGGTGTGAGGCTAGGCAGGGCAGGGAGGCAAGGTGTGAGGCTAGGCAGGGCAGGGAGGCACGGTGTGAGGCTAGGCAGGGCAGGGAGGCACGGTGTGAGGCTAGGCAGGGCAGGGAGGCACGGTGTGAGGCTAGGCAGGGCAGGGAGGCACGGTGTGAGGCTAGGCAGGGCAGGGAGGCACGGTGTGAGGCTAGGCAGGGCAGGGAGGCACGGTGTGAGGCTAGGCAGGGCAGGGAGGCACGGTGTGAGGCTAGGCAGGGCAGGGAGGCACGGTGTGAGGCTAGGCAGGGCAGGGAGGCACGGTGTGAGGCTAGGCAGGGCAGGGAGGCACGGTGTGAGGCTAGGCAGGACAGGGAGGCACGGTGTGAGGCTAGGCAGGACAGGGAGGCACGGTGTGAGGCTATGCAGGGTAGCGAGAATATGTGCATGTACATTTGCATCTCAAAATGCATTAAACTATAAATGTTTATTGAATTAGAGCACATTATTAATTCAGGGATTGGGATGTTGTGGAGTGTTGCTCGGCGTGGACACTGCTCACATCACTGTATCACCGGCAGAGAAGAAGCTCGTCCTCTATCTTATCCTCCACTGATGGCTCCGTGATTTTTGCTTTTGGACTTTTTCCAGCGTAAACCTGCCAGTCACCCACTTTTCCTTATGTAGTGCTGGTACAAATTGGTACGGGGCACAAGTTCAGCGAGCAGAGTGCTGATTGACACCTCTGAGGAAAGTTTGGAAGCCACGTCTCTCAGATCCATCAGCTATGACTCGGAGCGCAGCTTGAATACATAAGTATGTGCGCTCAGCTCCTGCTGGGGCCACTGCCTCTCCTTGCACTGTGTACTCCAACGTATGATAGAGGAACATTTGGGGCCTGTCTGCAAACCTTTGCAGCAGGTGAACAGTCCAGAAACAGAGAGAGGTTTGGAGCATACAGCCAGCCTCAATCAAAGAGACCAAAAAATGCTGTTTTAAACTGTGCTCAATTTCCTCTCTACCCCCCTCTCTCCTCCCTGCCCGAGGGAGAAACATCTGAAATGTGATTTTGTGTGTAATTCGTAGACTGAGGCTTTGGAATAAATGTGGTAACCTTACACAATGTTATTGATTTATCAATCTTACAGCAGAAAGTTCTCTCCTCTTATCTCATTTATCACTGCCAG
This sequence comes from Mixophyes australis, assembly GCA_036250195.1. Classification (NCBI taxonomy): domain Eukaryota; kingdom Metazoa; phylum Chordata; class Amphibia; order Anura; family Limnodynastidae; genus Mixophyes; species Mixophyes australis. The sequence continues at coordinate 1,681,597 of JAVHZZ010000011.1, read as the reverse complement.
AGATGTGGGGGGTGTACTGCATGGGGGGATGTCTTATTATGTAACTGTTATTCTGCTGGGTAGAGATATAGGGGCACATTTATCATTTATCGGGCAAAACGAGAAATACTTATCAATCCTTATCGCATGGATAAGGATTGATGTATTTCTCAAATTTATGAAAAATGTAACACAAACAGCAGTTCCGAAAAACTGCTGTTTCTGTGATTAAAAAAAACCCATACTCACCGCTGTCTCCCGATCTCCTCCTCCTCTTCAGTGTACTTTCTCTTCTTCATGCTACTGCGCATGTGCCGTCCGGAGAGCTTGAGGCTGTGACAGGGAGGGATCACAAGATCACTCCCTGCGCATGCGCTGTCCGGAGCAGAGCTGGACATAACCAAGAACAACAGTTTTAGCAGCATTTCGGATGATGTACGTCAGCTTCAGCTGGTACATTAACACAAGTTCCCGAAAAAAACATTTTTTCGGGACTTGTTAGATTGCGGCCAGGAGCAGTCACCATTCTGTTGAATGGTGACTGCTCGCAAAAACGATCAGGAGTGCAAAGCAGCAGATATCCATGATATTTGCTGGGATGCACCTTTAATAAATTTGCTGAGGGCACATCGGGAGCTGATTTCCACGGTAAGTGCACTACCGTGCTTTCTTAAATATACCCCATAATCCCAGGTGAAGTTACGTCACATTGTCGGACCTATTACTAAACAAAGTGACGGGTGTTTCCCTGGAGACAGAGAGAGGCTGCTCCCGGGCATTGCATGTACCTCCACTGTCACAAGATGGTCCAAGCAGGATATATTCATAGTAAACATGATTAATTTAAATAAATGTAAATCATTTTTTCCAGATTTTGTAGATATTTAAGATTTTGTTTGTATTTTTTATGTTTTGACGAATGGAGCTGGAAGTAAATCAGGCTGACCTGGCTCACCGGCCCCTCAGAGGCACTGAACATAAAGTGCCACAGTAACATATAGGGGCCTATAATTGGAATTGTCCAATGTTCCCATATCTATCCCAGGCCAGGCCTCTAGACGGGGACCCCAGTACTGTACCCCACACATCTACTTAGGTTATCTGCCACAAAATGTCCTTATAACGGTATATTGTGCTAAAAAGTCTGGACAAACCTGGAGAGAAAGACAATTCTGAACAATTTGGATACTTTCTATTATGCCTGATTATCCTCATCTGTGTACTCAATAAACCGCTCACATCCACTCACGGTGGATTCTGTAACTGGACTCAATCCGGGAAAACAAAACAACACAATTAGCACTATTTGTAAAACATATGTGTGTGTATAAATGTGTGTGTGTGTGTATAAATGTGTGTGTATAAATGTGTGTGTATAAATGTGTGTGTATATAAATGTGTGTATGTGTGTGTTTGTGTATATAAATGTGTGTGTGTATGTGTGTGTTTGTGTATATAAATGTGTGTGTGCGTATATAAATGTGTGTGTATATGTGTATATAAATGTGTGCGTATATAAATGTGTGTGTGTATAAATGTGTGTGTGTATAAATGTGTGTGTGTATAAATGTGTGTGTGTGTGTGTGTGTATATAAATGTGTGTGTGTGTATAAATGTGTGTGTGTGTGTATAAATGTGTGTGTGTAAATGTGTGTGTGTGTGTGTGTGTGTGTATAAATGTGTGTGTGTGTATAAATGTGTGTGTGTATAAATGTGTGTGTGTGCGTATATAAATATGTGTGTGTATAAATGTGTGTGTGTATAAATGTGTGCGTGTATAAATGTGTATGTCTGTGTATATAAATGTGTGTGTGTGTGTATAAATGTGTATGTGTGTGTGTGTATAAATGTGTGCGTATATAAATGTGTATGTGTGTGTATATAAATGTGTGTGTGTGTGTGTGTATAAATGTGTGCGTATATAAGTGTGTGTGTGTGTGTATAAATGTGTATGTGTGTGTATAAATGTGTGCGTATATAAATGTGTATGTGTGTGTATAAATGTGTATGTGTGTGTGTGTATAAATGTGTGTGTGTGTGTGTGTTAGATCCATTTGATTTCATGCTGCAGACTGCAGTGTACACGGGAACATGAGACGCTGATAATAACACTTGGGAAGACATTTAATGAATTGTGCTTATCTGGGCAGAGGCGTGCTAAATTGTCAGCATGTAAAATGAATTTCATAGATCATGCTGAAGATTCCTACACTTATAGACAGGAGCGAGGGGGGCACTGCCCGCCCTATATTGAATTATGCAACAGTTACCGCGTTCATTAGGCATAAAGGGGAGTGTTTCTAATTAATAAGTGATGGCTCAGTGCTCCTGCTAATGGCATCCTATAACTGACCCACACATCCGCTGAATGCGAGTGTCTCGCTGCATCTCATCATCGCTGCCCGTGTCAGGTGAGACGTGCGCTGGGAGTCAGTTCTGCAGTACACACCACCATGGCACGGTTATTACTATTGGACAGAAGCCATTTGTCTTTTTGGTTATATAATGTTTTAGCATTTGCAAATTTATGGCCAACATTAATTGGCACTGGCAGTGCCCATCCCAAGAGAGATGCTGCCTAGGGTCAGGGTAACCTCTAAGAGTCCTATCTCATGTCCATGCCAAGATGTGGGCAGTCACATGCCTCGGTGATGTCACTAGTTCCCAGTTTATCTGATCAGTGATGGTTATCGGTTCATCCCACAATATGGCTGTCTGCAGTGTGAGTAGGTGATGAGTTTTCTTCCACTCACAGAATTCTAGTAAAGCTGAATGGGAAACGGTATATTTTTTGTGAGCAGTTATCTCTTCACGCTGGAAACCATTTCATTTATTTTCCACTTATTTTATGATGGTGTCTCGTATCTAATAACTCAACTGACTGGAGCTCCATGAACTGACTTGTTCATAGCTATAGTAACTTTAACTCTGTATCTGTACCACAGGACCGCCCACTATGTGCATGCTCTCCCTGCGTACACCACAGGACCGCCCACTATGTGCATGCTCTCCCTGCGTACACCACAGGACCGCCCACTATGTGCATGCTCTCCCTGCGTACACCACAGGACCGCCCACTATGTGCATGCTCTCCCTGCGTACACCACAGGACCGCCCACTTTGTGCATGCTCTCCCTGCGTACACCACAGGACCGCCCACTTTGTGCATGCTCTCCCTGAGTACACCACAGGACCGCCCACTTTGTGCATGCTCTCCCTGCGTACACCACAGGACCGCCCACTTTGTGCATGCTCTCCCTGCGTACACCACAGGACCGCCCACTTTGTGCATGCTCTCCCTGCGTACACCACAGGACCGCCCACTTTGTGCATGCTCTCCCTGCGTACACCACAGGACCGCCCACTTTGCGCATGCTCTCCCTGCGTACACCACAGGACCGCCCACTTTGCGCATGCTCTCCCTGCGTACACCACAGGACCGCCCACTTTGCGCATGCTCTCCCTGCGTACACCACAGGACCGCCCACTTTGCGCATGCTCTCCCTGCGTACACCACAGGACCGCCCACTTTGTGCATGCTCTCCCTGCGTACACCACAGGACCGCCCACTTTGTGCATGCTCTCCCTGAGTACACCACAGGTCCCAAGCAAAATAACCACTCCCTGTATGCAGAGGCTGATGTCAGTATTAAATGCCCATAGCTTTCACATGTCTGAATAAATTCCTCTTAAACTACGTTTCAATTCTATAATTGAGTTTTGCACCAATTGAAAACGTTGCTATATAATTTACCAGTTTTCTCCGTTACATATATGATGTCCGGCTTCTCAGAATGGGCTGTATGGAGACAGAAACCCTCTAAATGATGCATTACACATAAATATTGATGGTTATCTCTTCCTTCTAGTGAAGGCTGACTCCCACGGGTGATTCAGATTTGGTAGGGGGTCAGCGCTCTGGTAGATTTATGCATTGTGATAGAATTGTGTGCCCACTACTCAGGTGATTGATACCTCTCTGTAAAGTACAGCACCCCTGAGCCGATCTTGGGGCACTCTCCTTCGTGTGGGAAGGAGCATAATGAGACCCTCTGACTCTCCAGCCTCTAATACCCAGATAAAATAAATGGTCATGTCTGCTCCTCATTTCTCCTACACACAGCTATAGATTATATCACACCGCTCAGGAGGGAGGGAGTGTTGTGCGGATCCTCAGACCCTTGTTCTCCTGTACTCTGTCCTAGCAATATTCTCTCATACCTGCATCCAAGGCTGCTCTCGTTCCTGAAGAGACTATAGGATTTCAGAGCAACAATAGTCATGGGCTGGCTGGCTGGGGTTCCATAGTGGCTACCATGGGCCGGGTCACTGGGCTACAGACATTTATTTTACTTTAAAATATTCCTAATAGGCTGCCGAGCCGAGTCTCGCTCCCCCCCTCCCCTGACAATCATCATAGTGAGTAATAAGTGCTGGAAAGAGTCTCTGGTATCTGTGTGATAATCGTCATCGCAGCCCTTCCTTTCGGTTATTAAGGGGGTTAAAGCTGGAGACTTATCCTGTCTAACGCTGGTCACTGCAGTCCCCGTAGACTTCTGTTGGTACTGTTATGTGAAGCAATTTAACAAATGGTGAAAGCGTAGGTTTTACCCACCAGCCTTGAAATACTAACTAGATAGAGTTAGATTACCTCTATATTGGAGTCCATAGGATTTCATCGACACCGAAGAAAACGCTCCTTGTCCATCGCCAGGTCCCGACGCTATGTGCACGTGTGATATTAGCCACACTGGGGTCAGATCACCGTTATGCTGCTTGTGAAGGAGGTTTTAGTTAGTTTGGGAAGAGGGGGTGATTCGCCAGGCTCGCCAATGATCTCTAGCTAAATACATTCAAGTGGCAGCGATACAAAGTGACTCTTACTGCCGCCCACTAAGCACCAGTGTTATATAGACCCGTTTGTATGATGCGATTATAGGGAAGCTCTAGCATATAATGGGGCACATTTATCAATCTTATCATAAAGTGAAAAATAGATTTCAATCGTTATCGCAATGATAAGGATTTAACTATTTCTCACATTTATGAAAAACGCATCACAGAAACAGCAGTTCCGATAAACTGCTGTTTCTGTGATAAAAAAAAATCACACTTACCCCCCCCCCTTCCTCTTCGGAACGCGATGTCCACAGATCTCCTCTTGGTCCTCTTCATTTTTCTTCACACTGGAATTGCGCGCAGACATCTCCACTCTGTCTGTGCAACTATGGTTGCAGAGAGCGAGCGGTGAGTGACAGGGAGGGGTCATGTGATCCCTCCACAGATGCTCTTCGGAGCAGAGCTGACAGCACTGAAATCTTTCAAAAATGATAATGTACACCAGCTTCAGCAATGAATTGTGCTCTATAGTGTTACACGACCGTTAACAACTACACTAAATAAAGCCAATATTGTCTGAATGATCCACACACATTGCAGATAAGATGCCTCAGATCCTGTACAAACTGCTGGTTAATTATCCCATTTATTCCAAAGTGATTAAATCTATATAATTGATGCATATTACAACATATAATAAAATCACTATGGACTCATCTCACATTAACTATTTTGATAAGTAATAATAACACTAATTAAAACAAAGTATAAGATATACATATTCCTACAATAACATGTCTGCGATGTGATCATAACCCGAGTTGTAATAAATATAATGGTCAGAGAGGAAGCTGCGCTCTTTGTGGTGATAGAAGTATCTGTATAGTAGGCACAGAACACACAGGAACGTTCTGTACAATTCTTCTATTTGTTCTATTTGTACAAGGTTTCAATGTTTTTACTTGAGGGTAATTATCAGCTGAATCTGTGTGGTGGGGACAACCAGCCTCAGCCTAGTCCACTAGCCCCTCCCAGAGGGCCCCGGGGCCCTTCCTGCCCCTGGGCTGTGGATTGGGATCCTGGAGTGAAAGTTTTGCCACCTTGTTGGGATTTTGCATGGAGGCCGATTTTAACAAGTAATGCGCTGGTCCTTGTCGCAGGATGGCGATAACGGACATTATTGAAATAATTATTCATTCTTTGATTAAAGAAAAAAAGATTTTAAAATGCTTCATTTGTGTTTTTGTTTTTTTTGTTTTGATAAAAACATGTTATGGATTTTTTTTCACTTCGCCAAATGCGCGTACAATATATTTTTGTTAAATTGCGGTGATATGATATTTATCACTGCGATGAGCAGGAATAAAAACGCCTTTTTTAAGGGGGCTTTTATTGTACAAAACAAAATGAGGGTCTTGGTCAGCTAATCCCCCAAAGCTGCAGTTTCCTGTGCAGGGGGGGGGATGAATATTGTTTTACTCTCCTATCACATTCTGATGCATTGTCCATTCCTATATTACAGTATTACTGCTTTGCTGCACATTACCGGACCATCAGATACACTGTGAAGTGTAAGCTCTTGTTCCCTGGCTGTTGAACAGGAGATCGGGTGGATATTGTACCGTTAGAGCCCCAGTCTATGTATAGACTACACACCGGCTGGGCTTTCCTGAAACAAACGTTCCACACAGAAATGTTTCTTTACCGTGGAATATGGAAGTTGGAAATCTCATGAATTTAGATTTCTCTCCAGCATGGGGTCAATATATTTCCTGAGTCTGTGACATCTAAGCTGTGTCTGAGGAAATCTCCCCAACTCCTGAGAAATGATTCTTATTGGAGACCAATGTACGTTTAATAACACTTCTATTGAAAGTGGTTTCTTACCTTGCTGAGAGCAGAAACAACTGGTGACGTGTCTGCGTTGTTTAAGGACCATCTCTTTAGATTGTAAGCTCTAGTGGACAGGATCACTTCCCTGTTTCATTGTGTATTACTGTGTTACTCCATGTTATGTTTTTGCCTCCTCCTTTGTACAGCGCTCCAATCTATGCTGGCACTATAAAAAGTTGAGTAATAAAATTAGGGGTGTGCACCGGCCACTTTTAGTGTTTTGTGTTTTGTTTAGCTTGAGGTTTTGGGTTCTGATTTATTTGTAAAAAAGCATAAAAAGTGCTAAAATCCCGTTTTTTTTCCGCTCCTACGCTATTATTAACCTCAATAACATTCAATAGGAATCATTTCCACTAATTTCCAGTCTATTCTGAACACCTCACAGCTATCTGGACTGCGTAGTGGAGTGGCCCCGGTACCCAATTTGGTACCGGGGCCACAATACCTCCTCCAACTGGTCTGAAATCCACTGCACAGGTGGCTGCTCCTACATCCTCTGCAGCATATACAGGGTGTAGTTTGAGCGCGTCAATACCTCTTGTTTTGGACGATGACGGGTCATTTTCATAAATTTTTGATTTGGCAGCAACAATCAACATATTTTAATATCTGATACGCATCTATCTGGACTGCGTAGTAGCAACAGTGAACGTAGTTTGACTTTTAAATAGCAGTACCTATTTTTTTTAACTAATTTTTTTGTATAATTTTTTTATAATTTTTTTTTACATTTTTTATAACTTTTGAATAATTTTGAAATAACAATGCCCTTAGCAGAACATAGCACAGGACACAGGCAGCACCACTGGACTCAGCAGGACAGAGCACAGGACACAGCACCACTGGATTCAGCAGGACAGAGCACAGGACACAGCACCACTGGACTCAGCAGAACAGAGCACAGGACACAGGCAGCACCACTGGACTCAGCAGGACAGAGCACAGGACACAGCACCACTGGATTCAGCAGGACAGAGCACAGGACACAGCACCACTGGACTCAGCAGAACAGAGCACAGGACACAGGCAGCACCACTGGACTCAGCAGGACAGAGCACAGGACACAGCACCACTGGATTCAGCAGGACAGAGCACAGGACAAAAGTACAAAGAACCACTAAACTGATCAGGAGCTCCCTAACTACAACCTCCCTCACGAGTGATCACAGCCAGAATGAAGATGGCGACCCGCAAGGTGAGTATTTATGACATCCGAGTCTCGCGAGATCCGACGCGAGATTTGGATGTCATAGCCTCGGTTTGGCTCCGTTTGGCGCCCGGAAGTTCCCGAACAGTGCTCGGATTCCGTCGGATCCGCACTGCTCATCCTTAAATAAAATAGCTTTTTGCTGGTAGATCCGGAGATTTATTTAATACTTTATAATGTAATGTGTTTAATAACATCGCTAGCGCGGTAATGTCACAACCTATCCGTCTGCGTGCGACATTCCTGATTTGTCCCTATTTGTTCCGTATATATTGCAGTATATAAATTTATCCTGGCAAATTGTTTGTTCTGTTTTTCCTTTGGATACCGCGCAGTGTAACTCTGATCTGTACACTGGATACAAACTCTCTGTGGAGCAAATCTGTGTAGAATCCAAAGGCAACAACTAGATCATATTCTATAAAAATCATAAGTGCTCCTATAGGTGTGTAAAAACAATGGTTCTAAGCATAGACAAATTCTTTATCCTTCATTTATTAACATGCATAAGGGGCGTATTTAAACCACGTGGAAACTTCTTTTTCGCATGGTTTAGGCATTTTTACCTAACATGTTAATTTAATAAGAGCCTAATATAGGAGATATCTCCTGCATTAGTAAAGTACCGCGTTAAACCGCAGTCCCCATAATACTTAATGGGGACTGCAGTCTGGGCAGTTTAACTTTTTGGAACTTGACCTCGATGACATTAGTCCATCAATCCTATGGGGAGAGGGATTTTTGACTCCCTCTCCAGCAGTGTTGATATTCTCCCCTAGGCTGTTTTACCACAACCCCAGGTCGCTCATGCGCACTAAAGACTGGGTCAGAACCTGGAGTCTTCCTTATAAAAATTCATCATCGGCACAGAGTCCTATCATATGTGCTGCCCCAACAGGACTTCTTTTGTAAGTTGTCCTGAACAGTCATCTTTTATCGTTACGGTGACGGATGATACTTATTAATGATCCTCTATGAGCTTATGTATAGTGTAATGTACTAGCCTAGACCCACATTGTATGGGGAGTAACTGTGAATGCTGGAGGCGGTGTGACATTATCAGTGTGTTTACAGGTCCAGTATCTTACGTCACTTATACAATTTCTTGGATCATTATTCAGTCTCTGGCAGATATTTAGCTGTGGGTCGGAGCAGCATAACAACCGCCAGTCATCTTAATAAATGGAAATGTGTGGGCGTTCTTTATCCCATCTATTTTATTAAATTTGTTGTGGGGAACTATTGTATATTAAACACCTTTTATATTTTAACTGACCGTTAACTCGCCAATTATCCCAACTGTGCTCTAACAGGGATACCCGGAAACGCCGCACTGACCAGAGCGATGCTTTGAGTCACACATGTGTAATCAGGAAGTAATTGTGGAGCAACGAGATACTAACGGTCATCTGCTTGTTGTGTGAAGAATCTGCTGTCACCGGTCGCAGGATAGAATGATCGTTCCTTTATCTGAGCAAATTATTGTATATTACTAGTGCCATCCTTATCTGCAGGGAGAGAGCGCAGGATCATGTACCCAGCTCTCCTCTCCTAATAACATCTCCTGGGGCAGTGACTGTCGCCTCCAATCTTTGTGCTCTGAGCTGTGACATTGAGCGAGGAGGAGGCCATGGACTGAACGTCTAATGAGCGCATCTACTGCCGCCGTCGTAAGACCTCTATATTACAAGCTGGAAGTGGCGATGGGATCCGTTGTTACAATATTGTCTTTCGAGTGATTGTTCTGCTGTAGGAAATTGCTTTATATTAATACAATCCGTTGTGTAACAGTGATTTCCTCCTTCTTTCTAGGTCATTCTGTGTTTTTCTCCAATGCCTTTATATTATTTGTGCTTTGCTGATTTATTTTCTGAGAACACAGAGTTGTTTTCATGCTTTTGTTCTGTGATCTCCAACCTGAGAGGTGGGTAACAGAACTGGTAATGGTGGTATAAATGCTTGTTAAGGCTTCCCCAGGCTCATGGAACTTGCCGCTGGCGTACCCGCTGCCGCCAAATATTGCTCATGGATGATATAACATGAATGCTGAGAAGCACATTGTGTACTAGTGTATTGGTTCACCATAAAGTTGTCCTTCCATGAAAGTGATGCCCTGGAGATATCTGAGCTCCTGGGTATCTGTCATGGTTATAATGGTGCCAAGTGTCAGCTGCTCCCTGCACCAGTGCAGCGTTGCATGCATCCACACCTGCGTCTGAAGAGTTGTGATGGGACAAGTACAGTGAGGGTGTGTGACCAGATGCAGATACCCATATTATCTACCGCCTAGGACACTGATGATGATTGTCAGCTCCAGCTATGTCGCCTCTGACTGGCTGATTGCGCTTTCACCTCTGGAGCTCCTTTCTCCATGGATCGCACATATATTTTAGGATTTTGTGTGTGTATTTAAAAAAAAATGTTGTTACTTTGGTGCGTACACGAGAAGGAAGTTTTTATCTGCTGTTATATAAAGCCTAATAGTAAATGTGTTTTCCCTATGGAAACAAATGATTACAAAGTTGTATTGCGCTTACGACCTGGATGTAGCGTGCGTCCGTCTCATAAGGGATGACGTACGCTAGTTTTGCGTGCACATTATTTTTCCCTACAACTCTGCATTAGGCTCTGTGTCCCACAGGCTTATTGGGGTTTTATTTTTACATTAAGTCTGTGAATGTGGAAGTGATGGATGATTGACAGTGTAGGATTCCCTATGTTTGGTTTAGGCACATGTAAGATTTTCTGGTTTTATATTTTAAGCTCTTTATTGATCCTCCCATTTACTGGCAGCTAAAGTTTCAGGTAACACGGACACGTATGTTAGGGCCGAGTCACACGCTGCTATTTTCATACTGCATAATCCTTTTGTATGTTTCACAGTAATAACGATGTTGGTTGGAAGTCGGAAATATTCTGCTATTTTCTGCTTTTTGTATTGGAAGCCTTTATTAGATCATCATATACAGGCCGAGTCCCTGTGTTTATATGAAGGTGACGGAATTGGATGGGCTGAGTCCCCATGTTTATATGAAGGTGATAGACCCAGATAAGCCGAGTCCTGGTGTTTATATGAAAGTGATAGGCCGAGTGCCGGTGTTCATATGAAGGTGATAGACCAGGATGAGCCGAGTCCTGGTGTTTATATGAAGGTGATAGACCAGGATGGGCAGAGTCCTTGTATTTATATGAAAGTGATAGGCCGAGTCCCGGTGTTTATATGAAAGTGATTGGCCGAGTCCCGGTGTTTATATGAAAGTGATAGGCCGAGTCCTTGTGTTTATATGAAGGTGATAGACCAGGATGGGCAGAGTCCCGGTGTTTATATGAAGGTGATAGACCAGGATGGGCAGAGTCCCGGTGTTTATATGAAGGTGATAGACCAGGATGGGCCGCATCTATCCTGCTGAGATGGAGTCATTACCCCGAGTACTCACCTCCTCAGTACAATCTTGGCATATAATAAAGCATTGTCTGGAGGGTTCCATTGAGACAAAGCGGTTTCTTATGTAGTGCTTCTTACAAACCCAATTTTCATCCGATCACACGAACACATTTAGCTCTCGTATTATCAGTATTGCGCATTACGGCAAAGACTCCCATAAATGCTGCTGTCAAGGAATCGCTCTGCTCGTTGCTGCAGTCCTCAGCCCTCAGCACTATCATTTTCAGTGGGAACACAAGGACCATTCACTGAACTACTCGGCGCCTTTGAATCTCCAGCTCTCTCCTTTTAGCAAGCTGAAGACTGTGACAAGGGGAATTTGCTGTTAAACTTAATCAAACATAACATCATTAGTCTGTGTCAATCATTTTTGCGCCCTCCTTCGTTAATTTAAATGTATCCATGTAAGTATATCTGCGGATGTGTACCGTAGATCTCCTGTTACCCCCTCCCACCCATTCACAAAACCTCCCCCCATAACCGTCTCCAATCTTTTTTTACATTCAATTGTTCATCCAATTGTTTTCCCTTCCTCCTGAACCCTCATATTACCATCTATCTGTACGTCTGGCCTATCACAGTCCGCAGTCCCTCCAAGCAGCTGAAGTTATGTGCAGGACAACCAAAGGTGGGCCGACCATAGTAGTAGGGGTGCAGCTACTCTGGGGTGCTCGGGGGGGACCCCCTGTATAACAGTCCCATGTGTTTGTTTTTCTCCCTTGGTTGATATAAAAAAATCTATGGGGCCAAGAAATGTTTAGTGACGCTCTTCTCCACAATATTCAGTATGGTGGGGGGTGAACAACCGTGAGATGAAACTGCTCTGCTGGAGCTAGGACCTGAGAGTCCTGGATGCGGTGTAGGATTGGCGCGGTCAGGTCACCCATGGGTGCCGGCACTGGTCGATAGTTTGTGTTCGACACCGTGACCTGCAGCATTGCTGGGCTTCCAGTTTGTCTGTCTCTAGTATTTATATTGTGAGCTGTTATTTATTCCCCAATCTTGTCCCAGATTGCACATGGAGCACAAAGGAGACAACCCTTCTGAATAGACGGTTCTGTCGCTCCGCAGGGGCTCGAGAGCCTGTGCCGCTCCGCAGGTGTTTGAGTGGTGGGGCCACTCTGCTTTTCCATCTACTGGTCTATACCCACCTGTGCTGCTGGCACCCGATGACCTATTCAGTATAAAAAAGTTAGCAGTCATGTGACCATAACTGTGCATATACTGTATAAAACTTCCGCGAAGGTATCTCGCCAAGCCTTGCCATATAATATTGGCAGCTCCATCCTTGCCCCATCTGGCTTCACATCACTCGCCAGTGTCCAGGATTCCTAGACCAGACTCAGGATTTCAGGAGCTGGTCTGCCTGATTTTTAATACGGAGATGGCTTGAGCGAGATGCAGGACGATTAGGGTTTTTTAACCTGCACAATCGAATTTAATGACTTGTAATTACTGGAGCAAATGGCAACATTATCTAATTTGCTTTTAATTCTATTCTTATTCTCTGCCTCAGGCAGCTTTCAATTTCTGTGAACTAAAGGTGTTATCTCAGGTAACAACAAGAAACAGCAGCCGCCTAATGCAATGAATTGATCTTATGTAGTAACAGATATCGTTTGAGTGTATATTAGTAAGGAATTGATGTCCCATTTAATGTGAAAATTTAGTTTCTTGCGTCCAAATTCCCTGAAATGTTGAATGAAAGAATGAATCAGAGGCAATGGCACTGCTGGTACAGCTGGTTGTTTATAGAGGGCATAGCTGAGGTGGTGGCACTGCTGGTACAGCTGGTTGTTTATAGAGGGCATAGCTGGTACAGCTGGTTGTTTATAGAGGGCATAGCTGGTACAGCTGGTTGTTTATAGAGGGCATAGCTGGTACAGCTAGTTGTTTATAGAGGGCATAGCTGGTACAGCTAGTTGTTTATAGAGGGCATAGCTGAGGTGGTGGCACTGCTGGTACAGCTGGTTGTTTATAGAGGGCATAGCTGAGGTGGTGGCACTGCTGGTACAGCTGGTTGTTTATAGAGGGCATAGCTGAGGTGGTGGCACTGCTGGTACAGCTGGTTGTTTATAGAGGGCATAGCTGAGGTGGTGGCACTGCTGGTACAGCTAGTTGTTAATAGAGGGCATAGCTGAGGTGGTGGCACTGCTGGTACAGCTGGTTATATATAGCGGGCATAGTAAAGGCAAATGGTTTCTATGTTTTATTTTGTTTAGACACCAGTGAACGTGTATATTTATGTTTGTGAATATATAATGTACAACTGGGTTTGTGGATGTATAAAGATAAAAGTTTGCAACAAATAGTTGTATCACTGGTTTAGAATGTTCAATCTTGATGGTCACAGTAAAGATGTTCTTCGCAGCAAGAGATGAAAATATAACACAACATAGATTCTTCTGCACGATAAAGACTAGGAGAATTGTTTAAAAAATTGTAATGTCAAGCTTGTACTTTTCTTAAGAGGAGATTCCATGCAGAGTGACGTAACTAGAGGTGTGTATGTGTGATCATCTCTGAACTTACCCAGCAGCCTCTGAGTCAGCAACCATTGTGATGAGCAAGGTAAGTGGGTAATGTGACATAGGCATTAGGACATGCAAGCAAGTGGACGTCACTGTGAGTGAAAAGAGCCATCAGCAAATGGCAATATTGAGCGGAAGCGCTTATTCCAGGATAGAGACATAGAATTTGACTGCAGATAAGAACCACTTGGCCCATCTAGTCTGCCCATTGTATTATTAACCTATGGTAACCTTAAACCTTATTTGATCCCTTATTCTTTATAAGGATATTCTTATGTCTATCCCAAGCATGTATAAACTGCTCTACTGTATCAGCCTCTACCACCTCTGATGGGAGGCTATTCCACTTATCCACTACCCTTTCTGTGAAGTAGTTTTTCCTCACATTTCCTTTGAACCTCCTCCCCCCCAGTGTCAGTGCATATCCTCCTGTTCTAATACTTCTCTTCCTTTTAAAGGATGTTTCCCTCATGGACCTTGTTATACCCTTTATATATTTGAATGTTTCCATCATGCCCCCTTTCCCTTCTCTGCTCCAAACTATACATATTAAGATTTTTTAGTCTTTCCTGGTAAGTTTTGTGCTGTAGGCCATGCACCATTTTAGTTGCCCCTCTCTGTACAGTCTCTGATGTATTTATATCCTTCAGGATTGTGATATCCGTGCAGTACATTGAAGTGAGGCAAAACAGACATGAGCAGCCACGGATCAATTGCCGTAAATTGTAACTAGTGAAATTGTAGCTGCTGAAAGCAGCTAGTTGCACCAAAAACCGTCCAATGAGAACTTTGCAGAGCAGGATATCATTGTTGAGGTTGCATTAACTGCTGCCTGCACCTGGCAATACATATTTGCAGGTTTGGCGGCGGTGTAAAGAGCACGGACAATGGGATGAATCTGCGTCTGCCCTGAGGTGTCTGTAAATACGCCCTTACTGCACTCAGCTGCCGTTAGAGTGCCCCTTCCCTCCCCGTCGGACTTCTTCAGGCTCATGTGTGTATGCGTGCCTCTCTGCATAGGCGTAGCATTATTTGTAGGCATGCGTAGAGCAAAAATCACACAATTTGCACTCTGCACAATCAACTCTGTTCCAACGTGGGTTAATAAGTTACTTTGCTGCATCTTAATGGTACAAGTGACCCCAAGTAGATATTCCAGCACATCTTCTCCCAATGAGCACACGTGGGACATTTTATTAATGAGAAGTTCACATGAAAATGTTATATTTCAGTGTTCTATATAATTGAGCTTGTAATAAACAGAAATACCTTTTTTTATTTAAATACTTTGTGACAATAAGATATACTACATAATAATATTACAAACGCCCAGCCTGTCTCAGTACAGCAATCTGAACAACTAGCCGTGACTGGCGTCACCTTAGTCCCTCAGCAATGAATGCACCTTTTCTGCCACCACGAAGGATTTATTATGTTGTCCTTACGTTCACCAGAACCACTTATGTTTCACACTTAAATCACATACACATGTAGCATGAGCCTCCCAGGGCTTCATAAGTTCACAAAGAGTCACGGTGAACACGCTAGAATAAATGTATTTAATCTGAAAAATGTTTCCAAGGCTTAATTACAAAAAAAGTTGATGACAATGCATACAATAAATTTACACAAGTTTGCCTTTACAAGTCATCGCCACTTTAAATTTTACCTGCAAAGTCGCTGATTTCCGGCGAGTTGAAAAAATCGGATGTTCATACATTTACCCCCTGGTGTATGTGAGGGAACACAATGGAGAAATATGGGACATTTCAATCTTGATAGACTCTCTCATGAAAATGCTCAATCTAATGTCTAAAGCAGAAGATTTTAAACTCTTTTTCCACATATCCCTCACCCCCTACCTTTGGAGTTTTAGCTGTCAATGGACAGATTGATCTCCCAAATGTCACAGGGCTTTTTGAAGGGAGCTAGGGATGTCCTGAGATCGGAATGTTCACAATAACAATCAGTCATTGGATATACTACATAATCATCATACTAATGACTGATTGTCATTAATCTCTTGAATTAATGTATGACAATGTATATTGTATGTAATCTTGTAATGTAATCTCAACGTGTGCTTTTCTAGATGACCTGAGTTTGAATTTATGCAAGTGTCATTAATCTGTTGAAATAGCCACACCAGGGAGAGAGAGGCATCTTTGAGGAGTTTGAAGCCCCAAAGTTGTAAACCATCTAGCCAAGCAGAATGAGCAAAGGTGGGAAATCAGGTCCTGTGAACGTTCCGATCTCAGGACACCTCTAGCTCACTTTGAAAGCCGGTGACATTTGGGTGATCAATATGTCCTTTATTGACAGCTAAACTCCAAAGGTGGGGGGTGAGAGCTATGTGGAGAAAGGTTTAAAATCTTCTGCCTTAGACAATAAAGTGTGCATTTTCATGAGCGAGTCTATCAAGACTGAAATGTCCCATTGTCCTCAATTGTGTTCCATTACACATCAGGCCTTTACTAGTAAGTAGTGATTCTGATTTTATTTCCTATTTTATTTTCTGTAACATATTTGTGCAAAATATATTGTATGTCTTGTTATTAATTTTTGTAACTAAGCCTTGGAACCTTGGAATAAATTTCATTTACTGTATTCTCCATAATTCTTTGTGAAGCCCAGGGAGGCTCATGCTACACGTGTATATGATTTAAGTGTGAAACATTAATAAGTGGTTCTGGTGAACGTAAG